>JAGFMF010011768.1:14356641-14462138 GCA_019455555.1 Galemys pyrenaicus
GCTCTCTGTGGTGAATCCTCTCACCCCCCACACCTCTGGCCTGTACCCCAGTGCTTGTATGCATAAATAAATAAATCTTTAAAAAAAAAAAAAGAAATTTAATTGGTGTGAAGTGCTGCCTAGGCATCAGGATAATGCATGTTGGAGAGGATTATGACAATCTTTAAAAGCTAATATTTGAATAATCAGCAGTATCATTTTACTAGATGAGAATATCCCATTCCCCCAAACTTACTGAGACTGATCTTTCAATTATTATCAAATAATTTTAAACCCACAGAACATTAAAATACTGAATTTGTGTAATCTTTGCCTAGATTACACATTTTTTATTAAATATTTTATGCATACAAGAGCTGGGGTATAGGCCAGAGGTTGGGGGAGGTGTGTGTGTGAGAGGATTCACCAGAGGCAGAGCGGGGAGCAGAACAGGCAGATCAACCGAAACACACTGCTGAGGGTAGCAGCGGGCGAGGCAGGAGAGAGGTCTGCTGTGCCATGTGGGTCCCCTTCCTGGCCAGGGATCAAATTTGCACTGCAGTGTCTAAAAGCTCCACAGAGTGGCACTCAAACCCTTGCACCACCAGGGAGACCCCTAAATACACATATTGACGATCCATTTGAGGTAAGTTGTGAAGAAGGCTTTTCACACCCAGATACTTAATGAGTTAGCTCCTAAGAACAAAGATACTCTTTTATATAACTTCAGGGCAATTACATAATTAAGAGAAGTTACCATTAATACCTTCTAATATATGTACTGTTCAAATGTATTATTTTCCCAGTAACATCCTTTATAGCAATTTCTGCTTTAGGATCCAGTGTAGGAACACTCATTACATTTGTTTTATCTTCAATTTTGAGAGGAATCATCTCTTTTTTTTTTTTTTTTTTGACTTTTCATGACATTTTTGAAGTGAGGCTAGTTTGTAGTACCTCAGATTGGGTTCTTACAACTGGATTCAGGTTTTGAATTTTGGGCAGAACTAATGAGTGTGTGTCCTCAGTACATCACATCAAGAGGCATATGATGCCAATCTTTCCTCCTCTTGGTGGTGGTAACATTAGTAGTTTGATTAGTGGCTGTCAGATTTCTTCAATATAAATTTTTTCTTTTGTAATTAAAAAGTAATCTATAAACAACCTGTCCCCAGCAAATTTTCACCAATAATTTTAATACTTTGCCCAACTCAATTATTAAAAGGTTTACAAAATGTTTGTGTTTTAACTTTATCATTCTACATTTATTCATTAGCATTCTGTTAAGATCTTTTTCTTATTTGAAATTTTTAGTGTCTGCATGGTCTCATTTGCTTTTTCTTTGTTATTAAATCATTATATCCATTACTGTCTTTATCCTTCTTAAAATTTACATAAAGTGCACACTTCTTAAGTGTGCAGGTGGCGAATGTTTTTATATGACCATACTTGCTAGCCACCACATAAGTGAACAGTGTTTCCAGCCCATCAGAAGGCTCACTTATGGCCCTTTCAGTCTCATTCTCTTGTTCTTGATTTTAACCAGTAGACTCCTCTTCAACCTGGCTTTTGAGTCAGTCTAGGTCTTTTTTCTTACTCTCTGGCACGAATTGTGCTTCCTCTGTGCCAGAATGGGAATCCTTTCTTCTGGGTAACCGTGGTTCCTTTTACTGGGGATTGCTACTCTAAAATCAGTATCTAGATACTAGCTATGTTCATTTTATTGGGACATTATTCCTCCAGACCTTTCAGAGGTTAAAACTAGAAGTATCTAATTTTATCTAGTTTAAAAATCATACCTCCAATTTCAGTCATAAGTTTTCTTTTCCCAGTCCATATTCCCATAAGAACACCTTTGGCTGCCATATATATGTATTTATATATATATATATTTACTCAATTTCAAAAATTACCTCAATACTAAATATGCCTATAAGATTTTTCTGCAATTCTTTTGTGTTTTGACAGCACAGAGTCAAAGTAGTCCATTAAAATGTTACTTGGGTTCACTTTTTCCCTTTGTAGATCAGATAGTACTGGGCCACGAGCTTATCAGAAAGGGCAGGAGTGATGTTAAACATCTAAGAAAGGAAACATGACTTTCACTCCTTTCCCAAAATGACATTTCTAAGATAGCTACTGGAAGATTAAATGACTTCATTCTGTGCCCTTTCTCTGGAACCTAACTTCCACAAAGGTAAGGACTTTTTTTCGTTGCTGTCAGTGTAGATGCTTCAATATTTGTTGAATAAGTGAATGCCAAGGTTGAGCTGTGCACTGGCAGGCTAATAAAGTTACTCTGGCAAAAGCTCACAACCTGGGGCCTCCCTCTTGGTGCAAGGGGTTGAGCGCTACACTGTGGGTGTTCAAGGGATTAAGCCTCAGAAATATGAAGCTATGAGTAGTCACTGCAGCACCAGTTCAGTCCCCGGCCAGGGAGATGACCTGGCCAGCAGACCTCTCTTGCCTCGCCCGCTGCTCCCCTTAGCAGTGTAATTTCAGTTTTTCTACCTGCTCTGCTCCCCACTCTGTCTCTGGTGGATCCTCTCACCTCCCACATCTCTGGCCTGTACCCCAGTTCTTGTATGCATAAATCTTAATTTAAAAAACGAACTGGTAGATTTAGAGAATAGTGTGATACAGCCCGCTGCTTTTAGACTGGGAAATGTGTATAATTCCAGATGGTGAGCATTTAGGGCTTTAGAAATACTGAATAGAGCAGCCACAGGAAGCACCAGGTAGGCGCCATGTGGCCAAACTGCAGTCCAAGCTGCTTCCTGCCGAGCATTTAGGGGCTGGATCAGATTGCTAATATTTAGGAAGGGTCGACTTCAGATGGGAGAAGAATGATGGGGCGGAAGTGGAATGCCCAAGTTCGGAAATTCGAGGCACAGCAAGTCAAGCGTCCAGCTACCCGGAGATCATCCTTCCCGGTGAATTTAATTTCCGGTTCCCACCCTTGGCCTCCCAAAACACCAGCAACAAGCTCCGCCCTTGCTGTCCCCAGCAGGTGCCCTGCACTGATTGGTCGTATCTGAAACCCCGCCTTAACGTCGCCTGAGATGACTTCGAGTTCCAACGCTCGCGCCATCCTCGGGACTCTCAGCTTTCTATTGGACTGTCAGTTTCCAATCAGAAGGATTTTTGAACTTCAGTCTCCGGACGGCGCTGGCCATTGGTCATTGGGCAAGATGGAGGCGTGGCCTGAGCTCGTTACCGGCACTGCCGCAGGTAAATTAAGGGACTAGAGGCGAACCCGGAGACCGACCGGTCTCCCATCTACCCTAGCTTCTCCCCCCGCCCCCGCGGGTGAGCCTGCGCGAGACCCCGCACCCCTTCCTAGAGCCCTCCCAATTGCGCCTGCGCAGCAACAGCCGCCCTCTGGAGTGCCCCTTCCCCTTTCTCCGCACTTCTCCCCTCCCCCTTTCCTGCCCCCCTCCCAGCCCTGTCACCCCTCCCGCTCCCTAGACCCTTAGCGGGGGTCCCCCGTTCCCGATCCTTCCCCCACCCCGTTCCCATCCCCCAGGACCCTGGCGCCCCAGCCGCAAGGACTGCGCCTCCGCGAGCCGCGATGTTCGTCTTCTCAGAGCCTGTGGGCCTCCCTACCCTCACAGTCCTCCCTTTCCTCTGCACAGGCCCTCTCCTCCTGCAGAATGACGCTGGACGTGGGTCCGGAGGATGAGCTGCCCGATTGGGCAGCGGCCAAGGAGTTTTACCAGAAGTACGACCCTAAGGACATCATTGGCAGGTGAGGCCATGGCCAGGGAAACAGATCCAGAGAAGTCAGGTCTTAGGATACACAGTTCCATTTGAGGGCTGGATAGTTTTAAATAGGGTCAGTGGTTAGTGAAGGGACACTTGGTAACCAATTTTGGATTAGCCCCTAGGTTTTTCACAAACTTATTTTATGGATTCAGCAAACATAGTTGAAGCAACAGCATTGTGCCAGATACAAAGCTAAATACGGGGAGAGTAGGAAAGATGTTTATTCCCTGTAGATACTCTAGTGAAGTGACTGAAAGAAACACAAGAGCACTCAAAAAGCATCAGGCTGTGTTAAAGGTCTGTAAAAAGTGCAGTAAGGTCTTAGAAAATCACAGCTTCCTGAAGAGCTGATGCTTGGGTCTTGAAGGATGAGTGGGAGTTCAGCATGCAGAAAATACAATGAAGGTCAGAGATCAGTTGGAGGTTAATTAGTGGCAAATTGGGGACCTAAAACAAGATCTTCTAATTCTGAACTTTGGTCTTCGGGTCATTGACCTCTTATACTTGATTGAGGTATTGTATTGGGAACTTTGGGATTTGGACAGGTAGTCAGGAATCATGAGTAAAATTTGGAGGGAGCCTTACATCATTTCTTCCCACACTGTCCTCCTGTGGTTCCAGGACGAGGAGCAGATTCTGGGGCTTGGTATAGAAAAGACTTGCTTAGGCTTACCCAGGAAGGGAGTGGCAGAGACAGGCTTTGGATTTGTGTTGCAGCTTGCTGAGTGCCCAGTTGCTCACTGAGGCTACTTGAAGCTACTGTAGACCAGGGTGAACTCGTCCAGAGGGTCTTCAAAGTCTGGCATAGTGGGTGTGAGGATGTTGAGGCCCCACTCGGCGTGGAAAGGACAGGAGACCCTGACTTGCGCTGTCTGGCTCTGACAGAGGAGTGAGCTCTGTGGTCCGCCGTTGCGTTCATCGAGCTACTGGCCATGAGTTTGCAGTGAAGATCATAGAGGTGACAGCCGAGCGATTGAGTCCTGAGCAGCTGGAGGAGGTGCGAGAAGCCACTCAGCGAGAGACGCACATCCTTCGCCAGGTCGCTGGCCACCCCCACATCAGTGAGGCTGCATTCCCCACTCCTGTTAGCTGACAACCACATCCTGGCCCTCCCCTCAGTCCGCTACCTTTCCCTGCACTGCCTCTGCTCCCTCATCTGGCTCTGCTCCACCTCAGAGTGTGGCCAGCCTTTGGATGCTTATGGTTTCCTTTGGCTCTCCTCCCTTCCCAGGAATAGCCCCCTGCTGCCTCAAGGTGGAAAAGCCCCTTTAATATGCAGCTCTCTCCCTTCCATCTCCCTCTCTGTCTGCCTTTCTGCTTCTTTCCAGTCACTCTCATCGATTCCTACGAGTCTTCTAGCTTCATGTTCCTGGTGTTTGACCTGTGAGTATCTGCCTGCCCCAATCCAAGAAGTCTCCTCCACTTCACTTCCATGCATGACCCCAACCTTATAAGGCAGTGGGCTAAAGACCACCTTACTCGCATCTTCCTCTGTTCTAGCTGGGGCCTGGCCTGCCAGCCTGTGGCTCTGGCCTGTCTCCCTAGCTTCCCGGATTATGGCAAGGCTTTCAAGAGTAGTAGTGATCAGTCAAACCCAAAGGGTTTTCGTGACCCAAGGGGTCACTGTCCCAGTCTCTTAAGTTTGTAAGGTTAGCAGAGAAAAGGAGGCTGTCTTAAGCGGAGAGTTCATTCGTGAACTGACCACTCGATTCTCACTGATTTCATTCCTTAGTACCCTACACTGGTGGTTTTGCCCATCAGTTCTTTTTCGGGTAAGTGTGAACCTGTCAGATGTTACACGAGGTAACACAAGCCTGTTGCAGAGATACTTCAGAAGTGAATAATTTGAATACCCAATATTTAGGATGTTCTCAGAAAAAATTCAAGAAGTCTTCAGGATAGACATGACAGAAGTCAAAGATGGTAGGAAATGTCTATTACGCCATCATGCAGCTTTGCAGAACATTAGTCCCCAGACCCCTTATGTGTTTTTATTTCAAGTGTTGGAATTAAGTATTTAAAGACAGGATAAAATGAGCAGATTAAAAATATAAAGTCCTAGTCAATATTCTTGCCACTATTAACTGAATCAGTCTTTTAATCCATGGTCTAAATAGATGTACTTCAAAGGTCTTTTAAAAATACACTGTAGTTATTTACGGAGAGCAGGGACCTCCCGTAAAATAACAGTCACAAGAACATACTTCTTGCTAACATAGCCCATCGTGGCACAATGCAGATATTTCAGTCCTCAGGCCACTGGGCCAAACTGTCCCTGGCATGCAGTTTACTCTTGGCGTGCTTGGAGACCCTGGAAGATCTGTTGCCTTCTTTCATGGTATTCTGTGAGCACTGGTTTACTTTTTCAGCCCCCACTATGGGGTGTACCTACCTCCCAAGACCTCCTATTCCTTAGGATGCGGAAGGGAGAGCTGTTTGACTATCTCACAGAGAAGGTGGCCCTTTCAGAAAAGGAAACCAGGTAATAACAGAGCCTGCAGCCCCTGAGGTGAGGAGGGAGTGGGGCAGGGCAGGGAGAACAGAGGAGATTGCACCTCCTCTAGGTCCATCATGAGGTCTCTGCTGGAAGCAGTGAGCTTTCTCCATGCCAACAACATTGTGCACCGAGACCTGAAGCCTGAGAATATTCTCCTAGATGACCACATGCAGATACGACTTTCAGATTTTGGGTTCTCCTGCCACTTGGAACCTGGAGAGAAGCTTCGAGGTGAGGGGATCCAGTGCCCTAATAGGCTTGGGGGGGAAGAAAGCCCAAACCTGAGGCTTGACTACTGAGTCCCAGGTACCAAAGAAAGGGGAGAAATCAGTACCTGTCCAGTACCTTCTAGGTGCAACGCTTTGAGTGCAACTTAGAGTGGACTTTGTGGTCTGAGGAGGGTGGAGACAGACAGGTGAGCTGAGAGTGGCACACAATGTGCTGGGGAAGCCAGGAGGAACCACCTGACTCAGCTGAGGAGGACTCATAGAGGAGGGGGCTCCCAAGAGGGACCTTTGGGTGCTGGACTTGTTCCAGGAATAAAGGGAGCATAGAATAGCAGGGCTCAGTGACCATTTGGCATCTGGTAGAGGCATGACCACAGTGGGATGCTTGGGTGCTGGGAGGACTCTGATGCAGCCAAACAGCGGTTCTCACCTGGCGCCCTGGCACTCAGCTTCACCCAATGTCAGTAGCTTTGTCATGACAGAAATATTTCCAGTACAAGTGGAGAACCAAAGAAAGTTGAACTGCAGGACTCCTCAGAGCATTTAATCTATGAGCTACTTTCTCTCCACGACTTTGCACAGAACCAATAGCAACATTTACTGAACACTTTACCACTAGGAACCAGTCATCGTTACCTGGCTTACCTCTCAACAAATCTGAGATAGATTGTATGTCCATTTTATTTATTTTTAAAAAATATTTATTTATGCATACAAGCACTGGGGTACAGACCAGAGGTGTGGGGGGGTGGTGAGAGAATCCACTGGACAGAGTGGGGAACAGCACAGGCAGATGGCCTGAAATACACTGCTGAGGGGAGCAGTGGGCGAGGCAGGAGAGGTCTGCTGTGCCATGTGGGTCCCCTCCTCAGCCAGCCGCAGGAATCGAACTCATGCTGCAGTGGCTATGGTTTGCTTTATAGTGCATGGCTCAACCCACTGCGCCACCAGGGAGGGCCTGTATCTCCATTTTATAGATGGGTTTAGAGAGAGGTGATTTGCCCAAGGTCGTGTGGCTGAGAGCTGATCCCAGCTCTTAACCTGTGGACATCCACATTGTGAAGACATAATGCTTTGTTTCCCTTTTGGCTTCCATGTACACTTTTCCCCATTCTGGAAGTATCTTCAGCTCCGCTCACTCTACCCTCTCACTTAACTTGGGTAATTCAGGTTTCACTTTAAAGCACCAGGCCACAATACATAACCTGCTTTCGTTTCTTATGACACACAATTTAGGCTATAATTTTTTGTTTGCTTTCTAGTGAACAGCTTGGTCAGGGTGTATCTCATTCACCACTGTGTCTAATATATGCTTGGCACAAGATGTTTAATAAACACTTGGTGTAAGAATGAATTTCCCAAGAGAGTCATTTTCTGGTTAGGCCTATTAAGATTTCCTGGAAGTTTGCCATGGTGTACAGTTTGGAAATTGCTGGGATGAAAGAATTGGTGCCTGAGTGTGGTAGAAGAAACTAGAAATACAGTATTGAATCAAATCATAGAGGGTTCTGTGCTATGGGAATCCAGATTTGATCAGGAAGTCATAAGGGGGAGCCAGGAAAATGTTTTAGTAAGGGTCTCACCCAATATATGCAAGAAACCTCAGTTCCCACTAGTTTTCTTTGGTTTGAGTGGGAGTTCGATGAACTAGAGATTGCAGGAGGAGGGAGAGGTTTGGGCAGAAAGGAATGCAGGAAAGATTTAAATTTTGTTTTACATGTGTGCTGGGTGTGTAAAAATGTGGTGACAAGGCGTGAGAAGCAGACAGGTTGGCCTGGCTGGAGCGCGGGCATGGGCAAGTGAGTCAGGTGGGTAGAAACTGGAAGTCCATCTGAGTATCCGGTTTTCAGCAAGAGTCTTACTGGGTATTTGAGTTGACATTGGTGAGGCACCAGGAGAGGCTTAGTGTTACGGGCTCTGGTGCCTCTGGTTGTAGGGCATTGGTGGCATCCCTGTCAATCTCACCCCTTTCTTCCCAGAATTGTGTGGGACCCCAGGGTATCTAGCGCCAGAGATCCTTAAATGCTCCATGGATGAAACCCATCCCGGTTACGGCAAGGAGGTCGACCTGTGAGTCTCTGGTCCCCCTCTCCTCCTCCCTTGTGTGCTTCAGCACATTGCCTGTCACCAAGGCCTGCCTGACTCTGGTCTCTTTCCTAGCTGGGCCTGCGGGGTGATCTTGTTCACACTCCTGGCTGGCTCACCACCGTTCTGGCATCGGCGCCAGATCCTGATGTTGCGCATGATCATGGAGGGCCAGTACCAGTTTAGCTCACCTGAGTGGGATGACCGCTCAAACACCGTCAAAGACCTGGTGAGCTGGGGCGAGGAGTCGGTGAGGAGGGAAGTGCGAGAGCTGCCCCTCATGCCTGGGGTTTCCCCTAGATCTCGCGGCTGCTGCAGGTGAATCCTGAGGAGCGCATGACAGCTGAGCAAGCCTTACAACACCCCTTCTTTGAGCGTTGTGAAGGTAGCCAACCTTGGAACCTCACTCCCCGCCAGCGGTTCCGGGTAAGCTCAGAGTGTCAGGGTTGGGGCCTGTTCCTCTGTCCCCTGATCCTTTTCTTCTATGGTGGATGCTCCCTTGGAGCTCACACTGGCTTCCTTCCAGGTGGCGGTATGGACAGTGCTTGCTGCTGGAAGAGTTGCCTTAAGCACCCAGCGTGTACGACCGCTGACCAAAAGTGCACTGTTGAGAGACCCTTATGCACTGCGGCCAGTGCGGCGCCTCATCGACAACTGTGCCTTCCGACTCTACGGGCACTGGGTGAAGAAGGGTGAGCAGCAGAACCGGGCGGCCCTCTTCCAACACCGGCCCCCTGGACCTTTCCCCACCATGGACCCTGAAGAGGAAGGAGACTCAGCTGCCATCACCGAAGATGAGGCCATGCTGGTAGTGGGTTAACCCCTCAGCCCTGGGGAATCCCAGGAAGACTCTCCAACAGGAGGATTTTTGTCATTCCAGCCCTTCTGGGCTCTGACCTAAGGCCACCCTATCTGGCTAGGCACATCTCTATTCATAAAGATCAGCCCTGTACACCTACTACCACTGGCCAAGGCTTTGAGATCAGAGCTGAGGTAGAAGGAAGCCACTCAGAATGCTATGCCTGGCCTTGTAAGTGCTGCTATGCAATAAAACCTGCTGTATGATAGGAAAGCTAATGCTCTCTGGTGTCTGGCTTCAGCAGAGAAGCCCAGAAGGTGCTCAGGAGGGGGGCAGGGATGGGGCCATTCTAGCCCAGGCCTTTATTGGGGAGAATTCTGGGGGTCACTTGGTCTTGTTTTTGCCTTTGCTTGGAGGTAACTGGAAAGGCCTCTCTAGTGTGGTCAGTTTGCTGCTGAGCCTTTCCTCGCTGGCCTTGAGCCGTTCTTCCACCAGCTGTTGGAGCTGCTGCACTTCCTTGTTCAGCTGGGTCTTGATGTAGGCCCGGAGGAAGGAGACTTGGCCTGCAGGGGCAGAGAAGGAGCACTCAGGAGAGATGTTCTCTGGGGTCAAGGGATTACCCCTCGCCAGGCAGACAACCCTGGAGGTTACCCAGGTGGCAGTGTTCTTTCAATTCAGGAAATGTCAGCGAGCTCTCTGAGAGAAAGGTGGACAGGGAGCTATGCCAGACTTTCTGGATTGCTACTTAGTAGTTGTGTGATCGTAGGCAGGTTGTTAACCGAAAATGTGGATGGTGATGACTCCTAGCATCTAGCATTGAGGGAGGATTAAATGAGTGAATAAATGTTAAATGCTTACAAAAGGGCCGCCTGGCATATAGTATTGCCAAGTATGTGCTGGCTCTTACTGTCATCAGTTTGATAACTTATTTTTTTCTGGAGCTCCAACTCCAAACTGCTGTATTCCATCTATTTGTCATATTGGACTTTTGCTTAAGGAGTCATTTGGAGATAGGGAACTGGGATTACCGATTCTTCAGAACTGATCTGATCTAAACCTTTCATGTTACACCTGTCCAAAGTCACAGGGGACCCTAGCCCCTCCAGGTCCTCACTTGGCTCTTGCTGTGATTCGGCTACTGTTTCCAGTTCCTCCTCTTCTGGGGTGACTGCCTGCTCCGCCACTTCCTCAACTTCTTTCTCTGCCAGCCAGAAGCAGGAGGAGGCTTCAGTTTCAGCCCCAGCCCACCTAGCCCTCATCCCTGGCAGACTCCCTTACCCGTCTCGCCCTCTGGACAGAGCTTGGGTGGTAATAGCCCCATATAAGTGAGAGATAGATCCAGCCGCACCTGGGAAAAGGGAAGAGGGTGGCTGAGAGGAGAAGGACATCTGAACTGAGGGAGAGGTGGCTGCTATAGCCCACGACCAGTACCTGGGGTGTAAAAACATATTTGTAGAGCTTGAAGTGGCGGAAGTAAGTGTTGACCACATAATCTGCCAGCGCCAGCAGCTGTTCCTCTTTAAAGAGGTTGATACTGAAGGGGGGCCGCTGTGAGGATGATGGGGAATTAGAGGCCTGATCACCTCCTGAAGCCTTGGCCTTTTTGCCAAGTGCCTGGCAATTCAGGAGAGCCTACTGCAGCCTTCAGAGGAAGATGAGGACGATGATGAGTGTGTGAGCAGGAGAGAGGCTGGTCTAGACCGTGTCTGGGGCAGTGACGATCCCATTCCAGGGGAACTGACCCTGACTCCATGGCAAAAGAGCACACTGGTGAAGTAGCGGTAACATTCCTCCACGTTGCCCAAGGGGGTTGCTGGGAGGGAAAGCAACATGCAACAGTGAGTCCCCTCCATGCTCATCATTCTCCCATCTCACTCAACAGCAACTCACTGGGAATGAGCTTCAGAAGTAGATGAACCTAGGTTTAAGTCCCAGAATGTTTCTTAATTCACTTAGCAACAAATAGCAAGTATCTACTAGGTAGTGTTCTAGGCACTGAACAAGACACATGGTCCTTCTAGTGGAAGTGACATACAGTAAATCAAGGAGTACATGATTTCAACTCCTGTTAAACATTCTGAGGAAAATCAGAACTGGAAATAAAAGGTGGTAGCAAGACCTGTCTTACTGAGCACTGGGTATATGTTTACATGTATTCCTCAGAACAGTCTCAAAGTGCTGTATCCTTTTATAAATGGAGGAATTCAAAAGTGAAATAAGTAACTTGTGCATGCTAATACTGCTAGTAACGATAACAAAAATCCCAGGTGGTATTCCCCTTTTTGTATTTCCCAGGATCATGTGTCATTACTGCTTCCCCCTTCTCCCCTGGACTCAAACCCTCCTGTAGCTGCCTCCTCTCACCAATACAGGCCTTGTGAAGATCCTGGAGCAGGGCACAAGCCGTTGATGTCTGCTCTGGTGAGAAGCCCTGCTGGCGGCAGAAGATGAGTGCGTGGGAAAAGAGGTCCAGAGTGATGGCTTCCCGTGGGCTCTTCTCAGGACAGCTTAGCCCCAGCAGTTCTGCCAGCACCCTTGAGAGGGAGGGAGAAGTGAGTGACTCCTCACTTTACCACCCCACACTAGTGCACCACATGCTTTGGAAGCCAGACATTCCTCATGCCTCCCCAGCCCACCTCCCTCAGCCTTCCCCTAGAGCTCTCCTCCCTCTGATCCCCCCATACTCCCTCATCTCCTCAACGTTGGCTGTCTTTTCCAGTCTATGCATGGAATGGATGTCCAGGTACTTCCTGTGATAGGGAAAGAGGAGAAAAGGTGTTGGGGATCGTTATGCATTAAGTCTCAGGGCATGACTAAGATGGGTAGGGCGTTGTGTTTGAACTTGGCCTTTCTATTAACTTGCTGTGCAACTTCAAGCAAGTCACTTCCCTCTCTGGGCCTCACTTTCTCCAGTAAATAAGGGATGTGGTATAGTGAACTCAGGATTCTATTCGTTTATCAAGCTTAGAGTTAGGAAACTTGAGTTGTTTCCTCTCTGCCACTCCTTTGCTGTATGACTCTGGGCAAATTTCCTCCTGTGGGCTTCAGTGACCCCATTATAGTGACTCATAGCAGCTGTGACATTCCACTTACATTCTCAGGCTCTGACTCTCTTCTTCCTATAATCACGCTTTGGAGGGAGAACTGACTTTTAGTCACCTTGGGTAATTGTATCTCTAAGCACCAGCCTCTTTTGTAAAATGGGGATCCCCTAGCAGTTTGACAGTTCTGCTTGGGTGGGGTTGAGGGGGGGCTGCAAAAAGGGGGACACTAAGAAATGCAAGCGTGAATTATAACTTCCCCCAAGGCTCTTCACACTCACCACATGCAGATCCGGGGCTGGGGCAACGGGGGCTGCGGAGAGAAAGCGAATTGGGGAAGGCAGAGCTGTGTTGTTCCTGCCTAGTCTCTGGCCCGTCGCCAGTCTCCAGCGGGCCTGAGAACGCGCTAACTTGCCTTCTTTTCTTAAGGCGTATGTATGAGCAACACCGGCTGCACTGCGGCCTGGGCTTCGGCAAGCCCTAGGTTCTGTCCACGAGCATATTAGCAATGGGGTCACACACACCCTGTCTCTTCACCAAGGCAGCCCGAGAAACGTCTAGAATGTTAGTAAGTATAGTGAGAGGTGGCGCCCTGCTAAGGAGCCCTATTATAAACATTGCTGAGTGGACCACTCTGTCCCGCCCTCACCGGGAACAAATTGGCTGCAGGATCTTTATCCGCTTCTACCGAGATCACGGTCCCCGACTCTGTTCTCGAGACTGTTTGCATTCGCGAGGCCGATTCATCTACTGAGCCGAGTTCCCTCTCGGGCTCCCGCCGCATTTCGGAGGTCTGTTCAAGCGCCGGCTGCATCCTCGGTCTCGGGTCGGTGGCACTTCTGGCGAAGTACAGTTTCGGTGCTTCTGGCGTCGCTCCTCCGTGCCGCGGATCAACACAGGCTCTGTCCCTGGTCTGTTCTGGGACAGCCTCAGCGGTGCAGCCACCGTTGCTAAGGGGCTCACCGAGGAAGGTAGAAAATGTAGGGGCTCACCAATCAGTGCGGAGAGAACGCGCATGCGTAACAAACTGCAAGCCACTACCACTGTGCCCTCTTTAAAATTGCTAACTGGGGGAAGCGATGTTATTAGGGCTGGGATGTGTGGTATCAGTTACCATGGGAACTGTCTATTGGCCAATCACAGAGAGAAAGAAGAGGTATTCGGGAAGCAACCTAACCCCACCGGAGAGGCGGGACAAAGCGCGACCAATAGAAACAGGAAATGAAGTTTCGCTGCTTCCGGCACTGCCTCTGGCGCCTGCGCTCTGTGGGGGGCACGCTGGTGACGTCCGGCGAGGTCCAAGATGGTGGCGCTAGGCTGATCCTGCTGCTGGTGAGGGGCTCGGGGCTAGCCGGAGCAACATCTATCAGGTGTGTAAGGTGGGACACTCGGTCCTACGGAGTGCGGGCTCCACATCTCTGCTCTTGTCTCCCGCAGGGAACGGAAGTGCGGCCCCGCCTGCCTGACTTCCCTTGGCGGGCCCCTGCACGGGTCGTCGCCGCTGCGGCCATGTCTGGGCCCGGCAATAAACGCGCCGCCGGCGACGGGGGTTCTGGACCTCCAGAGAAGCTGAGTCGTGAGGAAAAGACCACCACCACGCTTATAGAGCCCATTCGTCTCGGAGGCATCTCTTCCACGGTTTGTAGATTCCTGTCCCAGCCCTCACAGTTTGCCAAACTCACATCTTTTCTCCCAAATCGTCTAGACCTTCCTCCCAGTTCCCTAAGCTATATCAAGTTCCACTTTACAGACCACACTGTTAAAGGAGGGTGAGGACACAACGGCTGGCTTTTCAGATAGGGAAAGAAGTTTCCAGAAGGTGTGTGACTTGTCAGAGACTTCAGGGTTAAAAAGAAGTAAAAACAGAATGTAAATTCTCACAGCTAAGATGTTTTTGCCAATGTCTTGCGTTGTACCTCCGTGCTGGGTCAATACAGATTCATTCCCCTCTGTTCTAGGACAGCCTCATACTTGTTAACAGTCTAGGGCTACTTCCCTCCCTCATTGCAGTTGCTGTTCCCTCTCTCTATGATTGGTTTCTTGGGCCTTTTTTGACCCTTTCCTTGGCCCATTTATTTTCCATGGTAGGAGGAGATGGACCTGAAGGTTCTACAGTTCAAGAACAAGAAACTAGCAGAGCGATTGGAACAGCGACAGGCTTGTGAAGATGAACTCCGGGAACGAATTGAGAAGCTGGAGAAGCGGCAGGCCACAGACGATGCCACGCTCCTTATTGTCAATCGCTACTGGGCCCAGGTGGATGCCTCTCTGCTTTCCAGCACCTGGCCTTGATCAGCTGCCAGCCCTCCAGACTCCTCTCCCAGGAAAGGAGTATCATGCTGGGAAGCACCTGAGAAATTCATAATATTTTTGGTGCTTTCTTCCTTCAGCTGGATGAAACTGTGGAAGCCCTTCTTCGACACCATGAAAACCAGGGGGAGCTGTCTTCAGGGACAGAGGCGCCTGGAACCCAAGAGGGGCCAACACATGATGAGACCCCTCTCACAGAGCCAGGGACATCGGAGCTGAGGGGTAGGGCCAGAGTCCTAGGATCTGGGGAGCATAATTAAATTCTGGGGAAGATCTCAGAGAAGAGGGGACTTTGATAAAACTGTTTTCCCTTTCCCCTTCCATGCACATAAAATTGATTTCATGTTTGGACAGCAAAGTGCAGTGAGTAAGAACACAGGCTTTGGAATTTGAGTGACTTGGTTCATAGTGTAATTCATATTTTTGACGTTCATTCACTTCAGGAAGGTATTGAATGTTTTACTACATACTTGACGCTGTTCTAGATGTGCAAGAAGAGACAAAGATAAACTAAAAAATTATTTCATCGGGGAGGAAATGGCTATAAACTATAAATAAAAAGAATAGCAGGCTCTGAAAGGCAGTTCGTGTTCTAATGTAGATTTGGAAGGCAAAGAAGACTTATTTGAAGGAGTGATTTGGGAGCTTTGTCTGAGAGGAAGTTATTTTGCCACCTGAAATTCAGTTGTTAAACTTTCAAGATGGGGGATAACGGTTTAGGTGTTGGTTATGTTGACTCTGAGCAATAGAGTGTTGAATGGTTTGGTCTGGAAATTGGTACAGAGTGATGATAACTGCTGCTATTACCCTCACGAGGGTCTGTCCATCCCTCCCAGATCCCCTCCCAATGCAGCTGCGGCCCCCTCTGAGCGAGCCAGCCTTGGCTTTTGTAGTGGCACTGGGTGCCAGCAGTAGTGAGGAGGTGGAGCTGCAGCTGCAGGGCCGTATGGAGTTCTCCAAAGCAGCAGTATCCCGTGTCGTAGAGGCCTCAGACCGCCTGCAGCGACGGGTGGAGGAACTCTGTCAGCGAATATACAGCCGAGGTTAGTTCTTTGAGCCCTCACCCCACTCCATGGACATCTTTGTAGTTTCCCCCAGAATTCCCCAAGACATAACTCAGCTGTGTTCTTGGGGCAAGGGGGAGGGTGTGGGCTCTCTCTGGCTTTGATTACTAGAGTTTGATTTTCTAGAGATGAATGGAAGTTGTTGATGTGGTGCTGGTGGGGTAACTCCCTCTGGCTGGTGACTTCTTTGGAACACTTTGCACAAATTTTGGTGGCAGTTGCTGATGCAAATGGCATAGCAGTAAGTGCCTAGGTCTTGCAGGCTTACAGCATTCTTTCACCTTAGTTATGTCACTCTATCCTGGGCATTCTGGACAAATTGCTCTTCTCCCTGAGTTGGTTTCCGCCTCTGTATAGTGAGGATAAAGACTCTTGACTGTCATGAAAAACCAGGAAGGCATTTGGTGGATGATGCTGGGCACACAGTATATTCCACAGTGTGTTAATACATTAACATGTTAATACTCGTTGCCCTGAACTTGGCTCTTACCTTAGCTGTGCCTTCCCAGGGGACAGTGAGCCTCCTGGTGAGGTGACTCGGGCACGCACCCGGGAGCTGGGCCGTGAGAACCGGCGCCTACAGGACTTGGCTACCCAACTGCAGGAGAAGCATCATCGAATCTCTTTGGAGGTCAGAATTGGGCTCTTGGGGTGGGATTAGAACCATGACAGGGTTTGGGTTAGATGGGCACCTGAGGGTCTCAGAGAACCAGGGTGCGTCATCTAAGCATCTGCATCCCTCGTTGTCCAGTACTCTGAGCTCCAAGATAAAGTGACATCAGCAGAGACCAAGGTGCTGGAGATGGAGACTACAGTAGAGGACTTGCAGTGGGATATTGAGAAGCTGCGCAAGCGTGAACAAAAGCTCAATAAACACTTGGCAGAGGCCTTGGAGCAGGTAGGGCCAGGGTGCTGGGTCAGAAGGGGCCAGGCTGGGTGCTTGGAGTCCTGGTTTTTCCCCTCCACTCCTGTCTGCCTTTCTTTTCTTCACAGCTCAATTCTGGCTACTATGTGTCGGGGAGTTCCTCAGGCTTCCAGGGTGGCCAGATCACACTGAGCATGCAGAAGGTGAGCAGCCATCTTTCTTCCAGTCCTCCCCATAATCTTTACCCCATCTCTACCCTTGAAGTTCCCCTCAGAATTATGGACAGACACCCAAGTGTGGTCTCTGAGGCCCTGTCACTCAGGCTGCTCTTTGTTTTATTTATTCATACATACGTACTTAGTAAGTAGTTACTGGCTATTAAGTATTGGACACTGAGGCAGGAAACAGGAACATTTTGGAAACATAATTAGAAAAAAAGTTAGAGTTTTCATGCTTAGGTTCTAATTGGGGGAACAGACAAGTAGTGGGTACACTACCACAAAGTAGAAAGCACAGGAAAGGGCTCAGTAACAGCCCTCTGTCTCCACTCGTGACTGTGCAGCCATTTCTCTTCACAACCTTTTCCCTTTGCAAAGCAGCAGCGACAGCTCTTTCTGCCTACTTGTGAATCTGTGACAGTATCACCTTGTCCTTTCCTTTTCTTAATAAACCCATCCTTTTAAAATGTAAAAAGAAAAAAAGACCAATGGAAGTATGTCACAGGAGCCTGGCATTAGCTGGGTGCTGAGGGTGGGCCTCACTGAGAGAGTGCATTAAACCACTGTCTCATTTCTCATCTTTCCTTTGCTCTCTTACCTTTGGTCATTGCATTTTCTTGGTGCTTTGGTGGTAGACTGTGCCATTTCCCCTCACTTCAGGTTGCTCTTTAGGTCTTTCAGAAAGACTTCCCTGATTCCCTGTCATCTGCGAACCTTTGTTTCCAACACTTACCACATAGTGCTGAATTTTCTTCCACTTGCCTAGAAGTCCTTAGGAAAATGCCTTTATCTGGCCTGTCCCTGGAGTTTCAGAATCGGTTATTGCTTTGTGTGGGGGAGTTTGGGTGGGGCAGATAGAGGGATGAGGAAGGAGGCTGACAGCCCTGCCTCCCACGCTGCATCCCACTCCATAGTTTGAGATGCTGAATGCGGAGCTGGAGGAAAACCAGGAATTGGCCAACAGCCGCATGGCAGAGCTGGAGAAGCTGCAGGCTGAACTTCAGGGGGCTGTGCGGACGAATGAGCGCCTCAAGGTGGGCTCTGTTTGTAGGAGGGATGGCCTGACCCTTCCAGGTAGGCACTAAGGCCTGATTGGTATGTCTGACCACTTTGGGGCATCCCCAGGTGGCCCTGCGGAGCCTTCCTGAGGAGGTGGTGCGGGAGACGGGGGAGTACCGAATGCTGCAGGCCCAGTTCTCACTGCTCTACAATGAGTCTCTGCAAGTGAAGACTCAGCTGGATGAGGCCCGGGGTCTGCTGCTTGCCACCAAGAACTCCCACCTGAGACACATTGAGCATATGGAGGTATGGCCCAGAGTGGGTGGAGGCTGGAGTTAAGGGCCAGACCGTTAGGGTCAGGGCATTCCTGGACTTCGGAGGCCTTGTGTGCCTGCAGAGCTCCCTTACGCATAGACCCTTCATTGGGCCTGAAGTTGGGAGGGTCAAAGGGGTTTACCGAGGGCCTGGGGTGTCTAAGGGATTGTGTAAGTCCTTAATACCTCAATCCATAGAGTGACGAGCTGGGGCTGCAGAAGAAGCTGCGCACAGAGGTTATCCAGCTGGAGGACACGCTCGCCCAGGTACGCAAGGAGTACGAGATGCTGCGCATCGAGTTTGAACAGAACCTGGCGGCCAACGAGCAGGCGGGTATGTGGTGAGGACAGGGTGGAGGTGGGGCCTTAGGTGGGACTGCTGGGACCTGAGACAGGTGGGGCTGCTACTTATCCACACTGAGAGGTTAGGACCCGTTCTCAGAGCTTCATATCCTTGTTGAAAATAGGACCACAGGACCTGACTCCGGCACAGTGAATGCCACATCCGGTCAAGGTGGCAGACAGAGCAGGCTCTGCCAGAACATGAACTGTTGGCCCCTCTGTGGTTTTCTGACCTTAGGGTGTCTCTTTGAGATCTTCATTCATTTTACAAAGATGTTTTGAATACTGTCTAGGAACCGCGGCCTTTTCTAGACGTTGGGATTATGCCAGTGAAGAAAACAGTGAAACCCTGCTATTAAGGAGCAGCTTTGTGATGGGGAAAACAGTTAAAGGGAAGGCAGCACCATGCATTGAGTGGTGATGAACCAGGAAAGGAAAACATGAAGTGTTAGCAGAAAGGCTGTTGCAGTTTTGGTCGGGGGTGCCGCAGAACTGAGAAATTGAGAGGTAGACAAAGTAGACTGAGTGTTAGTTTCCTTTGAACAAAATTTGGAAGTATTTGGAAAACCTGCATGAGCAGAATCAACACAAATAGGCAAAGTCAAGTTACTTTTGGGTGAATTTCTGTCAAGTTTATATTATTTGCTTTGGTGAGACATTTCTTGAAGGTCTTAGTTTTTCTCTCATATTGGAGGTGATGGCTATAGTGCCTCCTCTTCCTCCTTTGAGGGCTGGACTCCCAACCAGGGCTACTGACTCCTCAACCCTCCCCCAGGGCCTATCAACCGTGAGATGCGGCACCTGATCAGCAGCCTCCAAAACCACAACCATCAGCTAAAGGGGGATGCCCAGAGATACAAGCGGAAGCTGCGGGAAGTACAGGCTGAAATTGGCAAGGTGAGAACGGGGCTGCCTTGGAAACGCTTTGGCTGGTCCCCAGTGAGCACTTTCTCAGCTGATCCCTATTCTCTTTCTCTGTCTTTTAGCTCCGGGCGCAGGCCAGCGGCTCTACCCACTCCACCCCCAATTTGGGCCATCCAGAGGACTCTGGCCTCAGTGCTCCAGCCCCAGGGAAAGAAGAGGGTGGGCCAGGCCCTGTCAGTGTCCCTGAAAGTAGAAAAGAGATGACATCAGTGCCTGTTGCTACCACTGCTACCTCAGTGAAGAAGGAGGAGCTGCTCCCTTCTGAGGAAGAGGCCCAAGCCCTAACTCCTGGGTCCCAGGGCCCCTCCTCCCGGGGCCGAGAACCTGAAGCTAGACCCAAGCGGGAGCTTCGAGAGCGGGAAGGGCCTGGCCTGGGACCCCCACCTGTAGCCTCAGCTCTCTCCAGGGCTGATCGGGAGAAGGCGAAGGTGGAAGAGGCCAAGAGGAAGGAGTCAGAACTCCTCAAAGGTCTTCGAGCAGAGCTCAAGTGAGACCCTGTTCCTGTCTCCTTCCCAGCCCTGCCAAGTAGCCTCCAGCCCTGCTCACCAAGCCTTCTTATACCCGCTCCTAGGAAAGCCCAGGAAAGCCAGAAGGAGATGAAGCTTCTGCTGGACATGTACAAGTCTGCACCTAAGGAGCAGCGGGATAAGGTGCAACTCATGGCAGCTGAGCGCAAAGCCAAAGCTGAGGTGAGGGCAGGTAGGGCCCATGGTGTGTACCGACAGGCTGCCCTAGAGGCAGAGCCCTTCAGCAGGAAGCAAGACGAGAGAGCTTCCTCTTTCTGATGACGTAGGTTGATGAGCTGCGGAGCCGCATCCGGGAATTAGAGGAGAGGGATCGAAGAGAGAGCAAGAAGATTGCAGACGAGGATGCTCTGCGGCGCATTCGGCAGGCGGAAGAGCAAATAGAGCACCTGCAGCGCAAGTTGGGTGCGACCAAGCAGGTGCAGCCCTTTCTGAACCCCCTGTTCTGGACGTTGGGGTTCTCTTACCTCCCTGTCGTGTGTTTCTAGCGGTGGGCCCAGTCCACTCTGTGGTTCTTTGCTCAGACACGTTTTCCTGTGGTTCCCCCATGGTCTTCCTTTCTGTCTGCCACGTTGCATCTTGTCCCTGCCCAAATGCTGCAGGAGGAAGAGGCTCTGCTGTCGGAGATGGACGTGACAGGTCAGGCTTTTGAGGACATGCAGGAGCAGAATGGGCGGCTGCTGCAGCAGTTGCGGGAAAAGGATGATGCCAACTTCAAGCTGATGTCCGAGCGCATCAAGGCCAACCAGATTCACAAGCTGCTGCGGGAGGAGAAAGATGAACTGGGCGAGCAGGTTCTTGGCCTCAAGTCCCAGGTATGACTGCCTTGGGCTTGCAGGGGAGAGCTGGGGAGGCGGGGACTCCCCTACACTGAGTCCCCACCCCTGTCCTCAGGTGGATGCACAACTGCTGACTGTGCAGAAGCTGGAAGAAAAAGAACGTGCCTTGCAGGGCAGCCTTGGGGGTGTGGAGAAAGAGCTGACGCTGCGTAGCCAGGCTCTGGAGCTCAATAAGAGGAAGGTGAGCCAGGCCTGAAGGGAGAACCACTTAGGAAGCTGGCTCCTGCCTGCCGGTGTGACTCTTCCTGGAGAACTTGAAGCAGGTATTCTGGGCTGAAGCCCAGCTCTGCCTCCTCTCGTGACCAGGTCTCTTCTCAAATACTGTGTTCCAGACCCGGTGCCGAGACTCGCTCACATTTCGGTCTCTCAGTGATCCTACAGTGGCTTTTGTTACCCACCTCTGTACGTTAGGAAACAGGCTCACGGAGATCAGCTTGTTTATGAAGAAAGAGTGAGTTTAGATTCAGACCCCAGTCTGCATGGCTCCAGGTCCCACATCTGGTTACGGCATTGACTGGCTGTGATGGCGATGGTCGTCCCTGTCACATAGTGCTAAGTGTATGTTCAGCGGCAGTAAAGATTAAGACTAACGTTGATTTTCATTTACTTTAATTTTTTCGGGCTTTAATCTCATCCAGTTTATTCATTCATATGAGCAGTATTGTGTCCTTACTGTGTATCAGGCCCTGCCCTGGGGACTGGAGAGACCATGGGAATAAGAGGGTCCTACTGGAAGTGGGACAGACAAAGCCATTTAACTCCACAGATAAAATAATGTTACTACATATCACGTTAAATTCTATTAAGGAAAGTAAAGCCATTGGAGCTGAGGCTTGAGGTAGTTGCAGGGTAAGATGTAGGGGGGCTCTTGAGGGGAGCAGAGAGAAAAGCCCTGCAAATGCTCAAGGACAGGAGAGAGCAGAGGGAGGTTGGGAGGAGGTGAGGGCTGAGATTTGAAGAGACAAATCCTACTCTGCTGAAGATACTGCTCTTAAACCCAAGAACAAAAATCACTGGAACATCTGACACATAGTTCCACATGCCTGAGTCCCCAGACTCAGGAAAATGCTGCCTCTCCTCCCTTTCCCGCCCACCTCAGGCCGTGGAAGCAGCCCAACTGGCTGAGGACCTGAAGGTGCAGCTGGAACACGTGCAGACGCGGCTGCGAGAGATCCAGCCTTGCTTGGCGGAGAGTCGGGCTGCTCGAGAGAAAGAGAGCTTCAACCTCAAGAGGGCTCAGGTGTGTCTGCATTGGGGTACGACTGGGGAGTCCAGGGTCGCCGGTGTAACTTGGGAACAGGCTTCAGAACGCAGACACTTGCACTCAGCCCAGTCCCTTTGGTTCCCCAGGAGGACATCTCACGACTGCGGCGCAAGCTGGAGAAACAGAGGAAGGTGGAGGTTTATGCAGATGCTGATGAAATCCTCCAGGAAGAGATCAAGGAGTACAAGGTGGGGCCATGGGGCTGAGTTCCATGAGCAGGTTCTTGGCCTATCACCGCTGAGAGCTGTTACCAGTCTTGGGGCCCTGGAAATAGATAGGGTAGCAGAAAGGGGGCAGAACTCTCGCTGTGGAGGATCAGAGAGCTGGGCACATGATGTCCACACACCACACGCCAACCACAGTGCCTGACTAGGTGTCACAAGGCTGGGAACTAGATAGACCTGGTCTTCGAGCTCTTGAAACTGGCCATCTGTTGGAAGAGGCAGCAAGTAATTTTCCCATCTAAGTGATGAGCAATGTGATGACAGAAATGAGAGGGGTCCTGGAAAATTTGGGACAGCTCTTAAATCACCCCTGGGGTTAGCAGGCTCCCCGGAAGGAATGTCCTTCAGTGGAGATCTGAAGAATGAATCAGGATTGACTGTGAGGAATAGGGATGAGGGATTTGGCAAAGGGAAAGGCAGAGGTGAAGATCCCTGATTGAAGGCAGGACAGACTAGATATCACAGTTGGAAGTGAGAACATGGGCTTTGTAGTAGAAAGGAAGGCGGGGGGTGGGGGGTGTTCGAGTGTCAGAGCCTGAAGGGTTTGGTAAACCAGGTAGCAGTGCTTGACTCTGTAGGCGGTATGGAGACAGCAAAGGGTTTTCAACCGTAGTGTGACCTGGTCTGATTTGCTGTTGCATTTTGGCTAGAGGAGTAAAGACTGAGGCAGGGGCTTTGCTGGATGTTTGCAGTCCTTGAGGCGGAAGTTGATACTTAGGTAGCCTATGGTATTTGAGACGGTGAGCTCAGGACATACTTCGGAGGCAGAAGTGCTTGCTTGGGCTCAGGGATGGACTGAGTGCATGGAAGGAAAGGGGATACCCCAGAGAACTGGGTCTTTGAGAACCTAGGTGCATGACAAGTAGCATTTAGTAGGATTAGAAAGACTTTGGAGGAACAGGTTTGGTAGACAGTCTGCAAGGGTGTGGAGAATGACGTGTCTGTGGGACCCCTGGGAGGCTGTCTGGGAAAGCACGTGAACTCAAGGGCAGGCCTGGGGGACAGGGGTTGGGAATTATTAGCAGAGGCAGAGGGGGAAGCCCGTATAACTGGTCACCCAGGAAGGGCCTGTGGCAGGAGAAAAGGACGGGGTTCCTTCTCTCTTAGGAACCTCAAAACTTAAATGAACAGAGGAAGAGGCACCTGTGGTGGGAGGAAAGAGTGGCACAGAGGGAGGTGGTGGAAGTTTCACTGAGGCAGGGATGAGCTGAGTCAGAGCCGCCAGGAAGGCGGATGAACTTGTAAGGGGAGGTGCCCGTTGGATTCTTCAGCTGTCCTGATGAGAATGGTTCTTGGGAAAGGGCGAGATGGAGGTCAGGATCACCTGCACTTTGACCAACTTGAGGAAGAGGATGGAGAGTGCGTCAGTAAACAAAACCTTTTGAAGAACTTTCGACTTGAAAGGAGATAGGGGAGAGAGGCTTCTGGAGTAGAGACCAACTTTGAGCCCATCAAAGGCCTGCACTAGGGTTCGAGAGCTCGGGAAGAGGTAATGCAGCACGTTACTGAGGTGGTGGGCTGGGCTGGCATCTGGGCCTGGCAGAGGAGGGGTGCCGGGGAGTGAGAAAGTGAGGAATTCCTATCTGGAGTTGGAGGTGAGACCTGGTAGCAAATGGGAGGTTTCAGGATAGGCAGTCCTGAGACCCAAGCGGGATCTCTGGGCAGCCGTTTGAGGGTGGGGACAGCACATTTCTTGTGGCACTGGCGTTCCTAGCAGGACTTGGGTGCAGGTGGAGCAGAGGTAGATGGTTGGCTAAGCAAGGATAAGGGTTTTGTCAGTCCAGAGGGGCAAGAGAAGATGCCTCAGAGCAGAGGAGTTGGGCTGCAATTGTGGGCCATTGGCCTTGGAAAGGAACATGTGACCATGGGCCAGCACTGCTGGATTTAAAAATGCCGGCTCTGCGGCTTTCCAGCTTTGAGACTGCAGCCTCTGAGCTCAGTCTCCTCACGTGACGAGTGCTCAGCCTACTTCTAGGGCTGATGTGAGAGTCAGGTATGTTCTGCTCTGTGGTGGGTGTGCCTGGATCACCTCCTGTCCGCTTGGGTTCTGGGCACCACTGGCAGAATTGATCCCAAGTGGGTGCTTTTCCCCTACCTAGGCACGGTTGACCTGCCCCTGCTGTAACACCCGCAAGAAGGACGCCGTCCTTACCAAGTGCTTCCACGTGTTCTGCTTCGAGTGCGTGCGGGGCCGTTATGAGGCCCGCCAGAGGAAGTGCCCCAAGTGCAATGCAGCCTTTGGCGCCCACGACTTCCACCGCGTCTACATCAGCTGAACCCATAACTCAGTGAACTTGGGAACACCCATGGACTCTGGGGGCTGTGCCCCTATTCAGGGGCCCCCGCCCTCCACTCTGGACGCTGTGGGCCCAGCCCCTCCCCACCTAGTAGTTTGGGGGTCCCTGTGCATGCTGGTAGGAGTGGCATCAGCCAGGCTCTGTTCACCTCCTCCCACGTCAGAGCTGCAGCCCCACCCTTAAGAAAAGTCTGCTGAGAGGCTGAGGGGTCCAGGGCTCTCAGCTGAGCCTCCTGGAAGCTGGCCTTAAGCCTTCTCTCGGCTGTCTCCATAGGCCCATCCTAGGCCAAGGGGGGATTCCATAGGCTGTGATTTCCTACCCAAGAAGAGACTCATTCATTACCAGCTCAGATGCCCACAGAGGACAAGGGGTGGGTCCCTTGTTCTGAAACAGCCCGAGGCTCAGGGAGACCTCTTCATGCCCTACCCCTCAGCGTGGGCAGGGCTTTCCTCCTGTGGAGTAGCCTGGGCTCATTGGCCTGGCTCTTGTGCTGAGAGCTGAAGGAGGTGCCTCCTTGGAGACACTGTCCTCCTCCTCTGGGAAGTTCCAGTTGCTGCAGTCACCTTGCCCTCATGCTGGGGGAGGGGTCCTGAACTAAGATAATCAGTTCCTGTTCTCATCAGGCCCCTTCCAGCCTCTACTCAAACCTGTCTACATTGTGCATCCCAAGGCTCCGCTGGGTCCCCAACCCTGACCCTGCTTGCATCCTGGTGGCCTTAACTGCAGTGGAGGCAGAGCTTCCCAGGAGGGGAAGGGACAGACTAGCCACTGGGCCAACTTCCGATCATTCCAGGTAGAAGAGCTTCATCTGACACCCTGTGACTGAGCCTATACCCATGATGCTTCCCGTGTTGGTCTGCCCAGGCAGACTCGATGGGCTCCGAGGGCAGTGCACAGGGGCCTACAAGGTGGAGCTATTGACAGGTGCAGGGGTCCATTCAGACCCACAGTCCCTGCTCTCTGGAGATGTCCTGTGGGCTGTTCTTGTTAAGAATAAATGTCCAACTGTCAGCAATGGTTTGGGTAGCCCTGCTTCCTGCCTTAAGTGGTTCTGGATTTTTGCTGCTTCCCATCCCAGTCCCACTTAGTTCCCCGCCCAGAACATCCAGCTCCACAAGGGAGGCTGACCCTCCCGCAACCCTATCAGTCCACTTTAAGGGCTGGTCCCGCCCCTGGCTGCCATTGGCTGCTGTGAAGCTTCGCGCTGCATTTTGGGAAGTGTGGTCCCTTTCCCCAGGCGATTAAGTCCTCCAAGGAGAGAACCAGTTCCCCCGGTTGTGCTGCCCAGGGGCTGGCAGCGACCCAGTGCTGTAGGCTGTTCCCACACACACCTGCCCCCCCCCCCCCCCNTTCCCCCGGTTGTGCTGCCCAGGGGCTGGCAGCGACCCAGTGCTGTAGGCTGTTCCCACACACACCTGCCCCCCCCCCCCCACACACACACGGCGGAACCCCCCACCCCCGGCGGCTCCACAGACCCTCCCCGCCCGACCCACAGATTGGGACACTTCGGCGAGTGATTTCCTTCATTGCGACTCCCCAGCTGCTGGCATGTCCACAGGAAGCTTGTGCCATACGTCGAGTGACCCCCTTGGGTCAGCGTGCCGGCGGGTCCTTGGGTGCCGCCATCACCGAGGCTGCACTGGCACTTGCGATAGGAGCGGTGCTGACTTGGGTTGGAGCTGGAGTTGGAGCCGTGACAGCCGCGGTGGCCTCGGGCTTGTGGGCCGTTGCCCCAGTGCGCTGATCCTTCGCCTTGCCAGGGGTCAAGCCTTCGTGGGGGCTCGCAGCTTTGTCGGCCTTCGGGCCCCACCTGGTGCCCAGGGTTTCAATGGGTCCAGTGCGGCCTGACCAAGTCGGACTGGAGGCCGAGGCGCGGACTGCCGTGACTTCCGGTGCGGGACTGGCGGCCACAGGCACGCTCGCTGAGGCCCGGGCCGCGGCTGGGGAAGGCATCTGGCGGCAGAGGAAGTGTCTGCGCAGGGGCACGCTGGGCAGGGCGGGACAGCTCAGCAAGTTGCATCACAGAGCCTGACGGCTCTGAGGAGCACTGCCAGGGAGCAGGTCGAGGTCAGCCAATCCTCACCTCCACGTGGGTGCCAAGTCAATGCAAGGAACTACACCTCACCTTCCCGGGTATCTCCCCCAGGCTCCCCACAGGCGCTGCAGCTAATGAAGTAGACATAAAGCCACTTCCTCAAGTTGGAGTCCATGGGACTGGGACGAAGGCCCCAGGGTTAACAGGAGCGAGCACTGATGGCTGTGGAAGAGCAGAGCAGTCTCCAAAGAGGTAGCTTTGTACTGACCCTGCCCAGGGCTTGGAGCCTCTGCCTCAGAGACTGGTCAGTCTTGATGGGCAAAGCTCCTGGACCACACGGCCCCTGGCTGGCCTTTCGGCCATGAGCATGAGCAGATGCTGCCCTCAGGGAAGTATCCGTTGTAGCTGAGGTAGGGTCACTGTGACTGGCCACCAGACCCAGTGGGACATCTGGCAGCGACCACCGCTGAGCCTCCTTTGGGCTACCCTTTCCTGCTTCTGCTTGTCCTTCACCCCAATCTAGACTTTCTTTCTACTCTGCCACTCCCCTTGGGTGTGCTTATCCAGGGCATGGCTACTACCAAGGTCAAACTCCTTATCAGCCCACTTCTCTTTCCTGAGCCCCCAGACCTGGAAAATCACATTCATGCGAGGGCCGGGGTAAGATCACGTCGCACTCCTTAAAAATACCCCCGTGCTGCCTCTCCAAGTTCCTTGAACAAAATGCTCCTCACGCTGGCCCTACCCCTCTAAGCTCTAAACCCACACCTCTCTTATGCTTGTCTGTGCCCCATTCAACACTGTTTCCTGTTCCTGCAATCCAGCTCACACCCTCCAGCCAGCTTCCTGACCCTCTGCTGAGGCAGGCCTGTCTCAGTCCACAAACCCTCTGCTGAGTATCTGAGCCAATCACTGTGCTCCAGTGTTTGTTCCTTCCCTGCAGGCCCCTCACTTTACAAGTGGACTTTTCCCACGCTGGGACAAGTTTTGACGAACCTCAGTGCTCCCAGGGCTGGAACTCAGGGGATGTGGAATAGAATTCATTACTCACCTGTCTGTGAAAGGCAAGTCCCTCCACCCTTCCCTGCTACCTCATAGCTTGCTTCTCAGTTGGGCAAGGGGAGGGAGAGGCAGGGACACCACCTTGGGAGTCTGGGTCAGAGGCCCAGGGAAAGTGGGGAGACAAATTCCTGGTTGAAGCAGAGGACACCCTCCCCCTGCCCCCCAGCCAACTGGAACAGAGGCAGATTACAGGTCAGAGCAAGTGTTGACCTCAGGTGACCACTCAAGGGCTACAGCGCAGGAGGTAGAACAGAGGCAGGCCTGGTGGTGAGGATTCATGGGAGCAGCCCCGCCGGGCCCAGACAGTGTGGAGCCCAGGCCAGGCCTGGACAGGCCCAGAGATGGGGTGGAGAGGTTTGGTTGGGTGCAGAGCCTGCTCCTGGCCATTCTGGTTTCCTTCACTGCCTTGCTGTGGAGCGTGGGCAAGTGGTTGTCCTCTGAGCTGCAGCCTCTCCCCACTGTGAGAGCTCACAGCTGTACCTTAGAGCGAGATGACAAGCAGGGTCTCCACCCAGCTCTCGTCAGGATCTAGAAGCCTCCAGTTCAGGGCAAGAACTAGATCTTAGACACTTGTGAGAGTTTCGGGAACATGCAGGTGTGATCCGAGGGTTCCCCTGGTGCTGCCCCGCTGGGCCTGAGCTTGTCAGTGACCATCACCAGCAAGGGCTGCTTGGCTCTGCCACCATCTCAGTACACTTCTGTCCCATTCTCCCAAGGGGGTGGACTTTTAAGAATCTGTAAACCCACGGGCTTCCACCAGCAAGCACTGCATGGGGATTTCAGGACTTCTGAGAAAGGGGTTCATGGGTGACCTGGGGCTGTGCTGAGTTTTTGGGTCCCTGGGTCCGAGCGTGGACAGGCTCTCTCCACTACTCAGGGCTTGAAAGAGAAGAAAGAAAACACCTGGGAAATCTTATTCCCTTTATTCTCTCCAACTAATCAACATGACCACCGGTGACACAACACTGTTATCGATACACAACACTCAAAAGTGGGGCCTCTTCACTCCAGGGGGACAAGTCAGGTGAGTGGGACTTCCCTAATGGGGGCAAGAGCCTGGGAGCTGCTCACCTCAGGGACAGGTGTTCTGGAACCCTACCTCTCAGTTGTGATGGTTTCAAATTTCCCCCTCCCCCGCCCATTCAGGGTTCATGCCCAGTTCTTATGAGTTCTGACCCGACCTCCATACCCACAGCAGGGTCAAGTTTCACCCTTCGCTCAGATCAGTCGTACTTTCCCCTCTGCTTTCACCAGTGTGACCCTGTATGTTGGGTCCTCCACTGGGCACTTCTGCAGTCTGGGGCTTGTGTGGAGTTGGACAAGAGAATTTGGCTGCACTGTACTTCAAGACAGTTTGAGTGGGCAAGTGCTGTGACCCCAGGGCCTTTGCCTAAACTTATCAAAGGGATTCTGGGTACTGTCATCTCTCTGAGCCAGCTCCCTGCTTGATTTTCTCTCCTACACATGCACAGCTATAGCTCCCTCTGGGGAGGAAGCATCTAGCTAAGGGAGTTCCGGAGGGTGGGCCACAGAGAACAGGTCACACCCCAAAGCTCTTCAAATCTAACCCTTTCTTGTCATGAAACTCCAGACCCCAACTAATTGTGTCCACATCATTCATTCAGTACCAGAGCCCACAGCCCTGGCGCTCACGCATCCCTACAACATGCGAGCATCCATCTACGTACGCTACACCTAGTCCTCAACAGGCCTGCACCCGGCCTTCGACCACGCCGACGTCCCCTCGACAGGCCCAAGCCCAGGACTCTTCTGGAAACAGATTCCTCAGGCCTGTTTCTGAGGGGACCTGCTTCTAGCTTTACAAGGGGTTTGTCTCTACAACTGAAATTTCTTCTGCTACCATCTTAGTGGGAAAAAAATCTGCTTCGACTCGGAGGACCGTCTCCACTTCCTCAGTCTCATTGGGACACCCCTTCACTGATGCTTCTGCCAGTCGGCGTGCAGCTGGCATGTTCCTACTCCCCTCAGCAGTGCTTTCTGACTAGCCCTTTGTTGGGGTGGGGCTGGCAGAACTTCACATGGATGTTATCAAGCGTCTCCCCACAATCATCTGAGGCCTGCCTCTTCCCTCTCCTTGGCAGGCCTGGGTTTTTCCTCCTACAGTGTTCTAGGTTTTGATCCTTTGGATTTAAGGGTCATACCTCCAGGGACAGGATAGATGAAGGTGAAGGACTTTCACCTTTTGAACTTTCAGGCAATGGAATCAAAGGTCCCTTTCCTCAGCTTTGTAGGAATCGGGGCCACTCTCTCCAGGGATGCAACTCCTGAAGGGCCATCTCACCAGACATCTCAGTTCTCTTACTCCAGCGTGGGGTCACTTGCTTTGGGACCCAGCACTGGATGGAGTCCTCTCCTTCCTTACGGATCTCCGGGGCTAAGGAATGGGATACTTGTTACAGCTGTTTCGAGAGTTTTCTCTCGCCAACCACTTTACAGGGCAAGTCTCTTTCCCCTGCTACAGGCACCCAGTCATGTTAGCAGGTTTGACTGGGTTAGTGAAAATGTGTAACGTGTGTGTGGTGCATGAGGACAGATGGGCCTGCAGGGGAGTGTGTTTCTCGTCCTCCGTTTTCCCTCTGAAGATTTCTGGCTAAGGAGAGCAGCCAGTGAGTAGAATCTCTCCCAAGGCCATGACCAGGTTGGGTCATCACCTCAGAGGGCCCAGGCAACCAGGTGAGGAAGTGGCCAGGCCTCTGTGCACTCTTCTGGGGCCCATGGTCCAGTCTGCAGGGTATCCGGACACCCACATGTGCGGGCCGGCTCACCGGCAGCAGCCTTGCTGCTGCTAAAAAGGTGCTCAACTTGTGAGGTTGAACGAGTGAGGCTGAAGAGAGGTCGCTGGCTACTCGGAACCCTCTGTCCACCTGTGGCCTTGTTGCCAGGGGATCCACACATGGCTTTCATCGACTGGAGAAGTCTAGGGAGGCTCTACCCACACGCAGGCCTTGAGTCTCTGAAGGGCTTTATTCTTTGGAGGTTGACTAGCAGCGGTTCTCTCCCTCCATGGAGGACAGAAGTCGAGGAAACAGGCTGCCATTGCAGCAAGGCTGGTGGCAGTTAGATTCAGGAGAAACCTCCTGACATTGAGACCTGAGAACATGGCTGGGGGGACCCTCCGTCCCTGGAGGCCTCTGAGTTGAAGTGTCTGGCCGGGCTGGAGAAGGGTCCCCCTGCCTCCTGGGGGAGAACCCTGGTGGCCTGAGCTGGGTCTCCTTTGCACTTACAGTTTAAGCAGCTCCTGGAAACAGGGAAGACTGGGCAACCCTGGGGTTTGCTGGGTCCCATCTGAACATTCGTTCACCTTGGTTTGCTTCCCTCAAAGCACTCTAGCACAAGTCCCCCCATGCTTTCCCCGATTTTTGTAGTGGCTTCTCAGTATGCTTACACTTGAAGCTTTATGCACCTTAAATTTCAGTCTTTAGAAAGCCTTGATGTCATTTTTCTTCCTTCCTCATGTTTGGGTTCTTCCTGGTACAGAATTTCATACACAATTTATCTACGATTGGCCTTAACGAGCTGGACTTGCTCTTCCCAGTTCCTGGGTTGTTTCTCTGTGGGTGTGAGGACTCCTCACCACTTATTTTTCTCCTTTGATTTCTTCCTTTTCCAGTTCCAACCAGCTCCCACACTACCCCCTAGCTGAGCCTTTTCCTCAGCGTAATTGTCCAAGGTTTCTGGGAGCTGGGAGTTTCCCCCCACTCCGGTGGGGGAGGACACCGTGGAACAAGTTCACAAGCGGCACTTTTACACCTTCTGAGGGGTCCTCCTCCCCGATCAATGCCATCGCTGGGCTCCCTGCACTTCCCTGGCCCTACTGTTTCACAAGGACTTCGATACAGTTGTATAGGGTTGTCTAGAGACATATTGGGACCTCTTCCTACAATTAATAGGGCTTTTATCCACTATGGTTTATAGGGTTTTTCGGCTACAGACTTAAAGGACTTTTTTTCCTACTTATTTATAGGGTTTCTAACCCAACAGTTTTTCTCTACTGCCTTATAAGTGGTTCCCACCAACAATCTTACAGGATTTCTTCATCACCGATGTAAAAGCACTATTTTTTACCCCAGGGTTCTTTATCCTCCACTTCTCTACAATCTGATAGGGTTTTTCTCCTTTCCCCACATAATTTCTGGGGCAGTCCAGTGTTCCTCTCAGGAGAGACAGAGGCCCCGCTCTCCAGACCACTTCACAGGGAGACCCCTGGGTGGCAGCTCCTGTGGAGGAGGAGGGCTGCGACTTCTGTGAAGCCATCGCCACACTCGGGGCACAGATAGGGCTTTTCTTCCAACAGGGTTTTGGGGGATTCCCCTTCCCCTTGGCTGCTGCTCTCTGGGGGGCTGGGGGCCTCTCCCTCTTCTTCCTGGCTTATGGACTGGGTGGCTGGCTCTGGGAGGGGGTCCTCGGGTCTGGGGGACTTTTCCTGCGTGTGGGTCTCCTGGTGTCGGAGGAGGGCCAGGCGGTCGAGGAAGGAGGCCCCACAATCTGAGCAGCTGTAGGGTCTGGCCCCCAGCGGGCTCCTGAGGTGCTCTAGGAGGACAGAAGAGCTCTTCCCCAGCTCCGCACCCTTCTGGCCTTTCCCACCGGCATGGACTTTCTGGTGCAGCAGCAGCTCCGAGCTGAGGCCGAAGCTCTTTTTGCATTCAGGGCATTTAAAGGGCTTTCCACTTAGGAAGGGACTGGGCCCGGCCCCTTCCCCAGTCCTGTGATCAGGGAAGAGAAAGGGCTTTTCGTTGCCGTGGGTGAGCTGATGTTGGAGGAGCACAGCGCGATCCAGGAAGCTTTCTCCACAGTGCGAACAAATGAAGGACTTGGAAGAGAGCAGCCCTAGCCTTTGGCTGAAGCTCTCCTGCCCATCAGGTGTTTTTAAGGGCTGCCCTGGGGGGTCAGCCTTGCCTTCTGCAGCACCTGGGTAGGAATTTCCTCCAAAAGGGAGCCTGGGAGAGCGGAACTGAGGCTGTTTGGGGGTTGGGTGTGCAGTGAGGCCATCTGCGTTTTTGTAGGGGTTCTCTCCGATGTGGATCCTCTGATGCTGCATGAAGATGCCCTCGTCGTTGAACCCCTTTCCGCAGACGAGACACTTGTGTGGTTTGGCTCCAGGGGGTGGGGTCATCAGGGCGGGGTCCCCGAGCCCCAGCAGGGAGTCACCCTGAGCTCTTCGGGCCGGGGTCTTCCCCCGCTCATGGATCACCCTGTGCTGCTCCAGCTCGTGGGCCTCCAGGAAGGCCTTCCCGCAGTCGGAGCACACGAACAGGTTCTCATCCATGTGGGTGCGCACGTGGGTGATGAGGTTGGAGCTCTGGCTGAAGCTCTTGCCACACTCAGGGCACTTGTAGGGCTTCTCGCCCGTGTGGGTGCGTCGGTGCTGGATGAGGTGCGAGCTGCGGATGAAGCTCTTTCCACAGTCCGAGCACTTGTAGGGCTTCTCGCCCGTGTGGATGCGCTGGTGGCGGATGAGGGTGGAGCTCATGATGAAGCTCTTGCCGCAGTCGGCGCAAATGTACGGCCGCTCCCCGCGGTGGATGCGCTGGTGGTTGATGAGGTTGGAGCTGACGCTGAAGCTCTTGCCGCACTCGGGACACTTGTAGGGCCGCTCGCCCGTGTGCGTGCGCTGGTGCCGCAGCAGCGTGGCGCTCAGCGTGAAGGTCTTGCCGCACACCGGGCACTTGAAGGGGTCCTCGCGCAAGTGAGTCCGCTGGTGCTTGATGAGCGTGGAGCTGTGGCCGAAGCTCTTGCCGCACTCCAGGCACTCGTAGGGCTTCTCGCCCGTGTGCGTGCGCTGGTGCTGGGTCAGCTCGGAGCTCTGGATGAAGCTCTTGCCGCACTCGGTGCAGCGGTAGGGCTTCTCGCCGGCGTGGATCTTCTGGTGCTTGAGGAGGTTGTGGTTCTGCCCGAAGCGCTTGCCGCACTCGGGGCACTTGTAGGGCTTCTCGCCCGTGTGCGTGGCCTGGTGCTGGATGAGGTCCGAGCTGCGGTAGAAGGCCCGCCGGCACTCGCCGCACTTGTAGGGCTTCTCGCCGGTGTGCGAGCGCTGGTGCTTGATGAGGTTGGTGCTCTGGGTGAAGGCCTTCTCGCACTCGGTGCACTTGTAGGGCTTCTCGCCCGTGTGCGTGCGCTGGTGCTGCACCAGGTTGGAGCTCCAGCTGAAGCACTTGCCGCAGTCCGGGCACTTGTAGGGCTTCTCGCCCGTGTGTGTGCGCTGGTGCTGCACCAGGTGCGAGCTCTGCGTGAAGCTCTTGCCGCACTCGGAGCAGGTGTTGGGCCGCTCGCCCGTGTGGATGCGCTGGTGCCGCAGCAGCTTGGACCACTGGCTGAAGCTCTTGCCGCACTCGTTGCAGATGTAGGGCTTCTCTGCCCCCGAAGGGCGGCCTTGCACCAGCTCACGCAGGCTGGGCTCGCTGGCTGGGACCACAGGGGGACTGTTCCACGTGGTCAGGGTCCCCCACTGCCAGCTGGCTTCACAGGCCTTAGTCCAGTCAGATGGAGTAGGGACTGCCTCTGGGGTTGGGGGTTCCAAGGGACTGGAGTGACCCACCGGGGCTGGAGCATCCTGGGGGTCGGAGGGATCCTGAGAGGGTCTCTCCAGGGGTATCTCCGGTGGGTCCTTGAACTCTGGACTCTGAGCTGGATCTCCCAGGATGACCTCCTCCCCAGAACTTTCCTGCTGAGGGCTCTCCTCTTCGTTCCCACTCTCAGCACCTACAGAGAGAAAGGGAGTCTCCAGCCCCCATCACCTTTCAGAAGAGGGGGTGGGGTCTCTCTTCCCTCCCATGGGCTTCCCCCAGAGTCTGGGCCCCTCCCTGAACTGTGGCCACTGTCTTGTCAGGCCCACCGGCCCTTCTTGTGCCTCTCACCTCTGTGAGCAGCGTCTGGGCTCTCTTCAGGACCCTGCAGATCTGGGCCCCACAGGGCGGTCTCGGGCTCCATCCCAGAGCTCAGGACTGCCAGTTCCAGGAAGCCTAAGGAAGAAGAGAGATGAGCACGCCCTGGCAGCCCCTCGTCCACTGGTCTTGACCCCTCAGGAGACACCTCCCCCGTCCACACTCAGCCCTTCCTCCTCCTCTGAGCTTCAGGTTCCCTGTTTCAGGCTTGGGTTCTCACCATCATCCCCCTGCAGGCCTGATTCCTGCTCCAGATCTTAAGATCACAAAAGCAAGTAGGTGAGCTTAAGAATGTAATTAAAAGCTCGTCAGTCATAACCCTTTGAACCCAGACTGGGGGCTGGAGAGGTACCTGACACCCACAGGGGAAGGAGGCTTTCACCCCACACTTCTGATGCCCAGGGGCTGGAAAACCTGTTATTTTGCTAATCAGAGGAAGCTCATTAAGACTCTAATTTCCCTCCCTAATGGGCTGCTAATTGGGACCAATAAACTTTCCTTATGAGCCCCACAGAGAACTGAGACTGCCTGGAATGCTTAAAGAGTTAAAAAAATAAATAAAATAAAACAGGAAAGAAACCACCCCAATTTCCCTGAGGGGAAAGGGGCCCTCTCCCGTTATCCAAGCACAGAAAGTTCTCGAGGGAGGGCAGGGGAGGGGATGGTCTAAAGCTAGCAGGGATTTCTGCAGAAACTCCTTGGAGAGGTAACTCAAAAGGAACAGAGAGAGGGACAGAGCCCGTTGTGATGTCATCATGAGCTCGCCCAGTCCTGCCCACAATCTGGGGATCAGACCCAGAAAGCACGTTGTCTGTTTTACAGATCAGGAAGTCAATGCCCAGGGAGATTTCTCCAAGGTCATGGACTGGGAAGTGGTAAAGCAGAGACCAGAAATGCCAAGCTCTGTGTCTGACTTGCCCCTGCCTCTCAGAGAGGGAGATGACCTTGGGACTTGCATGAAGCTCATAAATGTGGGTTGCTGGCAACTGACAGGTGAGGAGGAAGCTCACACAGCCGGTGGTCACGAGGAAGGGATGGAGAAATTCCTGGGAGCGAGAGGTCTCCTTAGCTGTACAAGGAGGGGTGGGACCCAGCGAATCAGCCTGACAATCTGTCTATGAACCCACCAACGCCTTCTACCTCCAGGCCCACCCCGGGACTTTTTCTTCTATTCCACTTATTCTGTTTTGTCACACATACCAGGTGCGCAACAGCTTTTGTTGAGTGATTAAAAGATGAAGGCATAAGATGCTCCCGGCCCCTGGAAGCCCTCTCTGGTCCAGTGCCTTTAAAGCCCTAGTTGCAAGGGGGTGAGGGCAAAGAAACGGGAGCTAGAGCGGCCTCCTGGTCAAACCTGGCCAGCTGTCACTCCGCAGCCTGATTCCGGAGTGAGGGAACAGGGCCTCGAGAGCTCAGGGCTAGGAGGAACGTCCTGCAATGGTTACACCCTTCAGAGAATTCCGAGGGAGGGCCTGGGCTTTGGGTGGGATGGGCACTGTGTGTCTGGGGACACTGGAGCAAGGAGACAAGCTAAGCACTGGTGTGGAGGCAGCAGGTGAGGCTGTTTAGGCAGGTGCTAGCTGAACCCTGCCCAGCAGCAGCAGGAGAGGGGGGCTGGCTTTTAGGAAGTAAATTAATTTCATCTCTGCAGCTCCTAGGAAGCTGAGAATCCCCCTCCCCCACTTCTGACAAGGGGAAGGTGGAAGCAGGGACCTCCGTTAAGCAAGGGTGGGCTTGACTGCGCCCAGCAGGCCGAGAGGGTGGGTGCCTTGCTGTTTGCTGAGGACAGGTGAGCTCTCGGGTACCTTGCCTGCCTCGAGAAATTCACACCCAGCGGTCCAGAGAAGGGAAGGGGTTAACGAGAAGGCCGACATGGAATGTGAAAGTGGGACATCAGGGAGGCAAGAAGTGTTTGGAGCCGACCCAGGCCCAGGCCCCAGAACACAGGCCTGGGCCCCCGCGCCAGGCCCCCTGCGGAGGGGGAGGGAGGAGGAGAGGTGCGAGCGCCCAGGGTGACCCTGAGCAGAGGCGGCGGCCGGCAGGCGGCCACCCACCCCGGCCCCCCCACGTCCGTCCGCACCAGTCCAGACCCTGGACTGGTGCTCCAGCTGTTCCCCGCGACCCTCTCTCCGGCTCCCCTCCAGACTCCGGCATCCTCACCCTCATCAGCCCCCCAGGCACCCCAGATTCCCAGTCCTCCCAAGGCCACCCGGGGCCCCGGCCTGCCGGGCCAAATTCCCTCTTCCCAGAATGCTCACGCCTCCCCTCCCCCACAGCCAGACCCTCGCGCTCTTCCCAGAATCCTCGGCCCCCGGCTGCCCCGGCCAGGCTCCCACCCTGCCCCGGCTGCCGGCGGGGAGGGGGCGCAGTCCCAGGTCCGGCCCCCGCCGCCCGCGCCCCATTGTTCCCCCGCGGCAGTCCCGGGCCCTCCAGGCCACCCCCCTGGAACCCAGGTGTCCCCAACTCACGGCTCTGGGGTCTGGGAAAAGCCGGAAGGCAGAATCCAGCCCCAGGGGACTTAACCCCTTCAACGCCCTGCCTCGGGGGGCGGGCTGGAGGCCGAGGACTCTGGGGTCCTTCTCCAGGGGTGATCCCAGGCTGAGGACCCGGGGACCAGTTCAGGGTGACTGGGACGGAGCAGGAAGTGACCCCAGCTTCCCGGGCCCCTCTAGCCTGGAGTCAGAGCATCAGCTCTATGGGATTTAACCCTTTGCCTCCCACAGCCTGGGAAAAAAAAAGAGGACGGAGAGCAGGGAGGTGGCAGAGACGACACCCTCTCTCTGTCTCCATCGAGAGCCGGTTCTTAGGGGAGCCCAGATGCCAGCGAGGGTCTCCAGTTTCTGGCTACTCTCCATCTCACCCAGGCTCCCGCAGCAGCTCCAGGAATGCCCTGTCTCCGGTTTGGTGGCTGCCGGTCCCCAGCAGCCTGCCTTTGTTGGGACTCTGACCGAGGAGGCGCAGATGCTTGGGTGGTGGGGTGGGAGAAGGGCTCACAGGGCAGACAGACGGATGGCTTTGACGAGATAATAAGTTATGGCAAGGGGAGTTGGACAGAAGGGGCAGGCGCAGCTAAGCAGGATTTGTGGGATCCTGTGCTCCAGGCCCCAGCCTCGCTTGGGGCTCTGTGTGCTGGCCCCTCTTTCACTAGTAACTCCCTCAGAAAAAGGGAAACTGAAGCCCAGGAGAGAAGTCAGCAGGGCTCCCTGACCAAGAAGAGGAAGAGCCTTTCTAGTAGCTCGGGGGCTCCCAGCTTCTAGCAGTGGAAGCCTTTAGTTTAAAACCCAAAGATATGGGTGGCCTCCCACAGCCCAGGTTATCTGGGCTTCCAGTTCCATAGCCTTTTCTTTTTTCCTTTTTTTTTTGTAAAGGGCAGGTTTAAGAAAAAGACGCCTGCGTAGACCCAGGCGGGCAGTCTCAGGGCAGGATTTATCCAGTCTTCATAGCCTTTTCCTCATTTCCTCCTACCACAGTCTGCCGGGTGGGCCCTGTATATTATCCCCATCTTCCAGGAGCGAAAACAAAATTGAGAGAAATAGGGTAACATTCTTAAGATCATGTCATTATTTCAGCTGAACACATTTATACAGTGAAGCTTGTTATTCCTGGACAATCAGGAACACTCAGCATTCAGTTGGACTTTTTGTCCTCAAGAAGTTTGGTGTGGGGGGTGAGAGACACAAATTACAGGACAATGTGAAAAGGGCTGTCCAGAATTGTGAGGGAGTGTGGGGAGGAACATATCATATCAGAAATTGCTGAAGAAGATGCAGTTCCCTGGGTCCACATCTGGGTTCAGTGTGGCCACCAGAGAGAGAAGGCCCCTGGCCTGCTCACTTCTCATCACAGTCTGCCTTTACTGCCTTCCTATTCTGGCACATCTCCATCTCACCCCTGCCCCTCATCCCTCTCACCTTTGACCCCTCACTCTTACCTCAGGACCTTTGCCCCAACTCTAACCGTCCTGATTACACCTATCTCTACCCAGTTCTCCAGCACACACACATTCAATCAACTCCACTGGGGAGGGGCTTGTCTCTTGTTCTCCCTGCTGTTTTCCCCAGTGTCTACAGCAATTACAGGCACATAGTAGGTGCTTTGTTTGCACAGTGTGTGGATGGTCATCATCCTGCCTCATCCCTCTCCCTGAATCAACCCCAGACTGGCAGATGGTGCCCAGTTGGGTAAGGCCTCCGCTGCTGGGCTGCAGTCACGTGTTCAGATCTCTCTACTCTCCCAACCCTAAGGAAAGAGAAAAAGATGGAGGAGGGATTGGAGAAGCTCAGGGGCTGAGCCAACCCTTGCTATTCTCTCCCATCCCCCTGGGGCTGCGAGAGTCTGCCCAGCCTCAGGGCCAGGGGGTCTCCAGCCAGGCTGCACATTTGAGGCTCACACACAAGCTTGGTTTTTCCTTAGCTGAGTTAGTTACCATATTAAAAAAAAGTCAGTACATTTCACATAAAATCCAAATTTCTTGCTTCTTTAGAGAATCCGAAGATGTGGCAACATGACCTAAGTTTTCACATGCAACAACTGGCTGAGCAGCACTGACCTTCCAGTCTGTCAGCCGGGCCTGGCGTTCCTCATGCCCAGCCATGAGGCCGGGAGGGGGCGTCAGTATACCAGTGACTCCTCACTGTTTTTTTCTTTAAAGATTTATTTATTTATGCATACAGGAACTGGGGTATAGGCCAGAGGTGCAGGCAGTGAGAGGACTCACCAGAGACAGATTAGGGAGCAGAACAGGCAGATCTACTGAAACACTGCTAAGGGGAGCAGCAGGTGAGACAGGGGAGGTCTGCTGAGCCAGGTGGGTCAGCTGCCTGGTCAGGGTTTGAACTCATGCTGCAATGGCTGCAGATGCTTCACAGTGCTTCAACTTAACCCCTTGTGCCCCCAGAGAGCCCCTTGATACTTCATCACTGACACGGAACTCTCTAAGTACTGAGGCTCTGCACACTGGTCTGTGTCTCCTAGGTTCAAAGCAGCAAATACAAGGATGGTGTCTTCAGACAGTTATATTTGCTATTCACCGCACTCAGGCTCCAGAGGTCTGCATGTAGCAACTCCGTGACTCTCCATGGCACATGCCATCAGTATCATCATTATCCCCAGGACAGAGTAAGTCACTTAGACACAGCTTATAAGTGACAGCTGGGTTCAAATCCAGGCAGGCTGACTTGGGGGCCACCACGGTCATGACACTAAGCTTGGCTCAAGCGTTTCTGGAACCAAGGTTAGGTGAGCCTCTCAGGCCTCAGCAGGAAGTGCCTGCATACTGGCTGTTAGGGAGGCAGAGGGTGTGGTCCTGTTGCTCACAGTCAACTGGCACAGGGGTCTGAAGGAAACCCTCCTGGCTCGGGACTTCTGGGGGGATGAGGATGACTACACCATGCCTTTCATGGGACACCCCACGGCCATGCTCTTCTGGGCCCCAGCTCACCAGCCTCCCATGTGGCCCTGTGACAAAGCCCTTGTGCCCTGGGCTCAGGTTGCTGAGATAAACGTGATGTCCAGGAGTTGGACGCCAGTCCAAATCTAGCTCTATCCTTCTCCAGTGTAGTCTTGGGCAACTCACTTGGTCTCTTGTAGATTATTCAGCTTCCTCTTCTTTGAAAAGGGGATGAGCCTTGGAGCTCAAGGAAGAAGGGTTAAGTGAGATGTTCAAGAATTTTGGGGGAGAGTGGAGCGGAAGGCACACAACCTTCAGCCTGGTGTCAGGAGTGAGGGTCCTGAGACCCAGGGAGTGTGTCATTCCAGAGGGCTTCCTGTGGCCCCACTCAGGTTCTCTGCGGAGGCTGGGAAGGTGAAACCAAGGAAGGCTGCACACCTCACCACTGGAGGCGCTTTCCTGTCAGCACAGCCGACTAATCACAGGCAGGGAGGCTGCCAGGAAAGGATGGGCCTTCATTCCTGGAGAAGTGTGCCGCCACAGTGTGTCTGGAGGCTGCTTCCCAGGAATTGGGTCCTCAGATGTGAGCTAAGAGCTGTTGATAGATCTGAGGACCTGTTCGGTCTCTTCTGCCTAAGAGCGCCTGGGTTCCAGCACCGGGACTGCTTTGCTCACAGGGGCTTCTGGCGGCCTCTTCAAGTCCTGCTCTCTTGCTGCCTTCTAAAGACCACCTTCCCTAGAGTCAGAACCAGGTCCTTCCTTTGCCTTCTCCCTCAAAGACCTCCAGCTCCATGTGGTCAATTCCAAAATCCTCTGTGTCCAGCCCTGCCCTCACCTGAGGCTTTGTTCTTTCTTCCTGTTTGCCTAACAGGCCTTTTCACTCGTAGTCATCCACGTCACAGGCTCCACGTCACAGGCTCCACTTGCCTATAGGATGCCTAGTCACCCCGCTCCTCAAGGCCGAGCTGTCCTCTGCTCCCCTTAGATCCTGAGCCTGCCCACCTCTGCGGTTTTCATTCCCGAATTGCCACGTGACTTTCTGATTGGCCGACCTACCCCCAACCCCTTCACTCTTCCAGCCCATTCCCCTCCCCTTCCTCAGAATGCATCAGGGTCCTCATTACCAACATAGAGGGGGTTTTAATAATTTTTGAGGGAAATTATAGAACATTTACTTTTTTTAAAAAAAGATTTATTTATTTATACATACAAGAGCTGGGGTACAGGCCAGAGTCCAGGGAGGTGAGAGGATTCATCAGACACAGAATGGGAAACAGAACAGGCAGACTGACTGAAACACACTGCTGAGGGGAGCAGCGGGCGAGGCAGGGGAGGTCTGCTGCGCCATGTGGGTCCCCTCCCCAGCTGGGGCAGGGATCGAACTCGTGCTGCAGTGGCTGTGGTTTGCTTCCTAGTGTGTTGCTTAACCCACTGCGCCACCAGGGAGGTCCCTAGAACATTTACTTTTAAAATGTCAAAGTAACTGCTCTAACTGTAGAAAATTACATATAGGCTGGGATAAACAAATGTATATCTTATATAAATGTACATATATTAAAAGGAACAGAAACAAAGTACATGTATATTGTTGGTAATGAAGATTCACATCAAGGTGTCATTTGAAATAATCCCAGTCACTAACCTTTCTAGGCCTTGATTTCCTCATCTGCAGAATGAGAACTATGGGGTGTTCTCCCCTGTCGGGATCTGACTGACTGTTGCAGGTGTCTTGACTGTTTTGGAGAGGGTGCGTCAGTGCCTGGAAACAACAGTTGTTTCTGGGGAGGACTGAGGTCTGGAGTAAATGAAAGACTTAATTTTGTAAACTTTCACTTGATGATTTCCAATTTAAAAAAAAAAAACACTCGGGGCCTCCCTGGTGGCGCAGTGGGTTGGGCAACGCACTGTGAAGCAGACTGCAGCCACTACAGCACAGCACGAGTTCGATCCCTGCTGCCGGCCAGGGAGGGGACCCACATGGCGCTGCAGACCTCTTCTGCTGTGCCCGCTGCTCCCCTCAGCAGTGTACTTCTGTCGATCTGCCTGTTCTGCTCCCCGCTCTCTGTGGTGAATCCTCTCACCCCCCCACACCTCTGGCCTGTACCCCAGTGCTTGTATGCATAAATAAATAAATCTTAAAAAAATTTTGAAAAAAAAAACACTCTTAAGACAGTAAATATTTACAGTGTAAGGTTGGGAATGGAGGTTGTGGGATTAAATCAACACGTTGGTTTCCTTTTTAGGTTTGTGTTAATCCAAATCCTATTAAGTCAAATTCAGCTGATTTCCTACCCATATAACACTCCCGTAGCTGTCCCCAAAACCCCTGGGAACTGATGCTCTACTGCAACCTAAGGACTGGAAAGGAGGCTGCATGGGGGAGAGGATTAGACTGTCTCACACACACTAAAATGCTTTAAAAATCAGTAAGCTCTCAAAACACCTGAAACCTGGTTCCCCCATTGGTACCCCAGGGACAGGACAGTGGGGTCCGATTCCCAGAGGGCCTGGCTCATCTGAACTCAACTATCCTGCCTCCCCCACAGTGCTGTCCAGGGTGCGCCCCAGACTCACACAGCCTCACCCCCCTACCCCCATGCAGTACGGTGTGTCTTGCTTCTGGGCCCTTGCTTCTGGCGTCTCCCCCACCTCCTTCAAAGGCCTCCTCTTTTCTCCACTTAGGCCAGTCTTGCCTGTTTCCAAGATATTACGATCATTACAGAGAAGACCAGGGCTAACAAATGCTGGAGAAATGCGACCCTTGCACACTTGCGGATGCGACAGTGCACTCTAACTTGGTACAGCCACCAAGGAAACAGTATGGAGCTTCCTTAAAAAATTAAAAATAGCTCTACCATAGCAATGCCACTTCTGGGGCTCTATCCAAAGGAAATGAAAGCATTAACTCCAAAAGATATCTGCACCCTCGTGTGCATTGTGGCATTGATTACAATAGCCAAGATGTGGAAACAATCGAAATGCCCACTGGTGAGTGAATGGAACAGCCTCCAGGGGCCTCCCTGGTGGCGCAGTGGGTTAAGCAACACACTAGGAAGCAAACTGCAGCCACTGCAGCATGAGTTCAATTCCTGCCACCAGCCAGGGAGGGGATCCACATGGCGTAGCAGACCTCTCCTGCCTCACCCGCTGCTCCCCTCAGCAGTGTGTTTCAGTCCATCTGCCTGTTCTGTTCCCCACTCTGTCTCTGGTGAATCCTCTCACCAACCCCCTATACCTTTGGCCTATACCCCAGTTCTTGTATGCATAAATAAATAAAAATAAATCTTTTAAAAAATTAAATGTAGAATTACTACACAATCCACCAATTCCAGGTATATGACTGAGATGGAAACATCCATCCACCCAAACCCTTTGCACAAATTCTCATATCAGTGCTGTTCATGTAACCCAGGGTGGAAACAACCAGAATGTCTATCAACTACTGAGTGGATAGACAAAAAGTAGGCTGTCGATACAATGGGATGACACAAAAAGGAGTAACATGCTGACTCGTGCTACATGGGTGAAGCTTAACAACATGATGCTAAGTGGAAGAAACCAGACACAATGGCCATGTTTTATGATTCCATTTAGATGAAGTGTCGGGAATGGGTGAGTCCATAGAGACAGAAAGCCCATGAGTGGTTGCAGGGGCTGGAGGGGAGGACTGGGAATGATTGCTAAGAGGTAACTTTCCTTTGGGTGATGAAAATGTTCTGGAACTTGCTAGTGGTGATGGCTGAGCAATACTGTAAATGTACCAGATGTCCTGAAGTGTGAAGTGCGTACTTTTTGTTGAGATTTTGAATGTTACATACATTTTACCTCTATTAAAAAATACAATCATTGAATTATGTTGATAAACACCACCTACATATTGTTGGCTAATTAAGGTTAAGGTTCTGGTTAAGGCGTTTGTGTGTATGTGTGAGAATGAGAGAGTGACAGGGACAGAGACAATGAGAGTGGAAAGGTGAGAAAGACCTAGCACCAGGTGGGCTCTCTCACGGGCCTAGTCAAATAGCCTGAGGGCTGCCTTCACCGCAGGGTTACCTGACCCTGCTGGCCGTGCACAAAGGTGACAGACTCCATTGCATTGCAACCGGCTTACTGTGTTCCGGGCCTGCCCAGAGGCGGATCTTTCTCATTTGTCTGCCTAAGGGGTCCCTTTCTGTAAATGAGCCACTTTTGCCTCCATTTTGGGGAACCTGGTAGTGTATACTGGTAGGTGTGCCCCAAAAAGCCAATTAAACATTGTCTCCATTCTCGTTTCTACCACACCTCAGCTCTGAGAGCTTATTCTAAAGCTGGACCTTTCATAAGTCTCCATTTGCTCATCTGTCAAGTGGGAAATTAACTACTGCAGAATCTGAGCAGATTAAAGGAGGTTGGTGCACACGAAGACAGTGGTTTTCCTTTCTTTCTCTGTTTCTTCCACTAGTTAACATTATCTTTCATCTTTGTCTTAAACACATTTGTTGGCACTAGAAACATAATATAACCCTACTAAAGAAAATATGATAAAAATATCAAATGACTCATCTTCACTTGCTTCTTGTTCACTGTTTTTTAATACTGTGTTGTATTTCCTTCCTGTAATTTATTCTACATTTAAAAAATAGCCTTGAGGGGCCTCCCTGGGGTGCAAGGGGTGAAATCACAGCACTATGAAGCATCCGCAGCACAGCAGTGTGAGTTCCATCCCCAGCCAGGGAGCTGACCCACATGGCGCAGCAGACCTCTCCTGTCTCCCCTCTGCTCCCCTCAGCAGTGTGTTTCAGTCTATCCGCCTGTTCTGCTCCCCACTCTCTCTGGTGAATCCTCTCACCGCCCCCCACACCTCTGGTCTACACCCCAGTTCTTGTATGCATAAACAAGTTTTTTTTTTTTTTTAAAGAAGAAGAACTATGAAACCAAAGATGTAAAGCTCTTCTCTGTATTTTTTGGTTTTCTTTGAATTATTTTTATTGAGGTAATGTTGGTTTAGAGCACTGTGTGTTTTCTGTATCTAGGTTCACGTCTCCTCAGAGTGTGTTACCACACCACACCCACTACCAAAGCCCCATTGGTTCCTCTGATATTTATGGTCTCAGATATTAAAACAGAACAAAAACCCATCTTTAAGTGGGCACCATCGGGGAGATGAGGAGGGCTGGCAGTCGTGTGCTTTTATTTATTTCTACTTTGCTTGATTTCAAAAAGGACTTGTGGCCTCTGTGCAGCCACAAGTACTGTCGTGTGTAAAGCTCACTGCCACGACATAGCAGCAGTCATGCTGACGGTGGGCACCATAACGGACAGTGTGAGCAAGATGACAAAAGAAGATGGCAAGGGGAAAAATAAGGGAGAAAATTATAACAAGAACCCAGGGCTGATACCGGAAACATGGTATAAAATTCTACCTGTGTGGCTCGTTTTTTAAAAAAGATTTATTTTTTATGCATACAAGAGCTGGGGTATAGGTCAGAAGTATTGAGGTGGTGGGGGGGGCGGGAAGTAAGGATTCACCAGAGACAGAGCAGGGAGTAGAACAGGCAGACCAACCGAAATACACTGAGGGGAGCAGCAGGGAGACAAGAGAAGTCTGTTGTGCCATGTGGGTCACTTCCCTGGCCAGGGATCCCACTTTAGTGCTGCAGTGGCTGCTGATAGCATCATAGTGCTGCAATTTAACCCCTTGTGCCACCAGGGAGGCCTTCTAGCTATCTGGTTCTAAAAGCGGGTTACAGTTTTTTGGGTTTTTTGTTTTTTTAAGATTCATTTATTTATGCATACAAGAGTTGGGGTACAGGCCAGGCGGTTGGGGGGGATGAGAGGATTCACCAGAGACAGAGTGGGGAGCAGAATAGGCAGATTGACTGAAATACACTGCTGAGAGGAGCATTGGGCGAGACAGGAGAGGTCTGCTGTACCATGTGGGTCCCCTCCCTGGCTGGGGATTGAACTCATGGTGCAATGGCTCCATAGTGCTGTGCCTTAAATCCCTCGTGCCACCAGGGAAGCCCCTAAAAGTGGGTTAGAGTTTTGCTGAGCTTTCTAGAGTCCCCAACAAAAATTGGTGACATAATTCATGTGACGCTTAGGAGCAAATTTTCCTGGAATCCTCAAGATGACATTTTGTCATCTCTCATTGCTCCTCACTCTTTTCTCCCAAGCTTTCTATGCCCAACCCTCTCCTGGGCTGCTCTCCTGCATGACTGTCTAGTTGCAAAACTCCTAGGGAATGACAGGAAGATAGGACAGTCTGATCATGTTCTTCAGGCCTCCACAAACTCTAAGGACCTTTAGTGCTAAATGCCTGAAGTTAGTGGAGGCTCTGTGGGGAGCGGAAGCAAGAAGAAATAGCCAGTTGGACTGGCCTTCCAGGTTGGCACAGACTGTATGAAAGTTTGGGCTAGAAGGTAATCATTTTGTCAGGTAACAGCATGGTTTAATTTATCCTTAAACATAAACATACTTGGGCCCTCCCTGGTGGCGAAGTGGGAAGCAAACTGCAGCCACTGCAGCACGAGATCGATCCCTGCCAACGACTGGGGAGGGGACCCACATGGCGCAGGCAGACCTCTCCTGCCTGGCCCACTGCTCCCCTCAGCAGTGTGTTTCAGTCCATCTAACTGTTCTGCCCCCTGCTCTGTCTGGTGGATTCTCTCAACTCCCTGCACTTCTGGCCTGTACCTCAGTGCTTGTATGCATAAATAAATAAATCTTTAAAAAAAAACAAAAACAAAAAAATCCATAAATATACTTGGATTCTGCAATTGGCCTCTTTATAAGATTACAAGATCCTTTTTCCGCAAGGATGGTGTGAGTTCTGGAGCAGCACCCTTCAGGACTGACCTTTCTGTTGTGGCACTGAGGTGGTTTTGTTCAGCTTCTTCAGCTTGGCACCAAAGAGACATCTGTGTCTGCACCATGAATTCCTTTGGAATTCCCAGGAAAATCTTCCCCAAATTAGAGAGGCAGCCTGGAGGAGGGGAAAAGGCATGCACCCTGGAAGAGAGAGCATGCAGGTCTAATCAGACTCTGATACTCTCATTATCCAGCCATTTCATCGCACATAAAATGACTCCCTTCACGCACTAGAGAGAAGGCCTTAGGAACCCAACACAAAGAAAGCCCTCTAGGAATAGCAGCTCTTAACAATTGGATTGGTTTATCACACTACTCCCCCATCACAAAGCGGTCCATGTTTGTAAAGACAGCAATAAAAGAAGTCATAAGGAAAACTAGTGTTTATTGAGCACCTATTATGTGGCAGGCACTTTTCTAAGTGCTTCCCGTGTATTAACTCATGGAGTCCTGACAGTAAGCCTTGGAGGTTGACAGCAAGCCGTGGAGGTTAAACAGGTTATTTTACAGATATGAATACCTAGGCTCAGAGAGGTGCAACCTGCCCGAGGGGGCTCAGCACCTTGGCACCTCCCCACCCCCGCTCTGACTCGGCCCCGCCATCATCAAAACGTGCCTGAGTGGACACAAGCTACGCAGGCGGACCCAGGGAGGAATGAGCCAGGCCCTCCAGCGGAAGACCTGGCCTCCTGGAGCCGAAGGGGTTATTCCCACTGAGACGCCGCACCCCGGGCTCCTAGAGCGGCCGGCTTGTGGGCGGGAGGAGCTGCGCTTCCGGCCGCGGCGGGCACTCCAGGATTCCGCGGGCGCGCACCAGGCACCGCGCCTCGGCCGCCTACAGCCTGGGCCTCCCCGCGGCCGCGGCGCGGGGGGTGGGGGGTAGGGCAGGAGGAAGGCCAGGTTTCCCCTAGGCAGTCCAGCGCCCCGAGTTGCAGAAAGGGAGGCCTGCGAGCTGGGGAGGGGAGGGCCGCGGCGCAGACCGAGGGTGCCCGGGAAGGGGTGCCTTGGACTCGGCCGCGCGGGCTTGGTGCAGGCCGCGGCGGGCCTCTCTCCGGGAAGGGCCGGTGGCCTGGTCCCCGCGCGGGCTCTGCCGGCCCCTCCCCGAGACCGAGCCTTCGAGAGCCCGGGGTAAGAAAGCGCTCGCTCCTTCCCACCTCCTCCGTCCTCACGACCCTCCGCAGGAGTCGGTGCCATTACCCCCATTTTCTAGGCGGACCTTTTATAAACAGGCTAGTACGAGGCGCCCCTGCCGCCCCGCTTGGGCGGCTCGTTTGTCCTCGTGCCTGGGGTGGTGACTCGGTCACTGGGCGGGCGGCTCCGAACTGGCAGGTTTCGGACCGGCCGGCCTCTCTCGTGAGAAAGACGGTTCGTTCTTAGTCCTTCTGGGACATCAGGTATCTTTTCTTCCCTTGCTCCACTCCCCTCATCTTTTTCTTGCCATTTTTTAGTCTTTATCTGTTTTTGTCCAATCTGTCTTTCCATTCTCCTGCCACCATTTTTCAACTAAATTGTGACCACTAAATTGTCACAAACCTGTGTTCTTGCAGTAGCCTGCAGCACCCCCAGCCACCTCTTTATTCCGAGTCAGTTCACTGACTTTTTAGCAAAGCCCCCGTTCAGAAAAAACAACAAAAACTTTTTGTCAAGAACTCAAGTTGTGCCCTTAGCTCTAGTCAGTGCCCTTGGCATTGGAAAACCCCAGGCCTATTTGGCTTCAGCTCATCTTTCATCTTTCACCTGACCTCTCTTCTTAGTAGAAGTTGCAATTGAAAGATGTATTTCAAATGGTGGACAGAATTTCCTTTTAATATTCAAGTAGCTTTTTATTTCAAAACTTGGGGAAGATTTCCAGCTGCTTTTGAAACATCAATAGAACTGGAAATAGTTGACCCAAATTCTTGCTTTCAGTAGCTGGTTTGAACTGAGAGGTGGCTGCCCCTTTAGGAGACGCTGTCTCCCCCAGTTCAGCTCAGACCCTTCCGCTCTCAAGTACTGTCTGACCCTGAGCCTGAGGATCGGCTCCTGCTCTCCTGGCTGTATGGGTGTTTTCCATCTAATGGAGAAGCGGTATTGGTTCCTGGGTCTATCAGAAGTACATAAATACAAAGTAGATTAAGACATTTGTAAAGACAGAACAAGCACCCACCTGCTCTCAGTTCCTTTTCTTGGATCCCACTTCCTTTTGAGTTTTCCATTCAGGCCCTACAGGAACCCTCACAGACAGCTAGATGAATTAGTCCACAGCCTCTCAAATAAATCTGAGAACCATATTCTCTTCCCTTTGCCTCATCTCTCCCTTGAGCAAACTTTGAGGAAGGTCCATAGCTAGTTCCACTTCGTGAAATCTTCCCAACAACCAGCCATCCAGCCAGCTCCACGCAACTCACCAGTGTTTCTGAAGGTGGGGTCCTGGGTTCGCTGTGTATGATCAAGCCACCCAGCACTCCTTCCTCTGGATCTCTGTGGCTGTGCCTGAATCAGTGTCTTAACAGTGCCTTGCACATGGTAGGTCAATACATATTTAACTAGATAAACAGCAGAATCACATGCAGTTAGCGCTAGTAGACTGTAAGATTTTGAGGGCGGGGCTCTTTGCACTGCCCTAGCAACTAGCACAGTGCCTGGCACATAGCAGACAACCTATGACCTCCAAGGAAATATGTGTCATAAGGAAGTGCCCCAGACAAGCAATAGATACTCAATTTCAGTCCCGTTCTGTACTGGGAGCACCCGTCCCCTCCCCTCTCCAAACATTTATGATGCAGAGGAGTGGACAGGCGGCCCCAGAGAACAGAGCACAGAGGCCTTACCCTGACCTGGAAGTCTGGAGACCGTCATAGACTCCTCGGCTTGGAAGCTCTGCTAGGACCCAGCTCAGCTACAACCAGGACCCTGCTGTATCCAGGTGACCTTGTGAGAGAAACTCAGCCTGATTCTGATTCTGAATTCCAAGTCTAGAATAACAACGATGGTTAACACATACTGAGACACTCTGAGCCAAGCACTGTCAGGAGCTTCAAGCCTATGGCCTCCTTCCAAACTCACAGTGACATCGAGTCTGTACTCTTTCTCCTCTTGGAAGATGAGAAGGCTGAGGCTCCAGTGCCTGACTAACTCCCTAAATCACATCAGAACAGGCAGAGCCCAGACCTAAAGTCCATGTGGCCGATTCCGGGGTCCCTGCATTAAGCACTGTGCGCCTTCCAAACATTTCACAGAACTGCACACTACAAATGGCTAAAATGGTAAATTTTATGTCCAATTTAACTAATAAACAATAGCAAAAATCTGAGGTCAAAAACGAACATTTGGTATGACCCAGAAACTCAGCCATCGGCTTATTGGGTTTCCTGGTGATGTGTCCTCCAGTAAACCTATAGCAAATGTCAACGCCCAGCTCCCTTTAAGGGATTTTCTCTTACATCCTTCTTTAACTTCCTAAGGGATTAAGATACAACTCTTCAGAACCAATAAACTCTTAAAAAAGGCCAAGATCCTGAAAGTCAAGCCGGCAATGTAGCTTCAAACTGTTGAGTAACAAGTGTGTTTTCACAGGAGGAAGTCACAGGAGGGAGAGGTGGCTTCCCAAAGAAAGGGCAGTGAGGGAAAGTGCTAATTACCTGAACACCTAATGGTGCTGGGAACTGACAGTCAATTTCACCTCTGATCTCACTGATTCCCTTACAAATAGAAGGGTATTATCATTCTATTTTGCAGAAGGGGCAAGTGAAGCTGTAAAATATGTCATTTTACAAAAGTTAAACAGATCTGAGGACTGGAAACCAACCTTCATCAGAAAGATGTCTGGCGTTCATCCTCTCTTCTACGCCCACGTGGAATGGTCCAGAGACACTGAGTATCTGAGTTAGGAGTTCATTGCTGTGGTCTCTCACTGCCCAAATATTATTCAAGACTTTTGTCTCCTTGTACTCCAGAGTATTTTGAGATAGGGCCATGTGGGAAGAAAAAAAAAAAAAAGAGGGCCTCCCTGGTGGCACAAGGGGTTAAGTCTCAGCACTATGAAGTTATCCAAAGCCACTGCAGCATGAGTTCGATCCCTGGCCAGGGAGGTGACCCACATGGCACAGCAGGCCTCTCCTGTCTCACCTGCTGCTCCCCTCAGCAGTGTATTTCAGTCATTCTGCTTGTTTTGTTCTCCACTCTGTTTCTGGTGAATCCTCTCACCCCCACACCTCTGGCCTGTGTACCCCAGTTTTGTATGCGTAAATATATCTTCGAAAAAAATAAGTTGCTTTTATTTCTATGGATGAATTTTGCATGTTTGTGTCTTCTGTTTGCTAACACTGTAAAGGGACTGATCAGAGTCAACTCAGAAAAACTGGGTTCTTCCTCATGTTAGCAGCCTGACTTAGCTGCTCTCTGAGTTTTCTGTGAAAGGAGTGAGCTAAAATATAGAGGACTGTTCCACTGTCCTCCCCACATCTCCTGGGTAGCAGGCATTCAGCTTTTTCAGGGGTCTGTTGGCAGTCCCTATGTTATTTTTTGGTGCCATCCTAGAGGTGTCCCTTCTTTCCTGGAACTTCTGGGTGCAGAGAGCAAAAGAGGATGAGAAGATAGCAATGTAAATTGCTTACAATTTGCACAACATGTTCATTTATTTTGGGCCTTTGCACAAGTTATCACGACTGTCTCTTGCCTAGAAAGAACTCTGGAGGACATCTATGGCAAGCCCCTCACTATAAGGAAATAGACTGTGACTTGCCTTAGGCCGCACAGCAAGCGAGTACATAGTCCGGGCTCCCCTTATCATTTATAGAGGACTTCAAAGACCAGAAACCCAGGGATTTCCATGAAGATTAGGGACTGTCAGAGTGGGCCATCTGTTGAGTCCAGTCCTCTTTCAACAGCGTCTTAGACGAAGTGCGTTTCGTCTAAGACGTCCCAGAAACCTGGGTCGAGGTTTCTCGAATTTACTGGAATTGGGCCCAGACCTCCGGGCTTGCAGCACGGCTTGAATGAATGACCCGGAAGCTGTATTCAGAAGCTCCCCGGGGCATGGGCCCTCTCCCAGCGCGGTGTCAGAGCGACTACTTGCGGCGGGGCTCAGGTGTCTGGACCTTTGATGTCGTTCGCAGGCGAAGGAGGCTCCAGGCGCTCCAAGACCCGCTGCGAGGCGCCGCCAACCGCGGGGGGAGCGGCGCGAGCCCGTTGGGGGCGTGGCTCTACAGCGCCGACCAATCCCAGGCCGCGCCGTAGTGGAGGCGGGTTGCCCGCTGCCCCGCCCCACCCCCTCCTCTGGGCTGCGGGGCAGCTGAGCCCGGGCCGCCCTCCTGCTAATGCAGGCTTCGGCCGCCCTCGCCACAACCCTTCGCAAGAGAAGTCCTTTAAGAGGTAAAAGGTGGGGATGGTTGGATGAGTCAGGTACAGTCGCCGGAGGGACTCCGGCGCTAGGCATGTCTTTGCTCACCTGGACACCGTGAGCCTTTCAGAAGCTGGGCAGAGAAAAGGATGTTTGGAAAAGTGAAGATTTCGGTGTTTCCAAGTCAAAGTAGCTGCTGTCCTAGGTGTGGATGAAGGTAACGGCCGTCCAGAACCCCCGGTCCCACCACCGGATAGTAGCGGTTTACTCCTTGGCAGTCGCCGCGCGAGGAACGCAGGTGTCAAGTGTTTAGAGCGAACCTCTGGTGAGCGCCTGCCGGGTGCCAGGCGCTGGGTGTCTGGGCTCCGTGAACGAGGGTTCGGAGAGACTACATTATGCAGTGCTTCGGAGCAGGAGCAAGTCCTCGGAAACAAAAGTAGAGCAAGGGCAGAGGAGCTGCTTGCGTCAGTAAATGTGTGGTCAGATTAGACACCAGTGAGAACGTGAGGTCAGAGAGCCCAAGGAGGGAGGACTGTTGGCCAATGGGCTGTTTGGAAGAAAGTATGCCTGGCAGAGGGAACAGCTGATTGATATTACCGAGAAACAGCAAAAGAGTATGGCTGAAGCCTTCGGAGTGAGGCGAGAGTAGAAGTGATTTGGGGCATGGAGTTCTTTTATGCTTGGTTTTTAAAAAGATTTATTTTTTAAAAAATTTGTTTATGCATACAAGAACTGGGGTACAGGCGGGGTGGTGGTGAGAGGATTCACCAGAGACAGAGTGGGCAACAGAACAGGCAGACTGACTGAAATACACTGCTGAGGGGAGCAGCAGGTGAGACAGAAGAGGTCTGCTGCACCATGGGCCACCTGCCTCCCTGGCCATTAGCTCCCTGGTGGGGCATCAAACTTATGCTACAGTGGCTGCCAATGGCTTCATAGTGCTGAAACTTAACCCCTGGCACCACCAGGGAGGCCCTAGACAAACAATTCTTAAACTTGACACCAAAAGCATGATTCAGAAAAGGAATAAAATATTATTGTAAAACTGTCTATTTCTTCCTTCAACTCTATCAATATTTGCTTTTGTTATTGTCTTCTCATTTTTCTCTATTGTTGGAAAAATTAAACTATGTCTTTACCAGTTTTCCGCCTGCTGGATCTACCCATTACTAATAGAGGAATGTTGAACTTTCCAACTCTAATAGTAGGGTCAGCCTACTTTCTCTTTGCAGTTCTATCAGTTTTACCACTTATATTCATTTTTGAAAGATGTTATTGCCTGGGATAATATTTTAGATTGACTTTTTTTTCTTTCAGTAGTTTTTTTTAAAAAAGATTTAATTATAAGCACGGGGGTAAGGTCAGAAGTGTGGGGGCGGGGGTGAGAGGATTCACCAGAGACAGTGGGGAACAGAACAGACAGATTTACTGCTGAGGGGAGCAATGGGTGATACAGGAGAGGTCTGCCATGCCATGTGGGTCCCCTCTCTGGCCAGGGACTGAACTCATGCTGCAGTGGCTGCGGATGCTTCATAGTATGGTGCTTAACCCAATGCGCCACCAGGAAGGCCCTCTTTCAGTAGTTTTAAGATAGTACATTAATGTGATAAGAACTTTCAGTTCTATTGTCTTAGCAACTTTGAAATATACAATACAGTATTATTAACTATATACAATTTCCTCTCTTTTTAAGGCTGAATAATATTCCATTGTATGTACTACATTCTGTTTATTGATCTGTTGAGCATCTTGGTTGTTTCTACCTTTAGCTGCTCTAAATAATGCTGTTGTAAATATGTGTGTGCACATAAGTCATACCTTTTTGAGTTCACTGTTCATCAAAAGAACCATCTAGGTTTTTTTCTTTGGCCCTGCATCCCCTCTTCACTCTGGTTACAACTCCTTCACTGGGAATAGAAGAGATTCATGGGGACTAGTCAGTAATTGCTCCAGTTGTGCTACATTCACCCTTTGCTCCAGTAACGGCGATTGTTCCTAAGCTTGGTAAACCAGAGTAGAGCTGAGTAAATGAGGTAGAGATGGGGTTTGCTGCCTCGTTTCCAACTATTTGAAATAGCACTCTCCAGAACAAGGCAGACATGAGTAAAGCATAAAGAAAGCTGGGGAGGGCCTCCCTGGTGGCGCAGTGGGTTAAGCAACGCACTATGAAGCAAACCACGGCCACTGCAGCAAGAGTTTAATTCCTGCTGCCAGCCAGGGAGGGGACCCACATGGCCCAGCAGACCTCTCCTGCTGTGCCCGCTGCTCCCCTCAGCAGTGTGCTTCAGTCCATCTATCTGCTCCCCATTCTGTCTCTGGTGAATCCTCACACCACCTCTGCATCTCTGGCCTGTACCCCAGTTCTTGTATGCATAAATAAATAAATCTTTTAAAAAAAAAGAAAGCTGGGGAGAGAATGTTCAGCTTCTGTTTAAAGTCCTGATTTCAGATGCTTCTGTAGCCAGGTATGCTCCTTGTACTCATCTATCTTTTCTTTCTTACCTAAGTTAGTACCTTATGGGTTTATGTCCCTTGCAAGCAAAGATATGACTATCATACTCCCTAAATTGGAATTCCTCCTGCAGGGGGAAATGAAGTAGTTTATCTTAGGTGGGATTCTCTTAGAAGCTTGCCCTAGGCCCAGACGAACGTGTACATGATTTATTAAAGATGTACTCCCAGGAGAAATTAGGGAGCAAAGTAGGGATATGGAAGTGTGCAAAATGTGAGAGCGCCTTGAAGAGTAAATGATGCCGTTAGGTTTGTGCTGCTTCAAGGAAAGGAGCTGGCCTTGGGACTTAGACCCCAAGCTGTGAGTGCCCTGGCAGAAGGAGGGGAGGGGACCTAAACATTCCTGTTGGTAAAGTGGCTCTACTGTCAGAGGGTGGACTCTGGTGGCTGCTGCGGTACGCCTTTGTCAGGAAACATACCTGTCCAGGCTCATGGCACTGATAAGAGGAATCCACAGACCCGCAGGGGCTGGGAGGCGGCACAGCATTTGATACAACTTCTAGGAAAGCTTGGACCCCCCCCACCTCCCATTCCCCTGCCAGGCCCCCATGCCGAGGGGCCGCTCACAGGCACTGCATGTGCTGACCCAGCGACTCCGCCATCGGAAATGTGTGTGTCACTGTTTGTTCTGCACGGGAAACTGTCAGGTTTTTTTCTTCCTGTTTTTCACAATGACATCTAATGTTCTGCACGGAGCATTCTGTGTACAAATGTGCACTCGACAGAGAAAAAGAAAGACATCTCTAAAGACCTTTTCTCCTTCTTCTGTCTACAGACCTTTGCTCCTTCTGTCTCACTTGCCACAGTCACCAACGCTAGCTTTTTCTAGCATTCACCATGTGCAAAGCAGCATCCTCGATGCTTTTACATTCATCAGCTCTTCATACAGGGGAAACAGTGTTATATCCAACTTATGATCTGAGCTAATAAATGCGGAGCTGGGACTTGAATTTGGGCAGTCTGCATCCTCAATCTGAGCTCTGACCTTCATCCTCTAAAAGGTGTAGCTCACAGTGAATGTGTTAAAAACAGCAAAGATTCATGAAATAAAATAATTAGTAATGCAAGGAGAAACATGAGAAACAGTTTTATTAAACATTCTAACACATTTTTTTAACAAGTAATCAAAAAATAAATAAGGACATTGAGGATATGAACATATAATATTTTTTACCCTGAAAACAAATAGTATACTTTCTTTTCAAGTTTCATGGACAGTGACAAAATTCAATCGATACCAAGGTACAGAGACTAGTTTGGTAAATTTTTGAAAAGTAGAAATTCTAGAAGCCAGTTTATGATCAAAATACGATACAATTAACAATAATATAAAACACACCACTCAGAAATTGAAAAACATAAATAGCATCATAAATGACCCTCAAGACAAGAAGTAAATAAAAAATAAAAGCCAAACTATTTAGGAAGTAGTGGGAAAAAAATACAATCAAAGCTATCTGCAGAGGTAAAATTAACAGCAGTAAATGCTTTAGTGTCAAAAGGCAAAAAATAAATGAATTAAGCATGCAAGTTGAGATTTTGGAAGAGTACAAAAACAGCTCCCCCAAAATGGGAGAAAGGAAATCTTTGAAACAGAAAACAGAAGCAACACCCAGGAGCTGGAGAGCAGGAGCGACGTGCCCTCCGGCCGGTGGACCAGAACCTCGCTGTGCTGCCTGTGAACTCGGTCCCCTGACGGGCTGCTCAGCTCTCCCGCTTCTCCCGCTGCCCGCTGGCCCCATCTCCTGAGGCTTCAGCTGCCTTCAGCTCCTTCCTCTGTGAGATCCCACGTTTGGGCTTGCTGGGCCTCCCCCGTGGCACCCTGCATGTTGCTCCACAGTAGATTCTCGCCGCTTGTCGCTTCCTTTTATGAGACTTGAAGTCTTGGGGGACCAAGTCCTCCTCCTCTTCGTGCCCTCCGGGCCTGGGGTGTGCTGGACTCGGTGAATGTTTGCTGAGTGGAAGAATGAGTGGACGGCTCGGCACTGATTCCTGAGTTGCTTCTGGTCCCGGGTGCCTCTGTCCCCACTGTCCATCACTGGCCCGAGCCAGTGTCATGAGGCCTGGAATGAATGAGTCTAACAACACAAGGACTAACTGGAGTACCTGCCTCTGGGCTACTATGCAGTCAGTAATACGTTGACAATGTTTACGAAATCTGAGAAAGATGTTTCTTTCATGAAACAGAAAATAGTCCTCCCTACCCCTGAAAGCCCAGTTCAAGTGATGTATGTAGTGGCCTCATTTCTCTAGTTGGAGGCATTTTCTTTCCTGGGCTTCCAGAGCATCTGCTCGTCACCTGGTTTTTGAACGATTCTGCTTGGGTTCTGTGTGTCTCCACAGGGCCACGCCGCATCTCGGCAGACAGATTGCAGCCTCATCCTCCAGACTAAACCCCTCTCCCCACAAGCTCCAGGGCGAGGAAAGGACAAGCTGCAGATTTGGAAGCCTTTGCCTGGTGACAGAGACCACACCCAGCACAAAGCACCCCAGGGCAGAGCAAACCTCTGGGAACTCATCCCTGCATTATTGCCTGGGCTGAGAAGCGCAGGGTTTTGACCGTGTTTGTGCCCAGGTGAACAAGGAGAGGCGTCCCAGGCACAGAGCCTTGGGGCTAACCCCCGTGGCCAGAAGCAAGTCGGTTTACTTTAGAATCACAGTCAGGACCGACTTGGCCTTCGCACCATCTTCACTGGACGGTCAGAATAACCGTTCTCAAACGCGGGTCAAGCCCTGCCATCCTCTCCCTTCCTCAGGCCCTCCCACGTGCCCCAGAGCCCTCAGCATCTGGCCTGATGCTCCAGGCTCGTGTGAGCAGCTCCCCACTGACCTTCCCATTGTCACCTCCAGTCACGTCCCTAGATGGGACGAGCTCAGGATCCCCAGTCTGGACCCCTCTCTCCTCTCTCTATATTCTGTCCTGACAGCAATCCATCCAGGACCACAGACCCAAAGTCATCTCTATGTGGCAACTCCTGTATTTCCTTCTGGTCTGGACTTCTCTTGCCAGCGCCAGAAAACTGATCTCATTTTATCCAAGTTTTCTACCTGACAGCTTCACCAGGATGTCAGAGACATCCCAAACACAACCTTCCGGGGGCTGTCCCACCCACGCTCCTTCCTCTGCTTGCCTCTCCGCTCCAGTAAACCTCTCTGGCCGCTCTGACTCCCCTCTGCTCAGAGACACTGCGAAGCTGCCGACTCCGCGCCAGCACTCCTGGCACAGCCCTCCGCCTGTGTGTCCGCCTGTGTGTCCGCCTGTGTGTCCGCCTGTGTGTCAGCGCCTCGGTCTACACCACGTGACCCCACAAGAGCCTCCTGCAGATCTCCTCCTCAGAGTGCAGGGTGGGCTTCTATGCAAATTGAATCACATCACTGCACTGAAGTTGGGGTAAAATCCAGGTTTCTAGTTTCGAGGGACTCCCACAGACCACACACGGGACAATTTGCACACCAAAGTAAACAGTAAAAGTATTGGCAAATAATAACAAGCACCTAAATAAATGGGCAGGAAAATGTCAAGTGAGGGAGTGCTGAGGTCAAAGCCATTATTCTGTGACCCCATGATAAAGCTCGATTCAGGTCAGTCAGGAGGCCCAAGCGGGCACTACATCTCGTGTGTCATAGTCTGTGGGTCGGATACGGCCTGACAGCAACACGTTTCCCTGACTGTCCATCAGGGAGGCCCGGGAAACAGTAAGGACATGTGGGGAAGCCAGACAAAACTAAATCAGGAGCAGAAAGACGTGGCGGGCCTCTCGTCACACTGAGGATACGACATCACTGTTCCATCTTCAGCCAGGAACGTGTGACCCGTATGTAGTAATGAAGAAACAGCAGACAAACCCGAATGTGGAAGGTTCTATTAAAGGGGAAGGCTGCATTCTTCCATAATGTCAATGTCATAGACGACAAAGAAAGGCTAATGACGCCAGAGTCGAGGAGACTACAAAGACGTGACAATAATGCGACACAATTTCTCCACTGGATCCTGGACTAGCGGGAAATGCTACATAAAGGAGACTCCTGGACAGCTGACAAATGAGGCGAGCAGCTATGGTCATGTGGATAGTGGCCCCGTGGCAGGAAACACTCGGGCATGTGGGGGTAGGAACACAATGTGTGTGCCTCGTGGTCAGCTAGCGCAGAAGGAAAGTCACGTGTGCACTGCATAGAGAATGCAAGTGAAGGTGGGATGAAGGGCAGATCCATGTCCTTTGTTCTTGCAACTATTCTTGCCACTCTTCTCTGGCTTTGAAATCAATCAAGCAAAAATGAAAATTCAGGCTCCTTCCCATGACACAGGCGGCGGCCACCACCTGGCCAGCCTGATCAGCCTTGACCGCTGCCCCCAACCCCGGGCTCCATGGGCCCCATTAGCACAGGCCACCCTCTGATTCCTGCCAGCCCACTGCCTCTGGGCCTCTGCGCACCTGCTGTCGCCTCTGCAGTCCTCAGGGACTCAGTCACTGCACCAGTCTGAGTCGATGTCTCAGAGCGCCCCAACCCAAGATCTAGTTCATCCTTCCAGCATGAACTTCTCCTCCACGATATTTGTCAGTTTGTCAGCTTGTATTCGGGACGATGACTTCGTGTCCATCTTCCCTGCAAGCGCCTCGAGCGTCCCTCTGCCTGCACTCGGCCTGCTCTCTGCCGGGCGCTGAGTGGGCCGCTGCTTCGGGGTGAATTCTGCTCTCCAAGCGTTGGCAGCTCTCAGAGAACACATGCACTCTGTCTTGCCCCAAGAACAGGTTTAAAAGGCTTGTCCTTGAAGGGTGTGTGAAGTCCTACCACTATACCAGTATTTGAAATGCAGAGGCTGTGGTTAGGGGGAGGGAGAACCCCAGGAGGACAGGCATTAAGGGAGAGACTGGCAGTCAGAGAGGGCCTGTCAGCTGGCTGGGACTCAGGGTGGCGTCTGAGTTGGGACGAGAACCAGCCGCTGAAGCTGTGGGCACAGGAAAGTCTCACAGACCTGTGGAAAGGGGAGGGGCCGGAGGATGCAGACTTGCAAAGAAACAGTGTCCAGAAAAGTAGCAGTAACAGCAGGACAGCTGTCGCTGAAGGCAAGGAGGCCACTTAGCTGCTAAAACCACATCCATTTGTGTTTTCATTGTCCCATTCAAGCTCAGCAATCTGACACTGGCTGGCTGAGGCAGCCTGGTGGTGGTTAAGGGCTTTGAAGCTCAACGGCATAAGGCTGTGTGACCTTGGGCAGTAGACCTGGCTTTGCCAGACTGCAAGCCCTCGTCTGCAAACATAGTGCTGTAACTACTTTATGTGGCTGTTGGCAGATGACATGAGCTCATCTGTGGAAAGCCCTTTGATCCTTGTTTGGTCTGTGGTCCAGGAATGAATGAGAGAGAAAGAACATGCACAGCAGGAGCAGGAAGCAGTGGTTCCTGCTCAGAGGAGTTTCCTAAATGCAGCCAACCACAGGACTTCAGACAAGTCAGAGAGCCCCTCCACCTCTGTAACATGTCTCCTTCCCCTGCTCAGATTCCTATTTAAAAGGGGCCATTTAAAAACACTGTCCTTTCTCCAGAGCTTCCCCCTGAAAATTGACTTTCTTCCTGGCCCCCAGGTGTGCCCCAAGTCAGTTGATGCCAGATTCACCTGCTTGGTTGCCAATAAACCCTGTTTTCCAGGTAACCTAGGCGACATCTCCTCCTCAACACAGCTCCCTCTGTGACTCTAAGGACGAAGTCTCGGGGACTTACTTGGAGATGCCACCATTATCTGCCAGTAGCTTCTGACCATCCCATCTCTGATGTGAAGAGAGGCGTGTGGCTACCATTTCCCAGCTTAGAAAGCACTTCCACAACACATCTCCCTCTCATCTTCTCAAATGCCCTGGGAGGTAGATATAGCAGATAATAACACTGATCCACATTTATGAAGCATTTACAATGTGCCATGCGCTGTAGGAAGCATTTTCATATGTGATCTCATTTAAACTCACAAAATCCTATGAAATGGGCTCAGTTTTTCCATTTTATAGAAGAGAAAATGGGGCTCAAAGTAGTTAGAACTTGCCCCAAATCAAAGAGGTAGTAAGTAATGGATCTGAACCTTAGTCTGATCTCAAAGCCACATTTTTAGCCCTCTATAATATTGCCTCACAAAGCAAGTATATTATTTTTCAGGTCTCATTCTACTCATTAAATGGAAGCTCAGAGAGGTAAAGTGACTTGTCTAAGGTCTCACAGCCAGAACTTCAGAGCTTGTATCCACACCTGCTTCTCCTGGCTCATGAACTGTCAGTGGCTGGGCTGAATGATGCTCCAAGTAACCATTGCTGCTATTTGCTTGCCTGGCCAGTCCTGCTCAGCCCAGAAAATTACTTTCATATAGGAAGTCCTTCTTGACATTATTTTTGGGCATTTGGTTTTCTGAATCTCAAGAATAATCAGTCAAGAGATTGGGAAAATTCTCCTGAGAGACGTATTGCTAAACATTCAAACGGGAGGAATTCCTGGTTTGAAGGAATCAAGTGGCATAAAATAGAAAGCAAAAGAAGGAAATGCTGACACAGGGGACCTAAGGTTAAGGCAGACATTCTGGAACTTGGGATGGGAGCGCAGAGGAGAGAAGTGGTCACAGTCTAATCGGTCTTTTTTATAGCTACTGCCATTAAAAGTGTATTTGGGCCTCTCTGGTGGCGCAGTGGGTTGGGCAATGTACTATGAGGCAAACCGCAGTTACTATAGCAAGAGTTTGATCCCTGCCGCCGGCCAGGGAGGGGACCCACATGGCGTAGCAGACCTCTCCTGCCTTGCCTGCTGCTGCCCTCGGCAGTGTGTTTCAGTCAGTCTGCCTGTTCTGCTCCCCACTCTGTCTGGTGAATCTTCTCACCTCCCGTGACTCTGGCCTGTACTCCAGCTCTTGTGTGCATAAATAAATAAATCTTTAAAAAAAAAAAAGTGTATTTGTGGCCCTGCTGGTAGCAGCGAATCACTTCAGAAATACACTGCTAATCTGTCTACAGGCATCATGTATTTTATACAAATGCAATGAAAGATGTTCTAAGAAATTATAAGTTTTGGAAACAAACCCTTAAATTGTCATTTTCAGTATATGATTTTATATAATGCATTACTTTTGTTGAAGATTTAGCATTTTGTTATTTGAATACAACCCAATAGTGTTATTTTCTGGGTTTTGACCATTTGCTACATCCTACAGCTCTGAGAACCTATGATTATAATGTGCACTTCTTATTTATTAAAAATTTAGGAAATTAGGAAAAATATAGACTAACATGTGAGCATAGGAATTCCCAATAATTCCAATTTTTCATTCCTCAATCCTGAAGATATCTATTGGGAATTTGGAAATCTGAGTCCAGAGGAAGTGGATGAATTTCCCAAGCAACCCAGAGAGGTCACCTCAGGGATCCATGGGCTGAGCCTGAAGGATTGGCCTTAGCATGAAATTTTTATGACTCGTGTTTCATCTCAACCACTGGTGCAAATATTCATTTTCATTCAGAGAGAATCTACTCAGTTTAGGATAAAAACTGTTTTATATAATCACCACTGAGAAAAGTGGGTGCTCCCTGGGTCTCCCTGGTGGTGCAATGGGTTAAGCAACAACCTATGAAGCAAACCACAGCCACTGCAGCATGAGTTCGATCCCTGCTGCCGGCCAGGGAGGGACACACATGGCGCAGCAGACCGCTCCTGCCTCGCCCGCTGCTGCCCTCAGCAATTTCAGTTGATCTGCCTGTTCTGCTCCCCATTCTGTCTTTGGTGAACCCTCTCACCTCCTGCGTTTCTTACCTGTACCCCAGTGCTTGTATGCAAAATAAATAAATATAAAAAAAAAGAAAAGTGGGGGATGCCCTGTCAAGCCTGCACCCCTGCCTCGTGTGCTGCAGGAGAAGCGTGCAGTGGGGCAGGTTGGGGAATCAAGCAGGGAAACATGGGTCTGAATGCTGGTTCTGCCATGTATATTGGCTGTGTGACTTTGAGCAGGTTCCTTAACCTCTCTGAATCTTAGTTCCATCTGTAAAAACACTGTTATGAGACCACTAATGTCGCAGGATGTTGTGAAGATTAAATGAGATCGTTTTCATAAATCACAATGCCTGGCACAGAGCGAGCCCCCAGTAAATGGAAGACATTATTTCTTCCTAGTGTGATGCCCAAGAGCAGTTGAAGCCAAGAGCTTCCTGCGAGCCCTTGGAACGCTTCAAAGGGTAGACTGGCCTTTGGCCTCCTCCAGTGGGGATTTTCCAGGACTTTGGGAGCTGGCTCAGGGCTGCACCAGAAGTTTCCGGGCCTCCCTACTGCTCAAGCCGCCCTCCCCATTCCACTGGAGCCCTGGCTGGAAGGCCTGTTCTTCACAGGAGTTCCCAGGGGACTAGCAAGGTGGGCACCCAGCTCAAGCCCTTATAGCCAATGGTGCTGAGGTAACCCCAGGGTGAGGGTGGGGAAAAGGGGGTGAGGAGGAAGTGGAGGGTGAGGGGGAAGGTAGGGTGGTGCTTTGGCTCCCAGCGGCCCCTTCAGGCGCATCCTGATGCTGCTTGGAGGCTGGAGGTGGGAAGCCGGGGGTGCCCTGGAGGGCCGGGCTGGGACAGAAGGTGCAGGAGGCAGGCACCCCGGACCGGCCGCTGGCCAGCAGAGCAAGCACTGGTGCCCGGTGCTGGGAGAGATGGCAGCGCCCACTCTTCACTCCAGTGTGGCAGGGCCTCTGGCTTCGGAGTGTCCTCAGGCACTGGGGGTGGGCCGAGTTGTGTCTGAAGTCTGTCCCCATTTAGGTGCCAGTAGGGGCCTGTTGGCTGTGTGGGAGCCAGCAAGATGGGTGTCATGGTCTTCAGTACAGAGCAGGCTCGCCCTCCACGTTCCCACGCGGGTGAGCCAGGAAGCCCGCTCCACCTTCCTGGCTGCAAAGCTGGATCTTGGCGAGGGCAAGGGAGGCCTGAGGGCCCCACCTTGCCTGGGGAGCCAGCTCACCTCCCCTTCCCCTGGGGGATCGTCCTGGGTGCCCTGGGGGTCTTGCTTCCTCCTCCAGGGGCTCTGGTGTCTGGGAGCATCGTGGGCCGGGAATTTGTCCGGAGGCCCCTCCTGGGCAGGAGCCTCCTGAGGGGCTCTGTCTTCAGGCCTTTGTCGTGGAGGGCTCTCCTTGTCACTCTCACCCCCGAATCCTGCAGGGAGAAAAGAGTCTGGGTAGCGTTTTCTCATGTCCCCACCTAACCCAAGACCCTGCCTGGGGAATCCCCAAAATGGTGCCACTTGGTGGCCAAGTCCTTGCACATGACCAAGTTCTGTCTGGTCTCTGACAGCGGGTGGGTTGACATGGGGCCTGTGGGAAGCCAAGAAGACAGCCTTTCTGAAACCTGAGAACAGGGCAGCTCTCACACCCACTTGCAGTGTGATTTTACACAAATGACGTAACTTCTGCTGTCTCTGCTGGTTCAGCTATTAGAGGGAGTCAGGAAGCAGCAGCCTCAGAGGACTGTGAGTTTGCTCAGGGGACCCTCCCACTGGCAGGGAGGTCTTTACCCAGCGTGATGTAACTGGAAAGTTCATATAAACCTGGACCTTAAAGAAACTGTTCGGGGGCCTTCCTGGTGGCGCAGTGGGTTAAACAAAGCACTATGAAGCAAACTGCAGCCACTGCAGCACGAGTTCGATCCCTGCTGCCAGCCAGGGAGGGGACCCACATGGCGAGCAGACCTCGCTCGCCCACTGCTCCCCTCGGCAGTGTGTTTCAGTCAGTCTGCCTGTTCTGCTCCCCACTCTGTCTGGTGGGTCTTCTCATCTTCCGTGACTCTGGCCTGTACCCCAGCTCTTGTATGCATAAATAAATAAATCTTAAAAAAAAAAAAAGAAAGAAACTGTTCGATGCTGTCACTACCTAGTGAGTTCTAGTCCCCGCTGCTAGCGCATGTGTATCCCTGGAGCCCAGACAGTGTTATCTTACATCAGTTACCATGAAACTAACCGGAGTCCTTGGAGGGCCACTGATTCCATCTCTCGAGATAAGAAAGATCAGGACTGTTCTGCAAGCATCCTGTATTTTCAAGGAGGGCAGGAGTGGAGTAACAGAGATAAAGATGCTAATTAAAGGGACTATCACTATCTGAGTATCCAAAAATATAATCATTATGTTTAAGTGAAATATCTGGGAAAGGCTGTGAATTTATAAGCTACTCAAAGGTAGAAAGTTAACCAAATAAAAAGTCAGTTCTACTTTCTCAGAAAGGCAGTAAGGATCTTTATGATTTTGATGATTTTTGTACATAGGAGAGTTATTTGTAGGTATTTTGTTCCCTCTATTCTTCCACTGCTCATAAGGCATAAATATGAACCTATTTCTATATGTGCCAGGAAGAAAGAACAGACCCAGTGAACTGTGAGTTCATCCAGTGACCTTGAAAAAAACAAGGTCACTAACACTGGACAGCGTGAGCGAACATATAAAGTAACCAGAAGAAGGAGGCTCAACACTGTTCCAAGATGGTGAATATCCCATCTGTTCTGATGAAAGCAAACTTAAACATACTCATCTCCAAGAAAAATTTTCACGCTGAGGGTCACAAATGATCCCCAGATTCAATGATAAGAGATGAATATTCAGAATATATAAAAAATGTGCACAATTTAACAATAAAACTACCCGACTGAAAAGTAGGCAAAGAGTTTCAGCAGACATTTCTCCAAAGAGCACACACAAATGACAATAAGCACATGGAAAGCCACCTAGCATCACTAATTACCAGGAAGTCGTATCTACCGTGAGCTACACCACTTCACACCCACGAGGATGCACACCGTCTGAAAACCACAAATGTTGGTGAGGAGGAGGAGAAACAGAAACCTGTGTGCTGTTAATGGAAATGAAAAATGGCGCAGCTGCTATGGGAAACGGTGTAGCAGAACTTCAAAAAAGAGATCTAGCACTTCCACTATTGGGTTTATAGCCAAAAGACTTGAAAGTTTAGACTCCAAAACTTTTTAAAATATCCACTATTGGGGGCCTCCCTGGTGGCGCAGTGGGTTAAGCACTGCACTGTGAAGCATCCATAACCACTGCAGTGCGAGTTCAATCCCCGGCCAGGGAGCTGACCCCCATGGCGCAGCAGACCGCTCCTGCATTGCCTGCTGCTCCCCTCAGCAGTGTGTTTCTGTCAGTCTGCCTGTTCTGTTCCCCACTCTGTCTCTGGTGAATCCTCTCACCCTCCGTGCCTCTGGCCTATACCCCAGCTTTTGTATGCATAAATAAAATCTTTTAAAAAGAAAAAAAACTTTCCCTATAAAGCGTGGGAGGTGGGGGGGGGGGTAACAAACCTCACAAGGTAATAAGAAAAGCTTTGCCGTACTAAGGCTAATGATCACAGCCCAGCTCTGGATCTTTAGAAGTAGGCAACCTGATGCCAGGTCTCTGGAAGAACCTCCAACCTCAGCCTATTCTGAGACAGTTTCTTTTTCTTTTGAGTCTATAGGATTACAAAAGCTCTAGGAAGGTACAAAAATAAGAACTGATAGAATTACTGAAACCCTAGAAAGGTATAAAAATTGGAACCTCAGGAAGGTGCTGGAATAAGGATAAGAAAAAGTTAAATCCATGGTTTTTGCACATTTATAACCAGTTTTGACTGGGAGGTTTTAGTAAGTTCTGTAATTGCCGTATCTGTGTATGCTTAAAGCGTGCGATGTAGCCAAAAGAATCAGTCATGTTGAATTCGTATTTGCAGTTTGCATTATTTAAGATAATTTAAATGGTCAGATTCCTAATGAAAGCCTAAATGCAGGGCCTCCTTGGTGGCACAATGGGTTAAACACCGCACTATGGAGCACCCGCAGCCACTGCAGCAGGAGTTCAATCTCTGGCCAGGGACAGGACCCACATGGCGCGGCAGACCTCTCCTGCCTTGCCCGCTGCTTCCCTCACCAGTGTGTTTCAGTCGATCTGCCTGTTCTGCTCCCCACTCTGTCTCTGGTGAATCCTCTCACACACCTCCAGACCTCTGGCCTGTACCCCAGTTCTTGTATGCATAAATAAATATTTTTTTAAAAAGCCTAAATCCCCCATGAAGAGGGGCTTTTCAATTTTTATCATATTTTGTTAGAGTTATAGATTAAATTAATTTAAAAATCAGAGTTTCATTTTTTTTTCCTCCCTCCCACCACTAGTGTGGATGCCGGGGCTGAGGGGCATGAGCGTGGGGGAAACGCACCTTGACTATGCACACCTAGGCCCAGAAGGCAGCGGTGGCAGCACAGCGAGAGGACCACTGAGGGAGCCCACGAGACTGAGAACACCAGAGAGCGCCCAGAGAAAGAGCAAAGACTCGTGGGGACCTGGGGGCCTAACTTGTCTGTCTCCCTGCCCGGCCCATGCCTGCTTCCTTGCATGCCAAGCTCCCTGCCTGGTGTGCCGTGTCCCTGGCTCCCTGAGAGCATTACAGGCCTGTGAAAATTCACATAGGGTTCCAAGGTTCCTTTTTTTGTCGGCCCGAATCCACAGTGAACCTGCCCCACACATGCTTGCACTAGAAGAGTCTAATAAATGGAGCATTTAACAGTTTAGAAGGTAGGGAATGCTCCTCTCCAGTCTTTACAGGAGAGGCAGGTAATGTTACAGGGCAGGGAGAGGGGCACCCCAGAACCCCCAAACCTGCCCTCTCTAAATGGGTTCTGCCGTCCGCCGCATCCAGACAAACATATAAGGCCTTTTTTTTTTTTTTAAAGATTTATTTATTTATGCATACAAGCATTGGGGTACAGGCCAGAGGTGTCGGGGGGGCGCGAGAGGATTCACCACAGAGAGCGGGGAGCAGAACAGGCAGATAACAGAAGTACACTGCTGAGGGGAGCAGCGGGCACAGCAGGAGAGGTCTGCCRSRCCATGTGGGTCCCCTCCCTGGCCGGCAGCAGGGATCGAACTCATGCTGCAGTGGCTGCGGTTTGCTTCATAGTGCGTTGCTTAACCCACTGTGCCACCAGGGGAGGCCCCAAACATATAAGGCCTTTAATGGAAAGGAACTTTAATGTAATTAGGGAACAATACAGAAAGGACAAAGCATATAGTTACTAAGTTAAGCATCCAAAGTTACCCATCTCCTTGAGGGTAAAATCCAGTCAAATAGGAGTGGCCCAAAGCAAGGCTCAAAAACCTGCCACACATCTAAAGGACCTTTCAGTGGAGACCCACAGAAACAGGTCAGAAAGAGTCAGACAAATCTGGGAGGAAAAGAGCAAAATCAAAATCAAGATGAAAGCTGCCGGGTCTCTCACCCACATCTGTTCCCACCAGCCCAAGACCAAGAAGCAAGCGCAGTTTTTTCACATGTCCCTCTGCTCCACGTGCCTCCTCCACATCTCCTTGCTCCTCTCCTCTCCTTCCTTCCTCCCTCCTTCCCTCCCTCTCTCCCATCTTCATCTCCTCTCTAGCATCTTCTTATCCCTGCTCAGCTCTACCCCACTTAGGGTGGGACAGGGATTCTCTAGCTTCCCCCTTTCCTGGGGACCCCCCTGTTACAATAACACGTGGGCTGAGGCCTGCAGCACAGCTTTTCAGACGGGCCCACGTGCTGGATGGGAGGAGGCGCAGCAGGAGCAGAGCAGAGTGAGGAGCGCCCACAGCTTGCACGGCCTGACTGACCGGGTAAGCCGTCAATCATGGAACAACCAGGGCGCCAGGCCCTGGAGACACCACAGCGAACAAGCCAGGGCCTGCTGTGTTCCTGTTCCAGCCCCCACCAGTCATCCTTCTCCTCCAGCCACAAACAACTTCCTGCCACACTTTCCTCTTCGGGCCATTCCTGTGAATAGAACTAAGACATTCCAGGCCTGGCCACTGGCCTCACCACAGAGAAGCCCTGGCTTCCACTCAGGAGGCACAGGCAGAGATGCCAACTCAGGGGACAGGCACACAGCTAATCTGCACAGCAGTGGTCAGGGGTGTGGGCTTCCATGAAATGGCCTAGGTTGGAATCTTGACTCGGCTTGCTTTTATCCATGACCCCGGGCAAGTAATATAACATCATCAGGTTTCACTTCTCTTGTCTACCCAAGAGGCATAAAAACCCCTGTTTGACAGGGTTCCTGTGAGAATTAAGCGGGTTCTCCACAAGCACAGGTAACTCCGTGCACACAGATACGGTGCTGAGGAACACCAGTGGCTGTTACTGTTCTCTGCTATTACTCAGGGTTTGCTTTTTAGAAGCCCTCAGATATTTGCTTATGGATAAAACCACACATAATTAGATCTAAAAACCACTGGTTTTTTCTAAGTATTAACTCACCCTCTTATTCAAGCCAAGAGGCAGCCTTTTTTAGTTCACAACAGATAAAAATAAATCAACAACAGATAAAAATAAACCAATGAAGAATGTCAGAAAAAAAGAGACCTGGAAAAAAAACGTCTCCATCGACAGCAGCTAGTGTGGGCAAGCAGCTGGAATGCAGAGGGTGGATCTGGTCCCACTGGGCCCAGGGTCACTGCTCAAGTTGTGCAAGGTGAGCACAGCACGGCTCTTGGGCAACGGAGCGCTGTATTGTTGTTACAACACATTTCCAGCAGATGGCAGCAAACCGCTTTAGAGAAAGGGCACTTCTTCTAGTTCACACAAGTGGCTAAAGATTTAAAAGGGTTGAGTTTGTTGACTGTGGTCTTTCCAGAGGGCAGGTGCCACGCTTGCTTATTTCTTGTGTCCTGAAGATTCCCGCCCCTGGTTATTCAGGCAAACACTTATCTGGGTACTGTCGGGAAGGGATTTTGCAGATGTGATTCAAGTTCCAAGTCGGTTAGTGTTAAGAGATCATCACCCAATCAGGTAGCAGAGTTTTCTCCAGCTGATAGCAGAAGAGGAAGTCAGAGATTTGAAGCACAAGAGCGATCAAAGCCTTTGCTGAAGTGAAACTGAAAGGAGTCACGTGATGGGGAACATGAGGAACAGGGGCCTCTCAAGTGCCCCCAGCTGACAGCCGGGAGGACAGAGAGGCAGGCCTGTACGCCAGGAGCAGAGCTCGGCCAACCACCTGGCCTCTCTTGGAGGTGGATTCTTTCCCAGAGCCTCTAGATGCGGCCCCGGCCCAGCCAACACTTTGACTTTGGCCTTATGAAACTACACTGAGAACCCGGCCAGGTCACAGGCTCTGACCTACAGAGCTGTGAAATAACAAGTGGGTATTGTTTCAAGCTGCTGCGCCCTTGGTCATTTGTTAAACGAACACAGTGGCTTCAGGAGAGCCCAGCTGGAAGGGGCTACTTTTACATAAAGTGGGGAGAACACAGGCCCAGGCCTCCGGTTCTCTTCACGCGGAGGGAGCGGCGCTAGTACACTGCTGCGGTTCTCCACATCCCGGCTTATCTTGACGTACCCTCGGACACCGACTTCTCAGAAACTTCCCAGAAGGAGTAGGCCCCAGAATCTCTGAAGGGGCTTCTCTCCCGTTTTCCAGTTCGCATGCATCTTACGAAGGCAGTTAAAGTCCTTGTTACTTCCTGCTCATGGCTCCAGCGGTGCTGTCAACGCAGCGGGCAGGTGTGATGTTTTGTGGAATGTGGAGGCCAAGAGCTCCGTACACGCCATTCAGAACAGAACTGGCAGAGCCCTGAGGCACAACCTGAGACTACATGGTCTTGCCAGCTGAAAGTAAAGGGCTTCTGGTAGACTTTGCTTACTGGTATGGAGAAAAGCCAGGTCAAGAGTTGTGTAACAATTGCCAGGGCCGTGTTGATTTCCTTTGGGAAAGATACGAAATCTGGGACCGCAGCTGCAACTGGGATCGTCGTCTGAGTAAGTGCCGATGGTCCACAGCTGTTCTCCAAGAGCCATCTGATTCTGCGCGTGCCAGACTGGTGAGTTGGATGGGGAGTGATTGACTTCACTACCCCAGTTTTTTTTCCATCTGCCTCTGGCCTGAATTTCTGCATTGCTCCCAAGCGATGTAGTATTTTTACTGGTTTGTTTTCTTTGCAGGGAGGGTAAATTCTAGAGGCTTCATTTAACCCTGCCTACAGGTCAGCCTATGAGTCAGAGAACTCATCGCGTATGGGTTATTTCCAACCTATGGGTCAGAGGACTGCTTGGGGAACCACTGCCCATTTTTAATTTATTGCCTCTCAGCTCCAAATTCACCCAGGATCCTGGGTCTGCTCTGAAATGCAGTCTTCCTTGTACTGAGCGTGATAATAAACTTTGTCGGTAGAGGGCGCTAGAAGGACACTGAATAAGGACGGGCGTGCTCTTCCTGGTTCAGGTCCTCTTCAGGTTTCATTTTTCCTTGCCCTTGCTTCAGTTTTGCAGGGACACATGGCTGTGGGTCCTCTGTCTTAGATGTGTGTCCAGAATGAGGACTCCTTTGGGCTGATCACAGCTCCCATCATGAAACCACTTTGCTGAACCCCTTCTCTGTCGTGACACAGTAATTTCCAGACCACATAATGCCTTCGCAGGGAGCGGACTCCTGAAAGTCCTTTTTGCACTCTCAACCACCAGTCTTGCCCCTCGCACAGCTTTTTCCAGCACTGAACCGTCGAGCGAGCCCTCTCCAGCACCGGGTTTCTGTAGCTGTCTGGGCTACGGCCATACCACCCTGAATGTGCCCCATCTCGTCTGTAGCTGTCTGGTTTGTGCTCTTACAAAGTGCACTTTCTGTTTGACAGACTCGACCCCTGTATTGGTGCTGCTTTCTCGGGCGGGCGCTGTGGGCTGCCCATGTGTACTCCGGTGCTTGCCTCCTGCAATGGCAGGGCTTTCCCGGCTCTGATCCCTTACTGGTAACCTGTCTCCAGCACCGGGCTCCGACAGAGTACCCTTCCACCATCCCGGCTCCAGGAGTGCTCAGTGACTAGCAGTTCACCGGACATCCCAGAGGGCAGATGTTCAGGAAGTGCCCTGACTGTGGTAGGGAGTGACCACTCTGCCATGCCCCTTCAAATGAGGGCTCTCAGCCCCGAGGGACAGGACTCTTTCTCGGGCACTGCGTTTCAGGCCCCAGGAGATACTGGTAGTTGATCTCAACATCTACTAGTCCGTTGTCTTTAGTTTCACATTAGCCAGTTCCTAGTATTCCAATCCCCTATTACTATCTCTTTCCCATTGTGGCTTCTCCTGATTGGACCTTGACTGATGTGGTAATTGTTACTGGGAGTCACCCCAAAAAACGACCCACAAAGCTGGGGGTTTTGCAATTGATTTGGTCACACCCTTGGGCTTGAGCACAGCGCTAAGCTCCTGGTCAGTGGGAATGGCGCTAGGCACGCCCCGCAGCATCAGTCCCCAGGCTGTCACCTGCGGCTGACTGCAGGGCGCGGCAACTGAAGCAGGAGCCTCAGGAACCGGGATGGCTGTTGTCCCGACCTGCTATGGCAGTAGTGATGACGAGGGACTGGCTCGTCCTGCAGTGCACTTGACTGCTTACAGAGAGAAAATGACGAGCTCGGGTCTATTAACTGTTAGTCAGAGAACCAGAATGTTTACATGACCATCTTAAAACATCTTACTTACGTAGACCCAGGGCTGATTCTGCTAAAAATCGAAGATAAAAATTTAATTGTATAAGTTGCCGAACAGAATGGCAATTGAATTCAAGTCTTATTAAATTCGTCATGGAGAAACTAGGTCACTGATCAGGAAAGGACAGAATTCAGAAATTCTGAATGGGAGACAATTGAACTCCCAAGTCATCCTAAGTCTCCACTGCCAGTAGAATTATTTTGTCCTCCTCTGTCTGAAAAGACTAGCTTTCCTGTATCTGATAACACTGTGATAACCTCACCCTGGAGCAAATACCTTGAAAGGGAGTAATCATTCCCTTGAAAATCCACCAAAACCATGTTGCCATTAAACCTTTAACTAGGGTCAAATCTCAGCATGTTCCAGAGGCACAGATACACACTATGCTCCAGAAGGAAATGGCAACTGTAATACATTGCGAATGTGTCTACAAAGCCCTGGGGAGTGTGTAAGAATGGATTCTAAGGGTGTTAGGCCAATGAAAATAGAAAGGAACACTAGACAGGGCCAAGTTCATTGATCGGGGTGCACATACAAGAGATTCCAGAACACCCGTAGTTGACTCTAAGAAGTTACTCGGCTGAAATTTGTACTTGGTGGTGGCCTAAAGTTAGTGAAGCTGAGACATCAGAGTTTCACATAAAAGAAGGGATCCCAAGACTTAGGGTGATAAACTGATCATATATAACCTGTCGACTGTATTTTGTGAGAGGACCCAGGAGAAGCTTCCTTTACTAAGAAAGCAGCACCTCCTTTCTTGAAAAGCTCTCCAGCCTCTCTCCTTTGTAAGCCAGGTGTGACACTAGGGAACACCTCTTGAGATGGGCTCCCTGACCTCAGCTGGCCAGCCAGGATCCAGGCAAGCTGGATACATTAACTGCGAAAGGCATCAGGGGCCACCAGGAAATCTGATTTATTGGTTCATAGGGATTTTTAGCAATGGGTAGTCAATCAGTGCTTGAGGTAGGAAATAAATGGGGAACCTTTTCCAATACTGTTTTACCTAATAGCTTGTTGATCTTCTCTCTAGTTGTTCTAGTCACTGTTGAAAGTAGGTGTTGACGTCTCCAACTTTTGTTGTTGAATTGTCTATTTCTCTGTGTAGCTCTGTCAGTTTGGGTTCACTTATTTTGTGGGTTCCATTGTTAGGTACATATATATAATTATTATATCTTCTTAGTGAATCAATTTTTTTAATCATTATAAAATGTCTTTTGTCTCTAGCAATACATTTTGTATTAAATTCTGTTTTGTCTGATATTAGTATAGCCACTCCAAACCTTTTTTTGGTTGGTTCTTTAAAAAAAAAACCCAACATATATTTATTTATGCCTACAAGAACTGGGGTACAGGCCAGAGGTGCGAGGCATGAAAGGATTCACGAGACAGAGTGGGGAACAGAACAGGCAGATTGACTGAAACACTGCTGAGGGAGCAGCTGGTGAGACAGGAGAGGTCTGCCGTGCCCTGTGGGTCAGCACATGGCTGTGGATGCTTCACAGTGCTACAGCTTAACCCCTTGCACCACCAGGGAGGCCCCTAAAATTTTTTTTAATTACATTCTTTCAAACTCTGCTTTTTCACTGGAATATTTGGTCCATCTACATTTAATGTACTTACTAACAGAACTTATATTTTCATTTTGCTATTATCTATATGTCTCATATCTAAAATACTATAATGTGGCAACCAGATTCCACTCCTCTCCAGGCTTTGTTGTTGCTGTTTTTCCCAGACTAACTCTGTAAAGACTGTTATTCTTTGCTCTGTGACTACTAAAGTCTCTGTTCAATTAGCTTTGTGGTCAACTAATGACTGGACAGAGATTCCCTTAAATGTCCTCAACTAATCATGTCTCCTGAGCTTTTCTGCGGTGCTTTGTGTGTTTCTAGGCTCCACAGGCTACTTTAACATTCACTTCCTGCTTGGACAGAGCCTCAAGGTCAGCCAGAGTGAGAGCTTAGGGTCTTCTCAGGTCTTTCTGGGCAAGCACATAGCCCTATTCCTTCTAGGAATTCCCAGGAATATGTCAGAGGGCTTCTATCGATATGTCAGTCACTACTTCTTTTAATTTTTTTTCTTTTCTTTCTCCCCTCCCCCCCCCCCCTTTTTTTGGTCATTTTCTTGTTATCCCCAACTTGTGGTATACCACCTCAGACAGCTGTAGTATTAAACAATTACCACTGATTGTTTTCAACAAATGCCCTAGGGCTATGACTGTTAGCACTGGGAGAGTTCTGAGCTAGAAAACCCAAGAATATCCAGAAAGCTACAGGATAGGACAAACAGGGACACTTCTCTGGGGAGCCTCGAACCTGTTATGGTGTTATGGCCCCTCCAGCGGCTGCTTTGGCAATTGTTTTTCACGGCTCCCTTAGTGATGAGGCTTTTAATTGCTGTGAACCTGAGGAGAGTAAGTTAAAACTGCAAAGTGCTCTGCTCTACCTAAGATTAAAAAAGATTTTATTAAATACTCCCAGTCTGTTGGTTAGTTTCCATGGTTCTGAATAAGGTGATTTTGACAACTTTTGCCAGGGTTCTCAGTGCTTTTATGGCGGACTAGCAGGTCTTTACTCCTCCATTCTCCTGTTTGAGCTATAAAACAGGAGAAATCCTAGACCTGGTAGCCAAAATCCTGACGTTACTGCCACACTGACGTTACTGGCAAGTCACACCTTCTCACCAGGTCCGACACCAAACTCAGTCCTAGACCAGAGCACCCTGACTGCTGTTGGCGCCTTGAGGAAAGCGACAGTGCTGCAAATACTCGTCGTAACTTCCTCTGAGCACCCCAAAGGGACCTATGGGCATTTACTAGGGTGCCTGTACATTGGGGTAAAGGATGATATCCAGACCATTCTGATACTACCAGACATTGGCGCTAAATGGATGCTTGTTTTTGGGCTCAATTAATATAGGGGCTCACGGCCATCAGGAGGTAGATGGAGTCTTAAACTCCAGGTCAACTAAGCAGGCCCAGTTGGCCCATGACCACGATCATTTCTTCAATACCTGAATTTATAATTAGACACCTGGTAATTGATACAGTCACTAATAAGGGACTCAAATATACTGAAAAAAATCTTGTAACACAAAAATATGAGCAGAAAGAAATCAACCACTTAACGTAAATTTGAAGAACAAATCCAGAAGACCTTAAGTGAAAATAACAAGGATCCCGGGCCTCCCTGGAAGCACAGTGGGTTGAGCAATGCACTATAAAGCAAAGGGCAGCCACTGCAGTATGAGTTCGATCACTGCCCCTGGCCAGGGTGGGGACTCACATGGCATAGCAGACCTTTCCTACCTTGCCTGCTACTGCCCTCAGCAGTGTGTTTCAGTCAGTCTTCTGTTCTGCTCCCCACCCTGTCTCTGGTGAATCCTCTCACCGCCCTGGACGCTGGCCTGTACCCCAGCTCTTATATGTATAAATAGATAAAATCTTTAAAAAAAAAAAGAAAGAAAAAGAAAAGAACAGGGATCCCAAAAGAATAGTGACACATGGAGAAATTTGAATCCGAAAGTGGCCTTGCATGAATTAAGATAGGCACCTAGGCATATACTGAAGAAATTCCTGAATTCCAGAAATAGAAAGAATAATTAAGCTTCCAGACAGAAAGACAAGGTTATTTATAAAGGAATGAAACTAAGACTAGTTTAAGACCATCCATCTTTAATACTAAGACTAAATTTTCTTAGCAGTGAATACAGACTGTTAGAGAAAAGGAATGTAGCCCAAGAATCAAAACCAGCATCATGTCACTTCCCAACCAAGGCAAAACGAGGCCATCTTCAGCCACGTAAGGTGCAGACCTATACCTCACGCAAGCCTTACCTGAGGGAAGCACTCAAGGGTTCTCAGTGGTGACAGACCATGAGGATGAAGGACAGAGCTAGGCAGCAGAGGTGATCACTGACCCTTGCACACATCATGTAGTTTATTTTTATTAATTATTTTTATTTATGCATACAAGAGCTGGGGTGCAGGCCAGAGAGAGGGGTGTGTGTGTGGGGTGAGAGGATTCACCAGAGACAGAGTGGGGAACAGAACAGATGGATCCACTGAAATACACTGCTGAGGGGAGCAGCAAAGTGTAATTTTTTAAATTTTTTTTTTAAAACACAGACCTGCTTCTCCAGGCTTTGCTTTTTTTTTTTTAAAGATTTATTTATTTATGCACACAAGAACTGGGGTACAGGGTACAGGCCAGACGTGCGGGATGTGAGGAGATTCACCAGAGACAGAGCGGGAAACAGAACAGGCGGATCAACTGAAACACACTGCTGAGGGGAGCAGCGGGCACAGCAGGAGAGGTCTGCTGCGCCATGTGGGTCACCTCCCCGGCTGGCAGCAGGGATCGAACTCGTGCTGCAGTGGCTGTGGTCTGCTTCATAGTGCACTACTTAATCCACTGTGCCACTAGGGAGGGCCCTAGCATAGTGTAATTTAAACGGAAGAAGACAGCCTGCATTGTAAGTGTTAAGGATTCTTTTGCAGAGGAGATTCATGGAAAACCAAATAATAGACTAGGACCACCACAACAAAAAAGTGTAAGTGGGGGATGGGGAGGGCTGAAGTTAAAATCATTTTAAACCTATCATCTTTCAGGAGGAGGAGGCGGAGTGGTTAAGTAAAATATGGGGTGAAAGAATGGGGTTATTACCAGTGCAACCTTACTACCAGTGCATTGTGTCCGTACAATTTAGGGACAATTGCTTTTGGAAAGAGAAGATAAACACCAGCAGGCTAACAGAGGAGAAACAGGGGAGAATAAATAGGAACTTGACCAAGTCCCCAAAAGCAAACAGGAAAACATTACTGAAAAATAAACAGTAAATGTAAAATAAAGTGGAAAGAGGAAAAGCATATTGATAAGCACAATAAATGTCACAGGCTGAATCGTCCTATTTAAGGCAGAGCCTATCATACTAAATTACTTTTGAAATGTAGCTATTAGCAGTTTAGAGGAAACATACATAAAACAAAGTGACAAAAGATGTTTCAAGGAAATAGATGGGCAAAAAAAAGTTCAGGTAAATGCAAACAAAAAACATGATCAAAGGGAGTCGGTTTTGTGGAGATTCCGGTTGACTGGGTAGTGCTATGAGGGTATTTTGCTTCATATTTTGTTCAACTATTTTCCTCCGGCTTTATGCATGTGGGTGTTTTGTAACTTGCTCTAATGTCCTCAGATGGCCATGTGCTCATCCCCAGAATCTGTGAGCAGCCACGTCATGGCAGGAGGCACTTGCAGGTGTGATTAAATCAAAGACCTTGTGAATGGGGAGATTATCCTGGATTACCCAGGCTGTTCAGTATAATCACCCAAGAACCTTTCCTGGTTCTAGTCAGAGGAAGATGGGGGGACGGGAGAGCTTCTGGGCGCTGAAAAGGGCAAGGAAAGGGATTCTCCCCTAGACTCAAGGAAGCGGACCTGCCCACACCTTGGTTTTAGCTCAGTGAGACCCTCTATTCACAGAACTGTAAGATAAAGAGCTGTGTTGTTTTAAACCACTACATTTGCGATAATTTGTTGCAACAGTGGACTGCTATTACAACAAAAGGATTTTTAAAGTTGCCTTCCTGTTAAGACCTTTGGCTTCACCTCCTTATTTTCTCAGCTTCACTTTTAAACTAATCTACAGTCTTCTCATTGGCTACAGTTTGTGGATCAAGGGTCATAGGGAGGGAAAACCTGGAAAGAGCACTGAGCTTGAAGATAAGGGACCAAGCTTGTAATTCTAGTTTTACAGTAGCTTGTTTTGCGACTCTGAGCCTATCGCTGTCCCTCTCTTAGTCTATCAATTCAATATTTTTATTTTTTAAAGATTTGTTTATTTATGCATACAAGAGCTGGGGTACAGGCCAGAGTTGCGGGAGGTGAGAGGATTCACCAGAGAGAGTGGGGAGCAGAACAGGCAGGTCAACTGAAACACACTCTGTTGAGGGGAGCAGCAGGAGAGGCAGGAGAGGTCTGCTGTGCCTTGTGGGTTCCCTCCCTGGCTGGGGATGGAACTCTTGCTGCTGTGTAGCAAATGCAATACAGTGCGGCGCTCAACCCGCTGAGCCACCAGGGACCCCTAAATTCAATTCTTTTAATTGACAATTATAAATTGAACAAAATATTTAGCTAGCTGTTGCTCAGAGGGATAGTTTTCCCCAATCAGCCTACTAACACACACACACACACACACACAAACCCAAAGATTTACCTCTTTGTGTTTAAATTTTTGGCAATTGTAAGAATTTCCAATCTGGAAATATAAAATATATTCTAAATATACAAATTTCAAGTCATTCCTTGTGACTTGAAACTGTAAAATTAAAAAGGCAGCAATTAGAGGGAGTGATAATTGTCCCAAAATGTAACCCATCAAGGAGTGAACCCTAAACCATCTCAAGAGAACAAGGGAGGTGTATAGACTACCCATTCACAGAGGAAGTCCTTTTATATTATTTTTTATTTTTAAAGATTTATTTATGCAGGGCCTCCCTGGTGGCGCAGTGGGTTAAGCAACACACTATGAAGCAGACCGTAGCCACTGCAGCACGAGTTCGATCCCTGCTGCCAGCCAGGGAGGGGACCCACATGGCGCAGTAGACCTCTCCTGCTGGGCCCGCTGCTCCCCTCAGCAGTGGACTTCTGTTGATCTGCCTGTTCTGCTCCCGGCTCTGTCTGTGGTGAATCCTCCCACCCCCCACACCTCTGGCCTGTACCCCAGTTCTTGTATGCATAAATAAATAAATCTTTAAAAAAAAAAGATTTATTTATGCATACAAGAGCTGGGGTGTAGGCTAGGGGTGCAGGGGGTGAGGGGATTCACCAGAGACAGAGTGGGGAGCAGAACAGATCTACTGAAACACACTGCTGAGGGGAGCAGCAGGCGAGACAGGAGAGATCTGTGGGCCATGTGGGTCAGCTCCCTGGCTGGGGATCGAACTTGAACTTGTGCTACAGTGGCTGCTGATAGCTTCATGCGATTTAACCACTGGTGCCACCAGGGAGGCCCTTATATTGTTTTAAATGTCACTTATACCCTAGTCAATGACCATGAACAAGAGGAAACACTTTGAATTTTATAGTTTTTCATAGGGTTATATATCCAGCTGAGCTGCTGAGTCCATCGGGCAACCTTACGAGAGAAGGCTCACGGTCCTGAGGCCTGTGGCACTGTAGGTCTCTGAGGGGCATAGTCACTCCCAGCACAACCCCACCAGTGGGCTCATGTGACCCTGCTGTCTCAGTCCACTCTTCCTGGGTCTGGTTTTCAACACTCTCAGGTGGGAGCTAATGCTAAGTAGGTAAGATCCAGTGGGGCAGCATTTCCCGGCCCGGGGATGAGAGGCCCTCGGCCAGTCTAGAGGAGTCCTCTGGCATTCTGGGTAGGACAGGTGTTATGTGGGCTCCCTGGTGAACTACGGATGAGCAGCATCCCTTGGCCCTGCAAACCACATGATGGTCAGATGATGACCAACAAAGCTTCCTCCAAAGCTTCCCGAATGCAGGCCCAGCGCTACCCGTGAGGGTCACTCTATGGAAGGGCAGGGCCAGACGCGGGCCCTGGGCCCCATGGGGAGCTGAGAGGAGGACAGCGGGTTAGGGTGTCACTGGACCCTACATTCCGAAGGGATAGCAAATGAGGTCTTGACTTCCTTAGTGGAAGTTTTTCCACTGTGGGGAACTCTGGGGTAAGTTATTTAAATTGTGAGCGTACTGTACAAGTAAAGGCACAGGTCGGGAAGGGGACTGATTTTGTCACAGGAGCAGTAATGTACATTGGAGAAGATTAAGAAATATAGATAAGCAAAAATAAGACTATTCCTGTTGTTAGTGCCTTGAATCAATCTTTCCTGTCTCTTCTAAGAGCTTGGCATGGGGCTGAGCAAGTCACTTTACCTCAGTTTGCTTGTCTGTGAACAGAGATAACTTCTTGCTGGGCTGGAACAAGGAACAGAGACTATAAATATACGGAGTCAAATGCTGACACATCGCAGTAGCTCAGGGTGGCAATTTTGGGTGGAGGGAGCTGCTGTCAGTCCATGCATGCCCAGAGAGCAGCATCTCCCTGACTTGAAGAAATGGATATAAATGACTCTACCTCTAAATTAGGAGGGAGGATGAGGTGATCTCTAAGAAAACGTCGTTCTAAAAATAGAGGAGGGTCAGGCAGAGGATAAACACAAGTCTCTGGTGCGTGCGTGCGCACGTGCACGGATGTACATGCGCACACACCCCCACACGCATTCTGTATACCCAAATATATATAGTCTTTAGCCCAGGGCCTGGCATGTTATGTAGACCCTATAAATGGGAGACTCTGTTACCATCATGTGTCCTTCTTTCCCAAGTGGCTCAAGAATCCACATCTCCTTTTCCCCAAATTCCAAGTCTCCCAGTACAGGTGCTGTTCTTGAAGTCTAGGCAGGAAAGGCCTCCTTAACAGACCATATGAAACCCAAAAAAGGAGTGCGATTTCTTTCTCTATGAGAACACCCTCTTCCAAAGTGGTCTTTGAGTTCAATTTTGAAATTGCCAAAACAAAAGCAAAAACAAAACCACCAAACTGAAAAGACTGATTTCACTGGAAAGTTGGGAAAGGGGCCTCCCTGTTGATGTAGGAGATAAGTCTCAGCCCTATCACTACTACAACCTGAGTTCGAACCCTGGCCAGGGAGGTGACCCAGAGGGCACAGCAGACCTCTCCTGCCTCACCCGCTGCTCCCCTCAGCAGTGTATTTCAGTAGATCCCCCTGTTCTGTTCCCCACTCTGTTTCTGGTGAATCCTATCCCCCCCCCCCACCACACACACACCTCTGGCCTACACACCCCAGCTCTTGTATGCATAAATAAATCTTCAAAAATAAACAAAATATTTTTTTAAAGAGTTGGGAGAAAAAGAGATTTTGAAGATAAAGAAATGGAGTCAGAGAGGGCAGGGACATACTTTGGCCCAGTCAGCCATCACCCCAGTGGCTTTCAACTCTGGGAGGCCACTAGGAGTTAACAGAGCAAGTGTCCCAAGCAAGGGCGTAGGTTCTGTCCTTGTTGCTCCATTCACCAGCTGTGTGACCCTGAGCAAGTCACTTTACCTCAACTTGCTTGTTTGTGAACAGGGGTAACTTCTTGCTGGGCTGGAGCAAGGAACAGAGACTGTAAATATACGGAGTCAAATGCTGACACATCGCAGTAGCTCAGGGTGGCGATTTTGGATCGAGGGAGGTGCTGTTAGTCCATGCATGCCCAGAGAGGTAGGTGCTGGGGAGCGGGAAAGTGTCCTGAGTGGGAGCTCCATCTTGGGGTGCTCAGGCTCCATTTTGGGAAGGAGAGTCTTCAATTCTACTTCCCAAGTGGCTACAAACTGCTTCAGGAGGGTGCCCACAACAGCGAACACTAAAACACTGCTCTAAGTAGTACACTACTTTTGCTGCCTCTGGACTGTGTTTGAGAGCACACTCTGGAGTCAAACTGTGGATTCAAATCTGCTTCTACTACTAACTGCGGGTCCCTGGACACGTGACATAACTTCTCCGCGTGTTTTCCCACCTGTAAACTGGACATAACAATAGCACTTACCTCAAGTGTTGATATGATTTTGTGTACTATGCATGTAGAGCTCTTAGAAAACCACCTGGCTCCATGTTAGCGACTTTGTTTTGTATGGTCCAAACCCAAGCTGAGATCTAAGTTGTTGAGATTAGGATTGAGACTCTCCCCAAATTGAGTAATACCAGAGGGGCCCTAATTGCCTTTGAGGGAGGTCAGGTGTGGTTAGCTTCACGTTTGGGTCCAAGTTGAACTACACAACTATGAGAGGAGAGGACTGAGGTAAGTTTTGAACAACAGTGTAGCCATTGGAAAACAGTTGGTTTTGTTTATTTGTCTGTCTTCCAGGGCTTAAAAATAAGCTTTTATTTGAAAAGGGCCTTGAGCTTAATGTGCTATTTTTTAAAAAAGATTTATTTTTTTATTCATACAAGAGCTGGGGTACAGGCCAGAAGTGTGGGGGTGAAAGGATCCACCAGAGACAGAGTCGGGAACAAAACAGGCAGATTTTGATGGAAACACACTACTGAGGGGAGCAGCTGGTGAGTCAGGACAGGTCTGCTGCGCCATGTGGGTCTCCTCCCTGGCCGGTGGCAGGGATCAAACTCGGGCTTCAGTGGCTGTGGTTTGCCCCATAGTGGGTTGCTTAACCCACTGCACCACCAGGGTGGGCCGAGCTTAGTGTGCTATTAAAGTCTACAGTGAAAGAAGAGGCACAAGAAAGGTTTGCCTGGGGGCCTTCGTGGTGGAGCAAGGGGTTGAACACTGCTGCTCCCCTCAGCAGTGTATTTCAGTTGATCTGCCTGTTTTGCTCCCCACTCTGTTTCTGGTGAGTCCTCTGACCCCCTGCACCTCTGACCTGGCCGCCCCCAGCTCTTAAATACATAAATAAATAAAATCTTAAAGAAACACAAAGATTTGACTGGGTGGCAGAGCATCTTGGTAAATGTCCCCTGGTTGGGGAAGGGAATGGAGGGGGTTTCTGCTCGTGCCCCAAGACCGGCTCCACAAAAGCAGCCTGAAGGCAGATGCCCAACTGGTATTCCAGGAACCGTGGCACTGTGCAGCACACGGCAGAAGCCACAGAGAAAGCAGACAGTGACTGAGATGGGATTTCTGTTTAGAGTCACAAATTATTTTACAGACATTTACTTAACCAGTCTGGTACCTACAGGTTTTGGTTCAGAACTAGAGTCTTCTCTGAAGCCTGCTAGTCCATTTCCTACTCCTTTTTTTTTTTTTTAAGATTTATTTATTTATGCATACAAGAGCTGGGGTACAAACCAGAGGTGTGGGGGGGTGAGAGGATTCACCACAGAGAGCGGGGAGCAGAACAGGCAGATCAACGGAAGTACACTGCTGAGGGGAGCAGCGGGCACAGCAGGAGAGGTCTGCTGCGCCATGTGGGTCCCCTCCCTGGCCGGCAGCAGGGATTGAACTTGTGCTGCAGCGGCTGCGGTTTGCTTCATAGTGCGTTGCTTAACCCACTGCGCCACCAGAGAGGCCCCCATTTCCTACGCCTATTCTTACTTCGAGACTTGACAAGTAGGTAGTCTTTGGGATTTGCCCTTAGGTTAAGTCTAGATTCTGTCACTAGTTGCGTGACCCTGGACAGATCACTGCACTTAATTTCTTTGCACTGTTTCTTCATCAGTAAAATGATGTGCTTCCTCACTGCAGTTGTTAGGAGAGTGACGTGGAATAATAGGGTGATTTGCAGACATGTCCTGGAGAACCTCAAGTCAAAAAATCTAGTGTTTCCCAAACTTCCTTCACTCTTCTCCACACTGGGACATATTTGCGCTACCTCTACTACTACTTACTTAATACTATACGTGAACTCACTTTTTCATAGAAGTGAATTTATTCAAAGAGGAAACTTTATATCGATACCATAAACAGGAAATACCTATCATGTACCCTAGAGTAGTAAAAATAAATACAATAAAATCACAACAATGCTATTCAATTCTAGCTGGCTATGGTTACAGGCCAAAGCTCTGAGCTCAGGACCTGGACTTTGTTAAAAAGGGAGATTATCTCAGTCACAAAAGGCCACGTATGACCTTATACGAAGGGTCCAGGGCAGGGAAATCTAGAGACAGAAAGTGGATTAGTGATCATCTAGGGCTGGGGTGGGGGGAGATATGGGAGTGACCATGAATGGGTCTGGTTTCTTTTGAGGAGATGAAAATGTTCTAAAATTAACCGTGGTGACTGTTGCACATCTCTGAATATGCTAAGCACTACAGAACTGTACACTTTAAAATCGTGAATTGTATGGTTTGTGAATTACATCTTAATAAAGCTGTTACTAGGAAGAGAGAGAAAGGTGTTAAATCTGATTCTCCCCGAGGTCAATGAACTGATGCAGAGACAGCAGAACCATTGCTAATTGACTTAACCAAGACACACATGCACACACGCGCGCACACACACACACACACACACACCCCTTCCCCAGTGGTACCCTCTTGCCCCATGTGCTAGGGTTCAGCAGGAAGCATCCAATGTTAGCTACTTCCCTCAAAATCAGATCTACCAATAAAGTTAGAGAAACTTAAATTCATACCCCTCCCTACTCAGCCACACTCCTGCATCTGGTCCAGGCGACAGGCCCTAAGCTCCACTTTTCTCACTTGTAAAACATGCACAACAGCACCTGCCTGGCGCGGCTGAAGGAAGGACAGGAGGCCTGAGGGTTCGCTCCCTGCACAGCCAGCTCCCCAGAGCCCTTCCCACCGGAATGTCCGGAGATTTCCTGAGCCGCTGTGCTGCGCCAGAAATCGGGGCCCTGCCCTGACCAGGCAGGGTGTGGCTTTCGCTGAGCCACCACGACTTCCCCTTTCTGGGTCTCAATTTCCTCACCTGCATAAGGGGGTACAGTGGATTCCAAGGGGCAAGTGATCTGAAACCGCCCCCTGTCCCGGGCAGGGTCCAGCCAGGGAAGGCAGGCCAGAGTGGCCACTCGGCGGCCAGCGGCTGAGGCGCTAGTCGCAGCTCAGCTCGAGTGGGCAGAGGGCAGTGGCCTGGCCAGCCGACCCCACCCGACCCCACCCGACCCCACCCGACCCGCACGGCCCTGGCCCGGAAGTCCCCCCGCGCCTCTCTAGGAGGCCCCTCGCTCAGTGCCCTTAACCCGTCGTAGCCGCCACCGCTCGCCCTGCGCGCTTCGCCCGACAAGCTGCCTCCTTTGTCTGCTCCGAGTTCCACAAACCCACAAAAGGCGGAGGAGGGGAGCAGGCCCGCGCAACCCATTTCACCCGCGGAGCCAGGAGCGAAGCGGCACAGCCCAGCCAGCGCCCTGGCGCCCCAGGGAGGCTGTGGGCTCGCTCCCCCACCTCCCGCTCTTAAGCTGCACACATTAAACCTCCGCTGGGGTGAACCCAGATGACCACGGAATTGTACTTTGTTTTCTTGGCATTGCATTTCCTAGATTTTCTACAGTGCATGCAATTCTGCCAGCGATTGTAAAATGAAAGGGTGGACATTTTACGAAAATGCGGCTTCTCAGATGCATGCTCTGGTACTCGGTTGGCGCCGTTCCCGACATGGTTTAAAGGTGGGTCATGCCACAGGTGACAAAAAGATTATTGGCTCCGTGCCTCAGAAGAGGCAGTGAGGCCTAGACGGGGGGAAATGACCTGCCCAAGATCACACGGTTAGTACAAATCAGTTTGACCGGGGAACGCCTTCATTCCTGTCCTGCACCTGACCTCTCACCACAGCTGCCTCCCAAAAGCGACTGGAGGAAGCAAAGAGGGCACAGAAAATCAAGAGTTGACAAGTTCAAGGGCACGGGAAGTAAATTCCCGTGCTCTGCCCTGTGCTTTGCCCTGTGCTTGCCTGGGGAGGGCCCTGGACCACCAGTCAGCAAGGCGGAGACAGGGATTCTGTGGGTTCCTGCTTTGCCTGTTCCAATGACATTTCACCTGGAATGAACGTGGGTCTGGGGACCTAGCGAGCCCACTGTGAGATGGGGCTCAGCTACACTCTGTGGATCATTTGACCTCAGTGAGATTTTGTTTCCAGGAGAATAGAATAGAGTTGAACACTATAGCAGAAAAAGAGTAGAATTTTGCCAGTGGAAAATGGAGATGTGTTTGCTTCTGTTCTTTCATTCTCATCATGGAATCACCTACTGTTTACCAGACACTACAGAAGACCCCAGGAGGACAGAGCTGAGCAGGTGGCCGCATTTTAAGAGGACAAGTGGTATATTAAACGAAAGAGGAAGTACAGTGACTAACCAGAGACCTGACCTAATTTGAGGATCAGGGAACCTTCCTGAGAGAGGTGAGATCTAAGTCAGTGCCTGGAAGATAAGTAGACATTAGCCAAAAAGAAACAAGATGGGATGAGGGGAAGAATTCCCCAGGCAGAGGCAGCAGCAACTGCTAAGAGGGGTAAACTAGACTGGTCAGCCCTGTTCGAAGTTCTGGGTGTTAGAAGGCAGAGAGCTCAGGGGAGAGGGATGAGAGAGGTGGGCAGGGGCAAAGTTGAGCAGGGTTTGTGTGCCAGAACAAGGAGCTTGGTGGGAGGCAGAAATGCATGGGCAAAGGCAAGCTTAAAAGGGCACCATGAAGTCCATGTGGCTGGAAGGTAGGAAGTGAAAGGAATATAGTGAAACAGCAAGAGACTTAGGTCAGCAGGGCTCAGCACCTGAAGGCCTGGGAGGCCTGGTTGAAGTCTGGGACATTAGCTTGGAGACCAGGCAAATGAACATAAATGAGAAGAGTAAGACATTAAGGAGTGGTGGGGATTTTGGTGACTGTGGAGAGCACATGTTCCATCTCCAGGGCAGCCAGGGCCCCACACGCCCTGGTGATTACCATGCTTGGAGGCAGACTCAATATCTCAGACCTTCTACTTTGCTGAAGGTAGCCAAGGGTCCTGATGTTTCTACTAAGTCACTTGATCTTAAATGTTGACAACATTTTCAACAGCACGTTAAGACAGATCATAGCCATAGCCCAGTGGTTCCCAGACTTTGTAGCAAATTAGCTTCACCTGTGGAGCTTTTAAAACTCAAAATCCCCAAGTTGAATCCTGTACCATTTACAGCATCTGGGGGTAGAAGCCAAGCATTAGAACTCCCCAGGTGGTTCTAACGTGCAACAGTTTGAGAACCACTGTGGCAGGCTGAATATATCCTTTGAGTTCCATGGGAGCCATGGTAAGTTTCAGGGCAGGGAAGGAGAAGGACAGTTCATAGCTTAAGAGAAACCAACCCTTAGGCAGGAGAGTAGTGGGTAAGAAGGGGTCTGGTGTCCTTGGTGCAGTGGTGGGATCTGTCCCGGTTTGCTCAGACCAAGGGGTTAACCAGGAATGGAACCTGAAGTGCCAGAAGTCATGGGAATGCGTGGGTGCTAGGTCACCCTAGATACTGCCCCTAATATAGTGCTGTCTCCCCTATTTTGGGAAATTGATACCACAGACTGCATTCGTTCTAGAATGGTCCCTTGGATTAATGGCTGTCCATCTCTCGGGGGGGCATTCATCCAGGGCTCTGAACCCCAGGCTTGACAGCTTGTGCAAGGAGCTAGAAGCAGGAAAATGACAGGGATCCCTCTGTTCCCCTGGTAGAGCCAGTACAAGCTGGCAAGAGAAAGGGCAGACTGCGGGCAGGGGACAGCCTGCGCCAGGTGAAGATCGCCTGCTGTCTAACCCCTGTGCATAGCTCGCCACAGGTTAACTAATCAAAACCCAAATCGGAACAGTGCTTACCTCTGGGGAGCGGGGATGGGAACAGGGCAGCAGGAAACTTCTGGAGGCTAGAGATGTCTTTGATAAGGGCTGGGTGAGGCAGATTAGGCCACGTTTCATTGAAATTCACTGAACCCTAGGTTAACACTGTGCATCTCACTAGCTGCCCAGAACACCTGTGTACTTTGCCTCCAGGGGAAAAAAGAAATGTGTAAAAAAAAGTACTGGACTCTAGTTAACGATATGCATGCTGAAGTGTTTAGGAGGACGTGTATCATTATCTTATTTTGAAATATATCCCAAAAATTAGATGGATACAAACATGTGATCAAGCAAACACAGCCCGATGTGACAGACTCTAGATGGTGGGTATATTTTTTATGTTTAAAACCTTTTATAATATAGTATGGGGGGCCATCCCTGGGGTACAAGGGGTTGAGCGCCACACTGTGGGGCTCCTGCAGCCTCTGCAGCATGAGTTTGATCCCTAGCCAGAGAGGAGCTCCACATGGCACAGCAGACCTCTCCTGCCTCGCCTACTGCTCCCCTCAGCAGTGTGTTTCAGTCGATTTGCCTATTCTGCTCCTCACCTTGTCTCTGGTGAATCCTCTTACCCCCACCCTCCTGCCCCTGACCTGTGCCCCTGATCTTATATACATAAATATTAAAAAAGTTAAAAAATAAAATACAGGGCCTCCCTGGTGGCGCAGTGGGTTAAGCAACGCACTATGAAGCAAACCGCAGCCACTGCAGCACGAGTTCGATCCCTGCCTGCCGGCCAGGGAGGGGACCCACATGGCGCCACAGACCTTTCCTGCCTTGCCCACTGCTGCCCTCAGCAGTGTGTTTCGGTCAATCTGCCTGTTCTGCTCCCCACTCTTGTCTGGTGAATCCTTTCACCTCCCACGATTCTGGCCTGTACCCTCCAGCTCTTGTATGCATAAATAAATCTTTAAAAAAAAAATACAGTATGGGGGGGTGCGGGGAAATTGTCTGATCCTGTCACTCTGCTCAGCCCCCTTCAATGCTCTTCATCTCCCCTGGCGTGGAAAAACCAGGCCTGACGTGGTCTTCAAAGCAGATGGGCGGTTCTAGCACCCCAGGTCTCACTGTCATCTGGGCATAATCACTAACACATCCTCTTCCTCCCAGACTGGTGCAGGCCTCCTTAGGTCCTCACTTGACCTACCTGGCCTCACTTTCCATTGCTGACTCCCTCCCCTCTGTTCCAGCCAAGGGAGCTGGGCCAGGTACTCCCCCCAGGGCCTCCACTGGCTGTTCCCAAGCCTGGAATGCTCTTCCCCAGAGATCTGCATGCCTCCCCTCACCTAGCTTGTCCCCGGGCCAGAAGGCCTCCCCTGACCTCCCTATTTAAAACTGAAGTGCTCTTTCCCTAGCTCCCTAACGGACTTGTTTTTCCCAAAGTACTTCTGATGGCCTGCATTTGAAAAAACTTACTGACTGCAAGCAGCTCCATGAGGGCTGGGATTGTTTTCAGTTTTTGTTGCTGCTGTACCCCCAAGGCACACCAGAATAAAGGAGCTGTGGTGCCTTCCTGAGGGAACACAAGTCATCTCGGTGCTCTGGCGAGGAGAGGGCAGGGAGCATGAGGAGAGGAAAGGAGACACCACCAGGAAGTAGAGTTTGGAAAAACAAGAAGACATTTGCCAGAACGAAGTGGGATGAGAGGGTCATTCTGGCAGAGCAAAGCAAGAATCCGGAGTGCAGCACCTTGAGCTCTCCCTGGGGGTAGGGGTGGAAGTGGCAGTGTGGGAACTGCAGGGCTGAACCTGGGGTGCCACCGAGGGCAGACTTGAGTTTCTGAGACTGCCCACTGCAGGGAGAATGTATGGGGAGCTGGGGAGGTGAGAATGAAATAGGGACACCACTGGGAGGCACCTCGTGAACAGTGGGGTTCTCTAGGACAGAGCGTTAATAAAATGGTGGCCAAGGGGACACTGACTGATGACAGGTGCTCCCATCTTGGCCGACTCTTGGGATTAAGGGACAAATTCTGGGCACAGGGGGTGGTGGAAGGGTGAACTTGAGGGTTTTGGGGGCACCCCAGTGGAGAGGTAATGCTGCCTCTGGCTCTGCCCAGAATTAGGGGCCAGAACTTAGAGGCAGAGACTTGGGAGCCACTCATTCAAGGAGTAGGTGGGACTAGCAGGGAGTGTTCATGGTGAGAAGGGCTAGGCCGGGGCAAGAGGTATTTAAGAGGCAGGAGGAGGAGTGATGAAGGGGAGAGGATAGGGGGCCATGAGGGGCCAGGGGTGGAACAATTTTCAAAGAGAGAGAGTGGTCTTTGGAGGAGGGGAGAGGATGCAAGGCGAGACTGGATGGAAGAGATGGGTTTTAAATCAGGTCACAGGATGGGTCATTAGGGGAGGAGGGGAGGTAAGGAGAGGGGGGTGCTAGGGGACAGATGCCTGGGGTGTGGGGCCAGAAGGGGGAAAGAAATGGACCTCAACTTTTCAACTTTCAAGGCTGCTTGGTTCCCCCTCCCCAGTCTCACTAACAGGTGAGTCTCTGGCCTCTATCCCAGCATCCTCACCTGCAAATGGAGTGACAGGAAAAACAGCTGCTATGTACTGAACGCTACCTGCACGCCAAGGCAAGGACTCTCTCCGCCGCATCGCCTTAACTCATTTTCACAATCGTCTCACCAGGTCGGTGGTGTTATCTCCATTTTACAGATGAGAGAACAGGCACAGAGAGGTTAAAGCACTTGCTCAACATCACACTGTGACTGAGTGGAGAGGATGAGATTTCTGAACTCTGACCATAACTGCAGTAGCCCACTTGGGGTGCTCGTACTTCACTGCTTAGAGCACACTCTCATCACCTCGTGGGGTGCTGGAGAGGAATAAAGAGATGACCCCACACCCAGAAAATGGCTGGATTACCACCATGTGGTGAGGCTGAATAACAGCTCTCCAGAGATGCCCGTGCCCTGATCCCCAGAATTTGTGATTTATAAACAGGATTTTGCAGGTGTGATTAAATTAAGCCTGTCAAGATGAGAGGATGTTCCTGGACTATCCTGGTGGGCCCAATCCAGTCACAAGTGTCCTTATATAATAGCAGCAGGAGGACAAGAGAAGGAGATGTGTGATGGAGCCAGAGGGCTCGAGAGATGTTACACTGCTGGAGCTGAAGATGGAGGGAGGTGCCACGAGCCAAGGGCTGCAGGTGGCCGGCAGAAGTGGTAAAATATGCTCCCTATGGCTTCTGGAAGCCCTGATAACACCACCTTTAACCCGGTGAGAACAATATTGAGCTTCTGACCTCTAGAACGCTAAGATAGTAAGTTTGTCTTGTGAGCCACTGTGTCTGTGGTCATTTGTTACAGCTGCGACATGAAGGCCACGCTGTCCTTGCACCTATGGCTCTGGCCAGGCTTCAACTAGCATTACTACAGCTGTGGCCAGAACACACTGTTACACTTTTAAAACTTCTTCAAGTTCCAACTTGGTCCTCTCTGAACCTCAGTCTCTTCCTTTGTTAAAAATAGGGTTAATACACCTGACTCTAACTGTCCTGCAGGCACGGAAGGAAAGTACCTTGTATTATCTTGAAGTTCCCCACAAACCACCGAAGCTGATGAGGCCTAGTTCGTGTTCCCATTGCTCAGATGACCCAACTAAGGCTCAGAGAGGGAAATGGCCTGTGCAGCCAGTGATAACTGAGCCGGGACTTGAACCAGGACCTCTGACTTCAGATCTACCACACTGAGGTTCCTAACTCAGGGCCCAGTTCACATGCCATCTCCTTTGAGAAGCCTTCCTGGAAAGCCTCAGCCAATCCATTTATTCATTCATTCAAAGGGCTGCTACGGCTGCTCTCTGCCTAGTGTGGTGCTAGGCAAGCTGGGGACGAGGTTTTGCCCTAGTGGGTAAGACAGACACACGAACCAGCCATCCCAAACAGCCTGAGCAAAGCCAAGACAGAAGAGAGTACAGGGGGTTGTGGAAGCCCAAAAGAGGGGAAACTGGTGAACATGGTGTCGGGAAGAGGTTCGTGGAGTTGCTAATTGAGCTGGGAACAAGTAAGTCCCAACCGAAAGAGTGGGTGGGATTCTAGTAAGGGGAATGGCTAAGGCAGGCAGGGAGGTGAGCTGCTGTAGCTTCCTGAGGCAGGTCATGGGCTGGCACATCCCTGACCCAAAGCCCCTCTGGGCCTCCGTGTTTCTGTGTATGAACAGCAATCACGGGCCCAGCTGCCCAGAGCTTTGATAACTGCTGGGCCCAGGTGAGGACTGAGCTGCAAGAAGAGAGATTCCCAAAGGATGAGGGCTGAAGACCAGGGGGGACAAAGGGACAAAGGTAAGAGGACAGGGAAGGGTGGGAGGGAGAGTTGGGGAGACAGGGTCCTAGCTTGAGCCCCCGTTCTGTGTCTGACACGTGGTGTGACTATAGGAAAGTCCTCTCTGAGCCTCAGTGACCCCATCTGAGAAATGGAGCATGAGACAAAACCGTCTCCAAAGACCTCCCAGCCCTGATGGGGAAATGACATGACACAGAATTACAAAAGGGTCTTTATTTGCAAGGAGCCAAAGGGGTCCCTGGGGTGACAGGACAGGCGGGTCGGCTTCTCAGGGGTCAGGGGCATTTGGGCAGATGCGCTTGAGTGGGGGGGCGCCCTCCGAGTCCTCTGTGTCACCCTGGGCTGCCTCAGGGACAGGTGGCACTGGCTCAAAGACGGGGTAAGCTTCGGGGGCCTGGAGAGGAAGGGTGGACAGGCGTGAGCTCCACCCAAACCCAGGAGTGCAGCCTCCTAGCCTCTGCCTTCTCCAAAGCCTCCAGTCCACTCCCCTCCCGGACCCAGGAGTCTAGCCCAGGGCCAGGTACCCGGGTGCAGAGTAATGGGGCACCAGAAACAATGCAGTTCGGGGGAAAGCCGCTGCTATTTGATATTTCTGGAAAATGCAGTCCTTGTGGGAAAAGTCAGAAATCTGGAGGAGGGGAATTTTCTTACGCTTATTTTACAGTTTATAAAAATACTTGGAGGAGCACCATGGTCTTCTTAAGGCTTTTAATGGTTTTTAAATCAGCCCTGATTAGGACTTTGTCTCTAAAACACCCCTGCCTTTTCAGTCCCAAGAACCCAGGCTCCAAGCCTTTAGCCAAGGCCTAGGTCTGCATTTCCGCTTGAACCTTAGGAGTGAGCCCCAGAGCCCAGGACCCTCAAAGACCCAGGAGTCCAGCCTTATGGCCTCTCTCACCTCAGCCTCCAGCAATTCCGGAACGGGCTCCTCCTTGGTCAGCATAGGGGGTTCATCAGTGCTACCGGCCGTTACGCTTCCGGGATCTGGAAGGTCAAGAATACAGACATGCTCTGAGCAGCTGCTCTGTGCCCCAGCACCAACCAGGAGGGAAGCAAACATCAATCCCATAAGCCTGACTGCTGAGAGAGCACTAGGGCGCGAGCCAGAAGCGGCTGTGACCCAGCCGGGTGGAATCTTGGTGAGGAGGAGTTGACCTGGTAGATTAAGGGACAGTGGGGCACATTTTAGGTGAAGGCAACAAAGGTTTAGCCCATAAAGATTCCTGGCTTAGACTCCTGGGTTGAAACTCTGACCTTGGGCAAGAGATTTAATTTCTCTGGGCCTGAGTTTCTCCATCTGTAAAATGAGGATAACAAAAATAGTTACCCCATGCAACTCTTATGAGGATGAAGTAACACAGATGAAGCCCTTAACAAGGTCTGGCACACAGTAGGTGCTCAATAAATTTCACGATGGGTTTCACATTAGTAAAGATATACAAGTATGCAGCGTCACTGGACAGAGAGGCCCACTGATGGCACTTCTGGAAGGGAGTGATGAGGCCAGTCAGAGAGTTCAACAAGGGCCTGGAGTGCCAGGCTGAGAAGTCAAAGGTCATGGGGCCCACTGTGAACTCTGAAGGAGGAAAATGACCCCACAAGACTTGTGCTTTAAAAAAAGATGCCCTGGCAGCTATGTGAAGGTGATTGGAGGAGAGGGGACCAGAGCCAGGTGTGGGGGAGATACCGGCTGGGGAGGGAGAGAAAGGAAGGCAGACATATTCTGGAGATGGCACTGGCCAGACTGTATGGAAGGAAGAGGAGGAGGAGCTTGCCCACGATGCTGGCTCACTGGTTGTGTGAGCTTGCGTAGCTTCTGGGGGTTTCAGTTTCTCATCTAAAATGGGGACCAGGTGGGATCATAACCCTCAGCCGGTTCTAGTGAGGATGAAATGGAGAAAGCGTGTGAAGCGTTTAGGAGGGTGCCCGGCGCCCAGTAAGACCTCAACAGTGTCAGCGGTCATTACTGCTTATCATGCATCACTCTTGGGACTCTCACGATTATTTACTCCTCAACCAATACTGATTGCGCATCTACTAAGCAGCCCAGTATACTACTGTTTCTGAGGAAGTGTGAGTGAACAAGATTGACAGGGGCCCAGCATTCAGGAAGCTGTCATGAGGTGGGAGGGGAGAGGAGAGGCATTTAAGCAGTCAAATACTAAATGCATGAAAATCTCAGATCATAAAGAAGCCAGAGGATGGAGACAGCAGCTAGAGGTAGGGCAGCAACACTGCAGGAATCAGGGAGGGCCTCCCTGAAGAGGCAACACAGGATGGGGAACAGGTATGGGGTCAGCTTTCAAGAGGACGAGACTCAGGAGAGGGCGCCTGGGCGTCACCTGGTCCTACCTCTCTCTTGGCCTAGTCGTGGAGGCTGAGCATCCTCTGGGACCCCTTCTGGCGGTCCGGCAGGTGACACAGGGCGGCTGGGCTGGGGAGTGCCCCCTGGGCTGGGCTCTGTGCCCTTCTGTAGGGAGCCTTCTGAATGGAAACTCTGGTTACTGTTCTCATCTGTAGGAGTAAAAGCCGAGAGGGTTGGGCCTGAGTCCCCAGTCACTCCCTTAATCCCCACAGCCCCCACATCTCAGGACCTCTACATACCATTGAGATCAAGCAGGATGAGAGGGCCACCCCCTCGGGGGCTGGCACCCCTGCCCCTCCGCTCCCGGCCTCGGGCTCTCTCTGCCCCGCCACCTGCCCTCCGTCGCTCCTGGGAGTTAGAGGGGTAAGTCAGAGTCAGGGTTCTAGTTAGTGCCAGCAAAGCCCGCACTGTACAAATAAGGAAACTGAGGCACAGAGAAGCAAAAGGCCCTACAGGAGATGACAAAGGTTGTGTACACTGGGTTAGGTCTTGAACTTGGGGGTCTGCAGCAGGAAAAAGGGAGAAGGGGCGGAGCGGCTGATAATTGTTAACATCTGTCTGAGCTGCCATATTTTCAGTCTCGGGCTGGAAGTAGAGGTGGAGGCCAAAGTGGGGAGGGGCCTGCCTGAGATTGCACACATTCAGGGCCTAGTGTGGGGGAGCTTACTCACCTCTTCCTGGGGGTCCACCACTGGCACCCACTTGAAGATGCGAAGGGAAGTGTCACCCACAGTCACCCAGCGCTTCTCCCTGTGGGAAGAGGGGGTGCTGGGTCAGAGAGGCCAGAGGAGACAGCCCCGCTGCCCCCAGGGAGCTGAGCACATCAGGGCATACCTCCCGCGCTGAGGGTGGTGCGTGAGGGGAGTGGCAGATTTGCCAATGGGGCATGATTAGAGGGAGAAAGAGTCCTGCGGATGCCAGGGCATAGATGGGGTGCCCCCACAGAGAGGGTATGTCTTGGCCTTGCAGGCCCCTGGGGTGTACGCGGGGAACACCTCTACGGGCCCGCGGAGGGACCATAGTAATGAAGCTGCCGGGGCGCACTTGCGAGAGGAGTGTCAAAGCTTTAGGGGCGGGGCTGTGTTCCAGAAGGCACAGCTAGGGAACGCGCTTTGTAGACCCCAGGGTGCCTCCCGACGGAGGGCAGAGCCCTGTTGATCCATGGTGCAGCTGGGGGCACATCCAGCACCGGGAGACCACAGTTGGCGAAGGGAGGGTGGACGCATTTGAGGAAGGGGGGCCCTGGCGCGTCCCGTCCCCGGCCCCAAGCAGCACTCACCATCTCCGGACCTTCTCGATGGTCGCCATCACCTTCTTGATGTCATCCTTGGCCCGGCTCCGGGTCTCGGCCCGCACGGTCCGGCCGGCCATGCTGGCGGGGCTGGGGCCGAGGCCGAGCCCGCGGCTGGGCTGCCTCCCGTCCGGCGGGCTCAGGCTCGGCGCCAGGCCGGGACGCCGCTCTCTCGGCCTGCCGTCCCTCCGGGAGTTGGCCGCGCCCTCCCTCGCTCCCCAACGCCTCCGCGAGTCCCCGCCCGGCTTCCTGCCGCCGCGCCGCGCCCCGCCCCGGCCCGTCCCCGGAGCGGCCGGGCGGCGCGGGCGGCCAGAGCCCAGGCCTGGAAGCCCGCCGGCCCCGCCCCGGCCGGGCCCGCCCCCTCGGGGCGCCCGGACGCTCAGCGCCCCCTGCCGGCGGCCGAGAGGGGAGTTGGGGCAGCTCGGTGACTGGACGCGCGCGGCAGGGCTGAGGCGGTGCGTTCAGACCACGTGGGCGCCAAGTGCGCGAGGAAGTCTGTGTCCCCGTGGGTGTCCCTGTCGCTAGGGCTGCGTGCGTGCGTGTGTGTGTGTACACTGTGTGTGTCCGTCCGGACCGGACTGTCTGGCTCTACGTTGTCCAACTTTCTCCTTCATCTGTTCATTCAACAATTTAATACGTGCCAGCCACTGCAAAGATGAGAAGGTCTTCACCCTCCAGAATGACTAATGAAAATGACAGTTTGCCAAGCGTGGACAAAGAAGTAGAGCAAATGGACCTCTCGTATTTCTGGGGGAGTGTAAAACTGGCCGTTTTCTAATGAAGCCGAACATATACCGACCGTATGATCCAGCAATTCTTCTCTTACGTCAACACCCAGCAGCTGATAAGAGAATCAAGAGTCGTTACTGGAATGTTGATAGCTCTATGCTTAATAGCAGCAAACTGGAAATCACCCATCAGCAGCAGAGCGGAAAATTGTCACAACAAGGAGAGCGATGTCCTGGTTCACCCAACAATGGGGCAAGTTTCATGAAAGAATACAGCGCAAAGTCTACTCTATGATACATGTTAAGTTCAAAAACAGAAGTCAGGATAGTAGTTACCCTTAGGGCTGGGAGGGGCTAGAGGGGCTCTGGGAACTGGTCATGCTATTTCTTTTTTTTTTTTTTAAGATTTATTTATTTACGCATACAAGAGCTGGGGTACAGGCCAGAGTCCAGGGCGGTGAGAGGATTCACCAGAGACAGAGTGGGGAGCAGAACAGGCAGACTGACTGAAACACACTGCTGAGGAGAGCAGTGGGCGAGGCAGGAGAGGTCTGCTGCTCCATGTGGGTCCCCTCCCTGGCCAGCAGCAGGGATCGAACTCGTGCTGCAGTGGCTTCGGTTTGCTTCATAGTGCGTTGCTTAACCCACATGCACCACCTCATGCTGTTTCTTAATCTGGGTTCTGGCTCCCTGGACATATTCACTTTGAAAACCCATCCTGCTGTCACTGAGGATACGTACACTTTTCTCTAGGTATATTATGCTTAGATTACGTTTATTTAAGATGGGTGTGTCCTGGATGATTGTATTTAAGGCTGTTTGCCAGCATATATGACATGTCAAAATTTGTGTTGCTAACTGTGTATATTTCAAGGGTGTGACTATTGTGTCTGTGTTTTGGTGTGACTATGTCCGGAGGGGTTGAGGTGTAGGAAGGCGGTTAGGACAGCATTTCGAGCCAAACTGTGAGGGAAAAATCCCTACTCTGCTTGTCAGAATGACCTTGAACAAGTCACTTCTATCTCCTCAACTTGGAAGTGAGCTGCTAATGTACACATTATGTATATGCCCGTCATGTGTAGCTCTTACAAATAGTAAATACCCAATAAATGGTCACTGTTACTAGGTGTGTGTGTGCTTCCCGCCAGGGTCTCAGTTCAGTTGCACCTGCCCCCTGCCAGTTAATCCCTTTGTCCCATGGCAGTTGTCTGCTCATGGCAATATCCTCGCAGACACGCAAGCTTTCCCAGTCCCTGCATCACAAACCCCACTCTTTACCTGCTGGGGCCTATGGCTGCCCCTATCCCCATCCTCCATCAGACTGTGAGCTCCTCAGGCAAGGCCCAAAGAATACATACACATTTCCTCTGAGCCTGAGAGCGCAGGACAGAGTGTGTGCTTAGAGATCATTTATGAGGATAACTAAACATGTACAGACCTTTTTGCACTTGTCTGCACCAGGTTAGTGGAGTTAACACGTGGGGAGGACACCCTCTCCTTGCTTTTGGTTTGTTTCTGTGTGCATTAACCCTTTGGTGGATCTGTGCGCCTACTATGGGCCCCGGTCAGGTGAGCTGAGATGGTGTTAACAGGAGAGTGAGAACAGGAGGACCTTAAAATAGGTCAAGAGGTGTATGTGTCTGGGCAGGTGTGCTCCAAACCTGAGGGCCCCCAATAGGGTCTCTCTCCAACCATCTCTTTCCCAAGAGGGAGGGCCAGCACATTCCTGTCTTATCAGCTCCACCCTCTCCTATCCCCTTAGCTTTCTCCCCAAAGCAGCCTGCCTCCAAGAGCCTGGCACCCCCAGCCTCTGGGTCTTAGTCCACCGTGCAGACAACCTGCTGCTCCTTTCAGGCCCCTTCCCGTACTAGGCAGTGCTGGCAAGAAGCTGAGCTCAGGGCCAAGGAATCCTGCCTGGGGCGGGGGTGGGGGGGAAAATTGTTTGGGGTCTGGGTCCTGATTGGCTGCGCTCGGGCCACGCCCCTACCCCTTTCCCCATTCTCACCCCCCCTCGGAAGGGGGGCGTGGAGGCCAGCAGGAGCAGCCAGGGGCCAGCATGAGCCGGAGGGAGGGAAATCTGGGTAAGGGGCTGAAGGGTTGGATGACGAGTGCCCGAGGGGAGCAGGGGTCAGAACGACTGGAAACTGGGGTTCTGGGTCCCGGCTACCCACGGTCCGGGAGGGGAGCGGCCTGAGCGGGAGAAAACAGGACCCGGGTGTCAGGTAACGAGCGGGCGAACTGTGGGAGGGAGCAGGGAGCAAGCGTCAGAGTGTAGAAGCCTGGGGCTGTGTGTCTTCAGGGACTTGGGCTCAGGATTTAGATCACCGGGTACACCCTGTTCCAGTACACCCTGGGGGAGGACTGTAAGACTGGCCCGGGCAGGACGCCTGGATTCTGACTATGGAGGAAGAACCAGAGCTGGGGGCCAGTGGGAAAGGTAGTGTAAGGGGAGGAAGTGTTTTGGGCCACAGGAGCTAGTGAGTTACAAGAGGAGACGAAAGTCGAGGCTGCTAAGGATAGGGACTAGCTGTGGAAACTCAGGCGGGGGGCGGGGCGGGAGCTGTCTCGCCAGGACTACATTCCCCAGCATGCCCTGGGCGCGCGCGTTCGGCAGCTCGGGAAATGTAGTCCTCTGGAGGACCACCTTCTAGCTTGTGCTAGGGAAGGTGGGAGTCTGATTTCGTTGATGCAGTGGCAATGGGTCCTCAGTCTCCGCTCTGCAGCTCTGTGCTTCAGTGATGTTGAATTCCATCAGCAATCACTGAGGTATAGAGATACGTGAGCCCTTCCCTCAAAGGGCTCCTAGGCTGAGGTCGATTCACACAGCTAAAAGGGCCATTAAATGAAGTGTGAACTAATGACCTTAACTATAAGGAAGAAGTTAATTTGAGAGGAGAACCAGGAGACTGCACTGCGGAGGCATTATTTTAATTTGGCTTAACAGGATTTCAACAGTGATTTGGGGACAGGAAACATTTCAGGTAGAATAATTATTTGGCAAGCATCCATTTTCTCTCGGTTGGAAATGGGATAGAACCTGTCTGGCTTAAGAGTTGGAGAAGTCAAACAGAACTTTGGAGCTCAGGAAGGAAGATCTGGCCTGGAAGAAGTGGTCAAGGAGCAGGGTTTTGGGCTGTTTCATTCCTTCCCCCTTTTCCCACCAGAAGCCCTCCAGGCTGACTCCTCAATTTCACCCCTTCCCCACCTGGAGGCCAAGATTCGTCAGACACACAGTCTTGCCCGCCTCCTCACCAAATATGCTGAGCAGCTGCTCCAGGAATATGTGAGTGGGGATGGGGATGGGGGGTGCAGAGGCCTGGGGAATGGGGATGTACAGATCATAGAGGTCCACCATTTTCTCAGCCTCATTTCCCAGCTGTGGAAATCAGCATTACTGAGAGGGATCAGTAACATCCCTGATTACACAGCAAGTTGGAAGAGGACCTTCTTCATGCCCCAGCTGTTTTCCAGCCCCAACGTAAGCCTCAATTTGGAGGCTTGAGACAGGGGCAACCTGAGTGGATAAGGACTCTGACTGAGACTCAGGAAACGTAGGTTCTAGGCACTGCGTGGTCTTGTCCCCTCACTGCCATGGACCTCTGTCTCCTGAGCTGTGAAAGGAGGCAGTTGAACAAGATGAGCTGTGAACTCTTGTACTTGTGTTACGCAGAGCAGCTAAGAAGGAGTTTCAATCTGGAGCAAAAATTCCTACCCAAAAGGGGACTTTTACGGTGAGGAGGTGGTATATTCTCCCATCTTTGATTAGGCAGCAGACCCTGCTGAAAGAAAAAAGATATTTCCCCACATGACTGTTGTAGTGGAGAGGGACAATTAACAGTTTTGACAGTGGACAAAGAAACAGAACTAGCTTTGCAGTCCTCTAAACTTTGGTTCAAATTCCAGCTTGGCCCCTTCTTAGATGTATGACCTAGGGCAAGACAGCACCTCTTCAGCCCCAGAACCCTCTTTTACAAAATCACCATCATCATCATCATCAAACCCATTACTAGAAAGATTAAGAATAGTGTGGTAAAGCAGCAAGTACAATGCCTGAACCAGAGGCAAGGTGTTAGCATCTTGGTATAAATTATAGTGTTATAGCATTTTTACAAATTACACATCACATTTATCTTTCATTTGCTTTGAGCATATCTTTCAGATATGCTTTTGAGTTCCAGCTGTGTGCCAGGCAGCGGTGGGGGAGAACTTGGAGGGAACCAGATCTGGTCTGGGCCCTGTGCTATGCTATCCTGTGTGACTCTCAGGAGACCTCGTGGGAAGCAGGACAGGGAGCTCAGCTAGTAAGCTGTCCGGACAGGATTCGAACTGTGGTCTCTACAAGCTAACAGTATTGACCTTTCAATGGACCTGCCTTAGGCATTGTAACACTTATAATTACGATGAAACAAAGGCACAGGTGTAAAGCCCGGGTGGTTTTGCCTTTAGAGCAGTTCTGTTAGGCGGGATCATCGCGAGACTGGGCGACTGAGGTCCCAGGAGAGGGTGAAAGACTCAGGGCCCATGGAGGGTGCCCCACTGACCGCGGTGTCTCCGCAGGTGCAGCACCAGGGAGACCCTTTCGGGCTGCCCGGCTTCTCCCCACCACGGCTGCCGGTGGCCGGCCTGAGCGCCCCGGCACCGGGCCACGCCGGCCTGCCGTTGCCCGAGCGGCTGCGGCTGGACGCGGCGGCGCTAGACGCGCTGGCGCCGCTGCTCGACGTGGTGCGCCGCCGCCAGGCCGAGCTGAACCCGCGCGCCCCGCGCCTGCTGCGGCACCTGGAGGACGCGGCGCGCCAGGCCCGGGCCCTGGGCGCAGCCGTGGAGGCCGTGCTGGCCGCGCTTGGCGCCGAGCCCGGCGGACCCCGGCCCGAGCCCGCCGCGGTCGCCGCCGCCGCTAGCGCGGCGGCCGCGGGCGTCTTCTCAGCCAAGGTGCTGGGGCTCCGCGTGTGTGGCCTCTACGGGGAGTGGGTGAGCCGCGCCGAAGCCGACCTGGGCCCGCTGGTGCCGGGGGGCCCGACCTGAGCGCGCAGGGATGCCGCTTGGCTTGCGTGGTCACCTCCTCCTCCTGTCTCTCCGTCCCTCAGTCCCCCTCCACCGCAGTCGGTGTCTGTGTGTCCTCTGTCTCCGTCTCTGTCGTGCTCTCAGACTCTCTCAGAACCTCCCTGTCTCTGTGTGTGACTTTTCTAGTCTTGCACCCCCACTGGCTTTCTCCATCTTCCAGGCCTGTCTCAGTCTCTCTTGGTCACCCCTTTGACCCATCACTTTGTCTCCCCTCGGTCCTGCGCATGTGTTCATCTCAGCCTCATCTCGAGCAGGGGGCACCTGGTTGCTCTGCTTCCCTCTGTCCCTCTGTGTTCTCTGGGCCAGAAACTGTGCCCACCACCCTGTGGTGGGAGGCTACTCCAGACAAATGTCAGCCACCTTCCCCCAGGATCAGTCCACCTGTTGCTCCCTCCCCAATCCTTCTCCTTCGAGATCCTTCCCCTCCCTTCCTCTCCCCCCTATCCCACTTTCTCCCCTTCCCCCAAGTCAGGTCTGTGGAGAGAAAAAAAAAATCACCTTAAAAGAGTTTTATTTCTGAGAATAAGTTAATTTTTTTGTAAATAAAATGTTAAAAAATAAAAGGAATGCTAAAGTCATCGTATGTTGAACATGGGGAGACACTTTTGAAGAGACTAGGACCCTTCCAGTGTAGCCTGGTCCCCCAGGCAGACCCAAAGCCACAGTATAAATAGGAGATTCCTGAGAGCCCCAGGCCAGAGGTGCCATCTGTCAGCCTAGAACAGGAAGTAGATGTGTCCTGAGCAGGAAACAGGTATGATATGAGACCTTGGTGTTTCAGGAACTGGACTTCCATTGATCAAGCAGTAAAGCCCCTTAAGATAAGAAGTTGGAACAGTGGTCACAGAGAGGTAGACTAGAGGAGAAAATGAACTCCAGGAAGTAACGAGACTTGTCTGCTCAGAAAGTCCCTATCTTCACACAGGAAGTGAGGTAGACACTGTCAAGAAGCAACCCCTGGACCTGTCCCAAATTACAGGAAGATGCTCTCAGAAAGAGCCCAGGAAGGAGACCAACTGTCTGCTCCCCATAGACCGGGAAGTAAAGCCTCTTCAAAATGGCTCATCTTTCCTCCCAGGAAGTGGGCAACCAGTGCACAGGCTGGTAGGCCATGATGATAATCAGAGTCCCACCCACATTTGTAAATGAGGGTCTCTGACCTAGGCAGGAAGCCCAGGACTGGTTCTCAGGAAATATTCCCAAATACGTGGCACACAAGCCTTGTCTGCTAGACAAGATATGCCTCCTTTCTAGCCAAGAAACAAGGCAGAAAAGGGTCCATTATGAAAAGGGAAATGCTGTGTCCTCTGACAGAAAGTGCCATCACCTCTATCCAGGGTATTTGGCCTTGAGTAGAGCCAAGTCCCTCACAGCTCTGTCCGTCCAGTGGCCATATTCCCGGGTCACTATGTAGCCTCGACATTTTCTCTCAAAGGCTGAAGCCCCAAATGGGACAAACCCGAGAGTATCTTCTTCTGGGGGAATGGGCAGGCCCAAGGCAGTCATGATGGTGGCCATGTTGCCCAACAAGCCTTGGGCCCTGAGTCTTGCGGCCCCAAGCTGAGCCAGCAGGATAGGGCTGCCAGGGTTCAAGTCGCTCTGGTCGTCCCCCACGAGCTGGAGGTGCTGGGTCAAGGCCAGGAAGGCCCCCTGGGCACGGCCCAGCCGCTCCCCATCATCCAGGGCATGCCAGGTCTTGAAGGAGATGGCGGCAGGAGGCAGGCTGCTGAGCTGGAGCTCAGGGGCTGAGAAGCCAGGGTCACTAAAGGGGCTGCCCTGGTACTGGAGCTGCATGAGGGACAGAGATATACAGGAGTGAGGGGACCAAATGAGTATCCTGGGGCTCCCCCTGACTTCACATCTGTCCCTCTAAGAGACTAGCATCTTCTTAGGGGGAGTCACCATTCACTACCCCTCAAGGAGTTGGAGGAATGTCCTAACACAGAGACTGGGCTCTGTTAGGTTCCAATTCAGCTTCCTCCATGTACAAGCTGTGCAACTTTCAGTCACCGCTTCAATAATTCCCACATGGCAGTGTTATTGTGAAGATGCAAGAAGTGATATACATAAGGTTCTTAGCACCACACCTGGCATACAACATGGGCATGATAAGCCACTGTTAATAATATATTTATATCATGAACATTGTAATGACATTCATTATTTATTTAATGTTTTCAATCTAAACATATTATTAACAATGTGGTTCTAGTCCTATATATGTCTTTTTTTTTTTAAGATTTATTTATTTATGCACACAAGAACCGGTGTACAAGCCAGAGGTGTGCGAGGATCCACCAGAGACAGAGTGGAGAACAGAACAGGCAGATTAACTGAAATACACTGCTGAGGGGCACAGGGCGACACAGGGGAGGTCTGCTGTGCCATGTGGGTCCCCTCCCCGGCCGGCGGCAGGGATTGAACTCATGCTGCAGTGGCTGCGGTTTACTTCATAGTGCATTGCTTAACCTACTGCGCCACTAGGGAGGCCCCTATATACTTCTTTTTTATTCAGAGCACTTAGTTTGTTGAGTTTATTCTGATCACTAAATAATTGTTAATATTATTACATTTAGTTGAATGCCTTCTCCATCAAAGTTCTCACCTCCACAAACCTAGGCCCACAGAATCTTGGTGCACACAGGTGACTATCCTACTAGGTAGATCACCTAGTCCTACAGCCCCAGGTGGAGAAACTGATGCTCAGGGTGCCCAAGGCTCCCCAGGGATTGGAGGTAGTTGTGGAACTAGAGACTAGACCTGTGACTTCACAGGGGTCTGGAGTAGGGTCCAGTGGAAGGGCCCCAAACTCCAGGACCTTCAGAGACCAGGCAGATCAGATAACTTGGGAGGAAAGCAGGATTGGTAGGAGGGTAGAAGGCAGGAAATTTGAATGACAGGACCCCCGTGACTGCTTATGTTCCAAATTTGAATGCAGTGATGGTGCAAGGAGAAAACACCTGTGGGTCAGACCCAGGCAGCAGAATACCAGTCGAACTTCTAGAACAGTGGGAAGGTGGGGGATGGGGATGGCATCTAATGCCACACACCTGGTTTTCAATCCTGGCACTGCCAGTGATTGTGTGACCTCGGGCAAATTATTCACCCTCTCTAAGACTCGTTTTCCGTTTCTGTAAAATGGATTCGAATTCCACCTCTCCAGGAGTGAGATAATGGGGATAGAGTGCCCAGCATGGCATAAGTCTCAGGTGTGTGCCAAGCACAAGGTGGTCATAGAAATCATCTTGACCCTTCCCTCTACCTGCTTCCTTTGACTCCTGTCACAGGCCTGAGAGGTCAGCAAAGGCAGGATCACCATCCCATGTTGCAAATGAGGCGCTGAGAGTGGGAGAGAAGGAATGATTGCCCAAGATCACCCCTTTGTCAGTGACAGCCCTTGGTGGATGTGTCTGGTCAGCAGAGCCCCTGCACCCCCAGGCCCACGGGGAGCCTTGACCCCTTCTCCTGGCCTTGCTCTGCTTCCCCTCCCCAAGGCTGGTTGGTGTCTGTTCCCCTGTACCCCTTCTCATGCTCAGTGGACTCACATAAGTCTGCAGCAATGTCGATGTATTTCTCTGCATGTAGAGGGCCAGGCTATAGGCTTGACTGATGGGCTCAGCTGGGGAGATGGGGGCCCCCAGACTGAGCGGTGACAGCAGCAAGTTCAGCAGGCAGAGGGGGGCTGGCAGAAGAAATCAGAGGTCAGCACCAAGTCCCTGAGCCCCACCTGCCAGTTCATTCCTTTGTCATAACAACTCCTCAGACATGTCCTACCTTGTGACCGACCACATCTTGTGTATCCAAGGCACCCTGGGAAGAGATTATTTCCGGCCCAGAAAGTTCCCCTGAACGCCAAGACCCGCGTATTCAACATCCTGCCTGACATTTTCCCTGGGATATAATTTAACCAGCATCTCAAACTCAAACTACCCCACTCTCGGTTCCCCTTCCCTGTCCCCCACCTCAGGGGAGGCACTTCCATTCTTCTGACCACTCAGCTCAAAACCCCGGGTCCTCCCCAAGTCTCCTTTGCTCTTGCTCGCCACAGCCAGCTCCACAGTAAACCCCGTTGGCTCTGTCCTCAAAGGCAGCCAACCCAGGTCTGGGTTTCTTGTTCGCTGTGCTCGCGACACAGGTGTGTTCACTTTGGGCGAAGGCCTTGACCTGGGCACTGCTGACGGGGCCTCTTTCTGTGCACTTGGATTTGCTATACATAAAGTGAAAAGATGTGTCCAGAATCTAACCACCTTCCTTCCATGGCTGCCACCTGAGCCAAGGCGTCAGCACCCTTCTGTCCTAGCTCCTAGAGTCACCCCCCCCCCCCCCCCCCCCCCCCCCCCCCCCCCCCCCCCCCCCC
>JAGFMF010011768.1:14475116-14649768 GCA_019455555.1 Galemys pyrenaicus
ACAGAAGTACACTGCTGAGGGGAGCAGCGGGCACAGCAGGAGAGGTCTGCTGTGCCATGTGGGTCCCCTCCCTGGCCAGCAGCAGGGATCGAACTTGTGTTGCAGTGACTGTGGTTTGCTTCATAGTGCGTTGCTTAACCCACTGCGCCACCAGGGAGGCCCGGGATGGGTAATTTTAGATGCTTGTTTTAGTAACTGTATTTTTTGTGTTGTTCATAAATTGTACTAAAGTTCCTTTCCATTAAAGGCTTTATATGTTTGTCTGGATGCAATGGATGGCAGAACCCTTTTGGAGCGGGCAGGTTTGGAACTTCTGACGTGCCCCTCTCCCTGCCCGTAATAAAAGGGACGGAAAATAAAGGACACTTGCATAGACACAGGCAGGAAGAGCTGCCTCGAAAGGGACAGGTCTGCTGAGAGAGGCCTGCATGGTCGCAGGCCTGTGGCCTTGAGGAGAGCTGCCTCCACTAAGGGAGGTGAGTGAAGAGAAGCCCCAGCGTGATACAAGTCACGGGCAGGCAGGAACGCTGTTGCCCTACAGAAAGAATTGGTGAAGAGAAGCACCTGCTTAGTCCCAGCAGAAGGACCGCTGCTCCGTTGTGGGGGCAACATTAGGTTTTTATCATCTTTTGGTAGGGAGGGGCTCATCTCTGAGCTGGGTGGTTTATTCTTTAATCTCCATATCTTCACCTTCAGGTCTGTTCTCCTGACACTCCCTATAGCAGTCCAGTCCCTGTCTGGGTGCTGCATGTCCTGATCTGGCTATTGACCCCTAAGGGTCTTGGTTTCTGTAACTGGGTTAATCCCATCCTTGTGTGGTACAGGTTCTTGACCTTGTGGTGCCTCCTTCTCTATTCTTTATCCTCCATCAGTGTCACTGCCTTCAAGATGTCAGGCTGGCCTTTCTTCTGGCCACCCTTCTTTTGGGGAGTCATTCTCTGGGGCCCAAGTGGGAAAGGAAGAATGTGAGGTATTATGGGAGAGGAAAGCCTGGACTCATAGTTATTTATCAATCACACATTTCAAAAGTTGACTTCCTGCCTCATTAGCCATTCCTGGTGAATTCCTAATATCCCTCTCCCCCTACATCCAGATTTTTGTGGGTCATGTCACCATTTTTAGCTTAATAATATTTATGGTTTTTCTAGTATATAAAAGCAGCATAAATATAAATGTGTATTTTATGCTGCAATCCTGATTTCTTTATTTAGCCTTGAACATTAGATATTTCAACAGTAACAGTCCTTTTATTTTGACTCCTCTCTTGGTTGGCTAGATTTTATCTTTCAATAGCTTTTTCAAGAAAGGATCATGCCCTTTCTAGTCTACCTGGAGAAGAGTACATTCTGTATTATCCCAGTTCCTATGGCAACTTAAGGGGGGGATTTAAAAATAATTTTAAAAGTTTTAATTGTCATTAAAAAAAAATCACCATTTTGAAAAGGGAAACATTTACAATTTCTTGCTTCAGGAATCCACTCAGAGCACTGATCCTGGTTGCAAATGGAAGGGTACATCTACAAAAAGAAATGTGATAATAGTCGCATGATAAATTTGAGAGGTTCAGCTGCTGCTGCTAACACATCCTCTGGGACCACTGACCAAGGAGCTCTACTTGTTACAGGGCAACCCTAATATAAAATGGGTTTCCCTGACTGGGTCCTCACCCGCACGCTCAGAAGACTTTTCTAATAAATCATATTATCGGTTCTGGAACACTGGTGGTCTGGAGTGGGGGTTGGAGTCCACACACCCAATCTGTGTAATCCATTCAGGACTACCCTTCCCCCTAACATACTGAAGTGTTTTATGGTCACCAGGAGCCACACCCATTGCATTTGATTTCTGGAATCTTCGCTGAGTAGATCCAGGCAGTTTTGGGGAGTCTTGTCTTTTTAAGATTACTGATCCCAGGACTGATGACCAATGTCTCACTGAGGCATTTTCTGTTAACTCACCCACCCTAGTTTGGTGTGAATCAGACGCCATTTTCCGTGGATGTTGCCATCCCATGTGGCAACAAAAGAGCCCACATTCAGTGGGTATTTTCTAATGGGAACTTGTCCAGAAAATCCTCTATATGGTGGCATTAACTTCCCCAGACCTATAGGAAGCCATGCTTTCCATTAGGGCTGTTCACAAGTATCCCAGTTCTTCTTTTGTTACAGGGAAACCCTGATTGAAACCTCGCTTGAAAGGCACTTGTAGGGCCTCCCTAGTGGCGCAGTGGGTTAAGCAACGAACTATGAAGCAAACTGCAGCCACTGCAGCACGAGTTCGGTCCCTGCTGCTGGCCAGGGAGGGGACCCACATGGCACAGCAGACCTCTCCTGCTGTGCCCGCTGCTCCCCTCAGCAGTGTACTTCTGTTGATCTGCCTGTTCTGTTCCCTGCTTTCTGTGGTGAATCCTCTCACCCCACACCTCTGACCTGTACCCCAGTGCTTGAATGCATTAATAAATAAATCTTTAAAAAAAAAGTACCTTGTAATAAGCCCCAACTGCAGGCAAACACAACAAAGGTTAATAAAAGTTTTATTTACAAAAGAAGGGGAAATAAAGGAATGAATAACTCGGGGAGAAGAGAGAGAGAAAAATCCATAAATGTCCTACCAGTCCTCTGAGCTGGAACCCAACAGCATGCTGAGAGCTGGCTCCAGACCAAGAGCCCCCAAGGCCCATAATGTCTAGTTTTATACCGTCTGGCTGCTTAACTCCACCTTCAGGTCCCAGTGATGCACTCTTCAGTGATAATGACCTTATAGGATTTGTAGTTCTTGGATACAAGAACAGATCGTTGATCTGGAGTAGGGGTTGGAGTTCATAAACCTATTTGTATAATTCATTCAGGACATCCTTTCCCCCTAACACTTTCAGGCATGTGGAAAGAGGTCACTTCTCTGCCCTCTTGGAGGTCATGTAAGACTATGGGCTGGTCAACGTGTCACTTCTGGAAGAAGTTACAAGAGCCTGTGTGTTTCACCAACTCTCCTATCCCTGTCCACATATGTTTATGTGATCATGGAAGCTGAAATGGAGATAGAGCTTCTTCCCTTGGTGTTATTCCTTGAGTGACTACAATGAGCCTGATGGACACTGAGAGTAGAAAAATTTTAGGATAGAAGGTCTCACAAGGACAAACAACAGAGGTAGGGGGTCGGGTGTATTAATGAATCTTACACTAAACCAGCTATGGGAGCTTCCAGGAACATGAGAGGGGTCAAAAAAAGATTACCAGACATAGATGGGAGCAGAAAGGATTATCAATCACAGAAGACCAACCCAACCTGACCCCAAGGTGAGAATTTCCACAATAATTCCATCTAACAACAGTATAAAAGAACACTCCTTGCTCTGGAAAATCAGTTCTTGTCTTTTAAGACTGCAGGCATTTCTTTTTCCTTTTTCTCTTTTCCTTTATAAACTTTTTAAAAAAAAGATTTATTTATTTATGCATACAAGAACTGGGGTACAGGCCAGACGTGTGGGGGTGAGAGGAGTCACCAGAGAAAGAGTGGGGAACAGAATAGGCAGACTGACTGAAACACACTGTTGAGGGGAGCAGACAGGAGAGGTCTGCTGCGCCATGTGGCTTATTTCCCTGGCCAGGGATCAAAGTCGTGCTGCAGTGGCTGCGGATGCTTCATATTGTGGTGCTTAACCCATTGGAGAAAGTCTGTTTTTATATAATAATGCCAACATGGCTGTATTATAGTATATTCATCTCATGTTTGAAGTATATAAGTATCTGCTCATGATAAAAATTTTAGACTTTTCAGTAAGCTATAAAGTGAAAAGTATCTTGATGTGCAATCTCACTTTGCCATCTTCCTACCCTACCCAAGCTGTCAGTGCAAGCACAGCACCTGGCGCTGGGTGCTCTACACAGTGTATGTTATGGTTTTGACCCTCAACAGGCTTAATGTGATTGTCTCATTGGAGTGGCACCAATAACACAATTTTAGAACTGAAGCAAGCTGAGGAGGGACTGTGTTGAACTGGTGAGTAAATGTCTTATCCAAAAGAGGCAGTCAGTGCTCAGCTTTAGTTGTTTCTTGTTCAAGTCAGGCAGACTTAAGTATTGTAGATTTCAGAAGTTGGGAGAAAGTGGATATTCATTTTTGCATGAAAACTTGTTGCTATGCTAAACTTAACACACACATGGCCTCACTCTAATCAGTGCATGCCGCAGTAGTTCTGAGGACCAGCTCTGGATTTGGGTTTGAGTCCTGGTTCTCCTACACCCTTCCGGTCCCTCCCCACCAGTTTCACCTATAAAGTAGGATTCCACTCCATAGGATTCTAATGAGGATCAAATGCGATGCTGAAAGTACTTAATCACGTGTGAAGTGGACACCCCATAAAGCTTACAGTCAACTGAGAGTCCACAAATGAATTTCACCTGGGAAGTACAGGAAAGCTTCATTAGGACTGTGGCCTTTTAAACAGAGATTTGATGGAGGAATAGTTAATTGGGTGCAGAAGCGGGAGGAGAGAATAGGGAGAGCACAACAGGCAGAGGAACACTGTGAAAAAGCCCTGAAGAAACCATGCAAGACAAGCTAAGTCAGCCAGGACGCTGAGATGAAACTCTTCAGGATGCCAAAGATCCTGAATGATAAAATTGTGAGCAGGAAGATGCCTCAGCCCAGCCTGAGCGCAGTTCCTGCAAATTTAGAACTTCACAGCACTGTCCTGCATTAGCTTCCATGGCAGAAAAACCACATGTAGACTTCTGCAGGGGCCTCTAAAGGTCGTTCTCAAACACAAGAGATAAAAGGGGCAGGGGCTGCCAACTACCTTGGAGTCAATAGTGAGTCGGTTTTTCAAGACAGGAGAGGAAGACCAAGAAGGTAGGTAAGAAGGCCCAGAAGAGAGAAGCCGTCCTAATTATTCGGCCAGCTTGAGTGCCCTGGGGGGCTGCATCCAAGGCTATCTGGCTTTGAGCCGACCAGGAAGCAGCGCTTACAGCGTCTGGTCGAGGAATCAGGCCAGTTTGCAAGACCTCAGTAAAATGAAGAATGGGCGCCCCCTGGGAGCGGCGCTCGGTAGTGGACGCCTGAAGACCCAGATGAGGAGGCGGGAGAAGGGGGTGCGGCTCAAGACCGGAGTAGCCTGCCCGCCAGTTTTCTTCTCACAGGAGCTAACTTCATCCGGCATCATGGATTCCTGGGATCCCAGAACAACTAGGCTGGAAGGGACCTCAAAAGAGAAAATATCAACACGTGTCCCGTGTCAGGCCCTGAGCTGGGCACTTTCATGAACATTGTCTTGTTTATCATTCCTTACTCTGCTTCGAGGTAGGTATCCTTATCCCCATTTTTCGGATGAGAAAATCGAGGTTTAGTAATTTCCCAAGGAGGGGCGGGGATCTTGTATGATTCCAGAGCCTTTTCCCTGGAACCGTCACGACTTGTAAGATACTGATTTTCTAAGGTTTGGGGAAACAAGCACTGGGTGTGAGGTGCCCAAGCTTTCCAAGGGACGAGCTGTCTTTTCCGGCGAGGATGACGCCTCCCTTGTCGCGACAAGGGACAGTATTAATAGACTTTCCCTGAAATAGTTAAGTCCTCGCCACTTAGGGAGGTGGACATTAGAGATTCCTGGGAAGCCAGTACGTCTTTCCCTCACCGGCACGCATCTTCACTGGTGACATAAATTCTCCCTTCCACTACCAAGGACTACATTTCTCGGCGGGTGGATCATAAGTGGGTGGCGGGGTGAGGTATAAAGACACTCTCGGTTTCCGTCGTCTCGCAATTCGGAGTGTCGGCGGTGATGCACATTTCAACAGCCCACGTCCTTTCTCTGGAACCCTAAAAAAGGGACTACGTCCCCCAGAAAGCATTGGCGCAAAGGTCGACTACTAGGCCGCCATTTTTAATGTAGTCCTTTCCCGCGTTTCCGCAGGGAGTAGCCTTACTGAGTGGACTACAAATCCCAGGTCGCCGCCGCCCCTTTCCTTTGGCCGCCATCTTTGCTGGTAGTCCCCGCCCCTTTCCCCTTCCATTGTCTAGACCGAAGAGAATAGAGGGGAGCCGGGAAAACTGCAACTCCCGTCAGGCTGTGCGCCTCAGGGAAGGAGGAGAGGGTTATGCTATTACAGACGGGCGAGGTGCCCAAGGTGGTAGAATGAGGCGACCGGGAGAACATAGGTAGCCTTGCCATCTTTATGGTAGTCTCCTTATCCTCCTGGTCCCGTCATTCTTAACGAACGCTAGAAGGCTAGAAAACTACTATTCCCATCACACCTTATAAGATCGACTACTAGTCAGGTGTACGTCCCTCTTCCGCCATCTTGCTTGTAGTCCTCGTTCCTTTTCACCTTTCCATTGTTCCTGACGAGTAGAAATGGCAGCGGGAACGCAGCAGATGGACTGCGACTCCCGTCAGGTACCACACACGCGGAGGGTTGTGGACAGGAGGGCGTGTGAGTGCCTGGGAAGGAGGTCGGGTCGAGGAAGAAGGCCATCTTGTTTGTAGTCATCGTCCCCACTTCTCTGTGTTCTGCAACGGGGAGCCTCGGGGCAACGGGACTATAACTCCCGGCATCCTCGGCTCTCGACTTGGCACGCCCTCCGCCATGTTGTTTGTAGTCCCCGCAAGCCCCAGCGTCCCATTGTTCCTGCGGTAGCCCTGGCGTCTACACAACTACTACTTCCGTCGTACCCTGCGCGCTTTGGTCCTGGAAAGAGGAGGTGGGGGGGAGGAGGCAGGGGGCGGGGTTCCTCTGGGAGAAGGAGGGAGTAAAGAGGAGGAGGAGGAGGGAAGGAGGAGGGAGGGGAGGGGGAAGAGAGGAGGAAGGAGGAAGGAGCTCAGGAGGGATGAGAGAGGCGGTCAGGGCCCCGGGCCGAAGCAGCGCGGGGCCGGGGGACCAGGGGGGCTGAGGCACCCTAATTGCCCCCTCCCCCTTTCCCTGCCCCCTTCCATCCTTTCCTTCCACCTTCCAGCTTGAGGAAGGGGGTTTATTCAAATTTTATTTAAATCTCGATCTCCGGAGGGTCGCGCGCTGGGGGGAGGGGGGGAGGGCGGGGGCGCGCGCAGGCNGGAAGGGGGTTTATTCAAATTTTATTTAAATCTCGATCTCCGGAGGGTCGCGCGCTGGGGGGAGGGGGAGAGGGCGGGGGCGCGCGCAGGCTGGGGGGGCGGGGCCGGAGCTGCTTCCTTCACCCCCCTCCACTCGCCCCGTAGGCGTAGGGCAGGGGGCCGCAGTCCAGGGGCGGGCCCAGGGGAGGGGGGCAGGTTACAGGGACCCCCCCCTCCCCGGGAACCGGCGGTGGGCGGGGCTTGAACCCCGGAAACGGTGGGGGGCCCGGGCCTGGCCCTGGACCCCTGGGCAGTGGGGGCCGGGAAGGGGCCAGTTAAAGGTCCGGGGGCGCTGGGGAGAGGCGGGGCGGGGTGGGGGGAGGGGAGCTGGCACTTGGACCCGGGACTGAGTGGGGCCCGGGCAGAAGCTGAGCACCCTGCGCCCGAAAAGCCCCCGTTGGCCTGGGGGGGCTGAGGGACTGAGCCCCCCAGAACAGGACCTCCCCCTGGAAGGGCCGCGCCGTAGCCCGTGGGAGGGCCTCGCCCCCGGCGCCCCCCATCTCCACTCGCCGCCGTCCCGGCCTCCACCGGAGGGAGGGGCCGAGCGCCCTCGGGGGGCCGTGGACCCCGGCGTTCTGAGCGTTCCGCGCCCCGCGCCGCCCGGCCCCCCCGCCGCCGATGGCCGCCGACCCGCCGGGAGCTGCCGAGAAGGGAGAGATGGCTCCCGGGACACGTGTGAGGTGGGTTCGTGCGGCTCCTCCTCACCCCCAGACCTGGGCAGCTTCCACTCCCATTCATCCTCAGCCCGGCCTCTCTCCACCTTCCCCGCCCCCAGCCTCACCCTCTCTTTGCTCCTAACTCCTCTTCTCCAGCCCTCCTTCCTGTTACCTCTCAACCCTGGGGAACTGGCCTTCCTTCCTAGATAGACCCTGCTTCCCCTTGCAGACCCCCATCCCTGCCTGCAGTCGCCGCCCTCCAGGCCCCTCCTCTGGAGTGCTGGAGGGCCCTTCTCCCCCCACCCCTTTTGAATAGGTCTAGAAGTCCCTGTAAAGGGGTAAGCTGGGGTAAGATTCTGGCCATGAAGAGACCCTCCAGGCCTGCTGAGTCCGTTTGGGATCTTAGAGGATCTGGTTTCCATGGGAAGGGGAGCCCAAGGGATTCTAGACAATTAGGGATGGAAAGCAGCCTGGGAAGCTGGGGGTGGGGGGAACCCACAAGTAGGACTGAGCCCATCCTGAGTTCTGTGGAGATGTCAGGCTGGATTCTAGAATTCCTCCCTGGGAATCCAGGAGGTTGCTCGGTTCACCTGAGGAGGGTGTCTTGGAGCAGAGGGAGCTCTGTGGGGAGCAGAGAAGAGGCTTCAGAGCAGCCTCTTAGGGAGGGTCTCAGAGCCCTTGCAAGTTGGGCAGCAGGGTGAATCTTTAGGGACCACCAGATGGGGCCAAGGATCCCATTAGATCTGGGAAGATATCTAGGTTTGGGGGGAAGAGAGGTTGGAGTAAGAAAGGTGTGGAGATCCCACCCAGAAATCTTGCTATCTTGGAGGTGAATCTGGTGGGGTTTAGGTTGGGAAAAGCATGGGGTGCAGCACATTGGAATAAGGGGAATAATTTGGTTCTCTGTAACTCCACAGCCTGGCTTTCCAGGGGCTTTGATGTGGGAAGGTCAGTGGAGAGGGCTCTGTCTCCCTTAGTCCGGCCAGGGCTAGGGAAGGGAGTGCTGAGCAACTGTTAGAGGAGGAATGGGTCAGGAAGCCAGTTCTGGGGCTCCTAGAGGAGCCAGCTTAACTGCTTTGGACAACAGGTCTTGAGTAGAGGGAGTGACCTTGTTCCTTGTAGCTTGGCATAGGAGGGCAAGTTCTAGCTGCCTGGGAGTGGGGCAGCTGCCAGGATTCTCTCAGGCTTAGGCCCCAGTGGCCCACCTGACCCTGCCATCCTTCACCCACAGCCCTCGGCGTTGCTGACGCCCCCAATGTCGTCGAGCAGCCGGGGGCCGGGGGCCGGAGCGCGCCGACGCCGAACCCGCTGCCGCCGCTGCCGGGCCTGTGTGCGAACTGAGTGCGGGGACTGCCACTTCTGCCGAGACATGAAGAAGTTCGGGGGGCCCGGGCGCATGAAGCAGTCGTGCCTGCTCCGGCAGTGCACTGCCGTGAGTTCTACCTCTACCACATTGGGCATCCTTGGGGCTCAGGACACCCTTCCCAGTTGGCCCATGTGCCTTTCTGGGGTGGCTGGTGCCTGCTTTCTAGCATACCCTAGAGTTGTTCTTTGTTCATATGTTCATTCACTGGTATGTTGAGACGTACACCAGGCCCATTTCTGATCTCAGCACCTATGTGGGGGCAGTCAGGCACGCAGAAGACTCCAGCCCAGTTCCTGTCTTCATGCTTTTCCAACTTTCAGAGCCACAGACCCACATAGTGCTCAGCCCCCTTCATGTCCCTCTCCAGAGGCATGTGTGTGCAAGGGACTCCCCTCAGGAGCCAGCCCCTGTGGATAGGTCCTACCATTCTTTGGCCTCTTTCTCACCCATCAGAGTAGGCTTGGATTTGAGGCCAGAATTAACCTTTGTGTGACCTTGAGCAAGTCACTTTGAAGTTTGAGGCACCTTGTCTGTAAAACCTTCCCTTCATTGAGTTGTAAAGATGAGACAGTAGTGTGAATGTGAATGTTCCTGCTGACAAGGCCCAGCACACAGTAGGTATCCAGGAAATGTGGGTTTCTTCCTGGTCTTCCTCATCCTTTGAGCTTAGTAGGGCTTCAGGGCACAACTGTTCCTGGCATCCGTGTGTCCTATACCTCTCCCTATACCACCACCTCCCTTTCTTTTAGAAACCATACTTCCCTGGCTGGTCTCTTCATCCCACAGCCCCTTTTTTCTCTTCCTTTGTCCCCCAACCCTTGCCTCACTTTACGCTCCTTCTTCCCCTACCTGTTACTTCCTTGAGCATGTTTCACAACCTTGGCATCCCTGATATGACTCAGAATTGCCACTGTCCTCCCCAAAGTCACATTGTCCAAAGGCTGTGCCTGTTTTTCTTAGGAGCAGCAAGCTGCCTTGTGTGTTCTCAGGGGTCTTGCCCACACGGACTTCGTTGTGGCATCCAGAGCAACCCTTGGCTTCCCGTTAAGCAAACGCAGAGTTGCCCCAAGCTGCTGCCACCTCCCTCCAGCCTTTTCGGAGTATTTGCCTGTGTTCTCCCTCCCTTCCCAAAGCTAGCTACAATTTCAGGGTCACACAAGCGCAAGCCAGTTGTCACCATACAATAGTGCTAACTATGTATCCATGGCCTCTCATGCATTCTCATTCTTACAAAGTTCCTAGCCCCATTTGACAGGTGGAGAAATAGATAGAAGGAGGTTTAATCAGTTATTCAAGGTCATACTGCCCAAAAAGAGCAAATTCAGGAAATTTTTCTTTCTCAGCAAATTGACGCACTTTGGCTCATGGTTTTGGAACCTCATCTAGCAGCTGGCCAGGTCACCAGAAGGAAGGGTCTTTCCCCGTTGCTTACTTTTGGGGTTCTTGACACTTCCTTTTCCCCAACAGCCCGTGCTCCCACACACAGCTGTGTGCCTCTTGTGTGGGGAGGCTGGGAAGGAGGACACAGTGGAGGGAGAGGAAGAGAAGTTTGGTTTGAGCCTCATGGAGTGTACAATCTGCAACGAGATCGTCCACCCTGGCTGCCTAAAGGTGAAGGCCTTTGGGTACTCTGGAGTCTGGGGTGGGGCAGATTGTCAGGGGGTAGCGATACAGCCTCTGGGTTTAATAGCACCCTAGACCCATTCCCTGTCCTCTACCTACAGATGGGGAAGGCTGAGGGTGTCATCAACGCGGAGATCCCCAATTGCTGGGAATGTCCTCGCTGTACCCAGGAAGGCCGGACGAGCAAGGTAGGGGCAGAGATTGAGCTGAGTGCTGGGCACTGGGTTGGCGGTGAGTTGGGGAGCTGTGCAGGACCTCACCCCCAGCTTCCATCTCCCCAGGATTCAGGTGAGGGACCAGGCCGCCGCAGGGCTGACAACGGCGAGGAGGGCGCCAGCCTGGGGAGTGGATGGAAGCTGACGGAGGAGCCGCCACTTCCTCCACCCCCACCCAGGCGCAAGGGCCCTCTACCTGCTGGTCCCCCCCCAGAGGATGTGCCTGGGCCCCCCAAAAGAAAGGAGAGGGAGGCAGGGAATGAGCCCCCTACCCCAAGGAAAAAGGTGAGCCAGGGAGCATGCACGCTAGTCACAGCCAAGGGATTCTGGGAGTTGTAGTCCTGTTTATGGGGAGGGTGGGTCTGGAATGCAGTGCTCTGTGGGTTCCCCAGGGGTTGTTGGGAGATGGAGTTCAGGAGTTATTGGGAGGAGGCTAGAGCATGCTCAGTGTGGAAGAGAGGTACAGGTGAGAGGCAACTGGTGCTGGGTAGGGAAGCTTTGGGAGCCCTGGGTGCTTTAGGGAGGAAGGAGAGAGCATGCTCAAATTAGCTGTTACAGAGGAGGAAGGAGGGGCTGGAAAGGGCCTGAGGGGAACGAAAGAGGAGATGAGAGCATGCTCAGTGAGCCAAGACACTGGTTGCAAGGTGAGCATGCTCAGAGTTCTCCCTGAGATGGGGGCTTCTGGGATATGTAGTCTAAGAGGAGGGCGTGGATCTTAGTTTTGTGGACAATGAGGGGCTAATGGGGTCTCTCCCCAAATCTCCCTCTTGCCCTGGTAGGTGAAAGGAGGCCGTGAGAGGCACCTGAAGAAGGTGGGTGGAGACGCCTGCCTCCTCCGAGGATCGGACCCAGGCGGCCCAGGCCTTCTGCCCCCCAGGGTTCTGAATCCGAGCCAGGCTTTCTCGTCCTGCCACCCTGGGCTCCCTCCCGAGAACTGGGAGGTGTGGTGTGCCGGGACCTCCTCCCTCCCCTTCCCACCTTTCCTTGCCCCACCCTCCATTCTGGAGACAGAGATCTGTACCTTCCTGCTCATCTTGTCCTGTCCCAGCCCACTTCACCATAATGAGCATCTGGACCCCTGGGAAGAGTAGAGGGAAGTGTGGGTTTGGGGCCAGAACCCTTGGTTATCATCTGACCTATTGCCTCATCTTTCCAAAGCTAAAAGGAGAAAAAAAAAACCGAGTTCAAATTCTTGCCCAACCGCTGACTCCCAATGTGATATTGGCAACTTAGCTTCTCTGAGCCTCAGTTTCCTCATTTGTGAAATAGTAATGCTACTACTTACCACCTATCCCACAGAAATATTTAATTCTAATGAAAGTAGATGAGCTTTTGAAACTACAAAGCTACCAAATTTAGGATGTATCTAGGCCCAGAGAGGGTAGAAGACTTGGCAAAGTCACACAGTGAAGCTGGAATTCACATGTCACTATACACTGACATGGGCAATGGCAAGGGTCTACCTGACTGTTCAGATCTTGCCTTTGCCATTTGTCAGTTCGTAACCTTGGGCAGGTCTTGGAATCTGAGTCTCAGAGTCCTCAGATCTGAAAAGAGTGCCCAGTTCTAGTCCACTTGAGCACTTGTGAGGGTGTCATGAGGAGCGAGTATGTGATGCTTGACTGGAGCCACACAATCACTGTGATTCTCACAAGATCGTGGCTACTTTACTGAGAAGTACAGCTTCCATTTCACAGATGATGAGGCGGGAACTTCCCACAGTGTTTATTGTTCAGCTGTTCAAAAAACTAGATCTTTTAACTTCTCTCTCTACTTCACCACTTTTGGAAATTCCTAAGCTGTTGAAACCTATCAGGCTTTTTGTCCATTGAGTCAGCACCTCCATGTGACAGATAAGGAAACTGAAATTTTCCTTATCTGGAGAGGGGCCTGACTTGACCGAGGCCTCCCATTGCTTAGGAGCAGAGCCAGAGCTAGAACTCAGGACTGTCCCCTGGGCTGTTCACCCTGATGATTCCTCAGGCGCAGGAGGGTGGGACGGCATGTGCCAGGCCCTAGAACAGCTTCCCCTATCTCTCCTCAGAAACCAAAGCCGCCTTTGGCCTCTGCTGAGGGCCCGGCAGTGCCGTCTCCATCACCACAGAGGGAGAAGCTAGAGCGTTTCAAGCGGATGTGCCAGCTGTTGGAGCGGGTGCCTGACACCTCCTCATCCTCCTCTGACTCCGACTCTGACTCTGACTCGTCAGGCACTTCGCTGAGTGAGGACGAGGCACCTGGGGAGGCCCGGAATGGGCGACGGCCAGCCCGGGGCAGCTCAGGCGAGAAGGAGAACCGTGGGGGGCGGCGGGCTGTGCGCCCTGGCAGTGGGGGGCCCCTCCTCAGCTGGCCCCTGGGCCCCGCCCCGCCGCCTAGGCCTCCACAGCTGGAGCGGCATGTGGTACGGCCTCCACCTCGAAGCCCTGAGCCTGACACGCTGCCTTTGGCTGCTGGATCCGATCACCCCTTGCCCCGCGCCGCCTGGCTTCGTGTCTTCCAGCACCTCGGGCCCCGAGAGCTGTGCATTTGTATGCGAGTCTGCCGGACTTGGAGCCGCTGGTGAGTGGCCTGGGCAGGGCTGGGTTCCATTGCTACACTCTCTTCATTGGCTGTGTGACCAGCAACAGGTTCCTGATCCTCTCTGGGCCTTGTTTTTGTGTTGAAAACCCTCACGTAGTCTATCACTGGTGTGACATTTGCACAGTTTCTATGCACAGACTGCTTTCCATTTATGAGTACGTCCAACCGTCATGCCAACCCGGTGAGTTAGGTACTTACTCCATTTTTCAGGTGAAACTGAGGTCAAGGTCATGTGGGGAGGAAACAGTAGAACCAGAAATTTGAACCCAGGCCCTCTGGCTCCAGGATCTTTCCTCCTAGTACTGTCATTAATGAGTTTAGTACGTGCCAAGCAAAGCACTAACTATCCTATAGGCGTCGACTCCCCTGCCATCCCTTCTGCCCAGGGGCTGGCCTGCACTGGTCTGCGTACATGTAAGGGGCCCCTGGTCTCTCAGAGACTGCCATACTTGGGTCTTCTGACTCTGATGGCAACTTCTTTATGCCCTGGAGCTGTCACTGACACCCTCTGCCCAGTCTTCCCTCCCATCTTCCTGCTGCTGCTTGAACCTTGTTTGTTCAGAAATGTTGGTCATCCTCCCAAGCTCCTGCCCTCCTTCTTTGATCTTGCCGCTGGCCAGTCCTCCTCTGTCAGCGCCATAGCACTCTGTTCCCCTCCCTGAGGACAAGGAGGCCTCTGCGTGCTGAGGAGTCTTCATTCCCCCAGTCTCATGTTCCCATCACTTGTCGGCATGTGGCAGATACCGCGTCTGCTTTGTTTTCGTGTTCCCAGCACGGGCGGTGTAGGTGCTTGAGAAATACTCCATTATAGGCCAGTTCAGCTTCTTCCCTGGCTCTTACTGGGCCACTAAATGGTCCATAGTTAGCTTATTTTTTCCCCTCACAGTGGCAGGCCTGGATGGAAATGAGGGGCACCCAATGTCACAGTGCAAGTTCATGGCTTACCCCAAACTCTAGTCCTTTCTTTGGAATGAGGTCTGGGGTGCCAGTTCACCCCTTCTCTGTGGAAGCTGTAGCCCTAGGAGTAGGCTAGTGCAGACTCTGGAGACAAATTGCTAGTGGTTGAATCTTCTTCCTCCTGTGATGGGCTGTATGCCATCGGGCCAGGTTTTTGACATCACGGTGCCTCGCTTCATCTGTAAATCTGGGATAATCACAGTACTTGAAGGTGTTTTTTTGTTTAAAAATGTATTTATTATGCCTACAAGAGCTGGGTGCAGGTCAGGGAGAGGATTCACCAGAGACAGAGTGGGGAGTAGAACAGGTGGATCTACTGAAACACACTGCTGAGGGGAGCAGCGGGTGAGACAGGAGAGGTCTGCTGCACCATTTGGGTCAGCTCCCTGGCTGGGAATTGAACTCGTGATGCAGTGACTGTGGATAGCTTCAAAGTGCTGCGACTTAACCCCTTGTTCCACCAGGGAGGCCCTGACTTGATAGTGTTTTTCTGAGCTCATGTATATAAAGAAGTGAAGATATATATAAGTGAAGATGTATATAAAGAAGTGAAGTGCCTGGGTAATAGAAACTACTCGGTGCCTTCATGTACTCATTATTACTCATTCACTTAGTAGCAAATATTCACTGAAAGCACAGACTTGTCTACTATCAGAACATAGATCTGTGCCCTTGAAGACCTCCCAGTGAACCCACAGCATGGGTCCTTGCCCCATATTAATTAAAGAAACGCTTGGAGGTCTCTTCCTCAATGCCAGCCCTGTGCTTGGGATATTGGATCCAAAATTAAAGAGGATCTCCTCTAGGGAAGACCTGTGACCAGAAGTGGACGAAGCCGAGAGGCTGGACTGCACAGTGGTTTCCAGCTTGGGCCCTGAGTTGGTGCCCATGGGTTTCATCAACTGTGACTTGCTGACTCTGGCCATGAGTGGATAGCTGTTCTCTCAGTGCCCAGTCTTCTCCTCTGTAGCTTGGGGCTCAATTTAATACTGCCTTGTGAGGAGTAAGTGAAGTGCTTCTTGCAAAGCACTTAGCACAGTACCTGACAGCTACTAAACATCGTATAAAATGGTGGCCTTTGCTGAGAAGGATGCAGGTAGGGCCTCGCAGACACCTGTGGGGGGCACAGTGGGACCAGGGAGGAAGTTCTGCAAGGGTTGGGCTAAGAAACCGGGCCTGTGAAGATGAGAGCAGGGACTCAGGTTGGGAACTCTTCAGGAAGCAGAATGATTGAAGTTAGTGACTAAATAGTTACGGGGGCAGCAGGATGACTCAACTGAGTTTCTGGTCCATGAGCTCTGCTGGGCCTCAGTGCTGTTCTCCAAGCTCAGAAAGGCTGGAGGAGGAGCCGATTTCAGAGGAGAGTGAAGCACTCAGCTTTGCCACATTAGGTCTGAAAGGCCTGGAGACCAGCCTGGAGGAGCTTGCAGAAGAGCAGCTGCATGTTCAGGTCTCATGCTCAAAAGAAAGATATAAGTTTGGGAATTTTCAACCTCTTTTTTAAGTACCAGTTTCAGGAGAGAGGGTCAAAGCCAGAATGCCAAGATTTTTGAGTTAGAGAAAGAGACTTAGGAGCCTGAGGGTAGAGGGGTGCTTAAAAGAGAGATTGGAGCAGAAGCGAATGGTGACCCATGTTGGATGTGGGTGAAAGGTCATGGGAGAGCAAGGACCTGTGGTGGCAGGTGGCTGTTGCTGCAAGGAGGCCTCAGTGTCCTTGGCTGCGCTACTGGGGAGGGTGGTGCAAAACCAGGACGTCAGCTCCAAGGCAGGGACTCGGTCTGTCGGCTGCTGTGTTCGTAGTTTTCACCTGGCATGTAGTGAGCACTGAAAAGATGCTTGTTGAATGGATGGAAGTGCGGATATCTGAATGAGTGTGGGAGGATGTTGTGAGGGTGGAACTCGAGAGAAATTGTGGTGGGGGTGCAGGAAGATGCAGGCTTTCCTGTCTAGGGGCTTCCATCCTCTCTTGGAACTGGGAGGTGAAGTGACTTACTGAAATTGAGGGGAGAGAAGGGGCAGAGGAGGAGTGAAGGAGTTGCTGACTCCAGAGGGTCAGCACTCTGGAGACACGGCAGAGGGCAGTAAGACACTGGAACATGACGTCAAGGCCAGTCAATGTTAGGAGTAAGGCTTGGAGATGGGCAGATGGGGACATTGGTGGCATCAGGGAGCCCAGAGAGCTGAAAGGGAAGAACTGGCTTTGGTCGGAGCCTAGGAGCTGTGAACCCCTTGCGGGTAACAGTTTGAGTTGGTCCATCTCTATGTTCCCAGGGAACCCCTGTAAGAGGAAGGTTTAAGACAAGAATTTTGTATTTTAGAGATGGACGTAGTAGGGTAATGACTTGATTAATGGTGACTGGAGTTACAGAGAAAGTAAATGGGTTAGTGAACTTGAACATCATGCCTTGGGTGATGGCGTGCATGGCCTTTAAGAGTTATTCCTGCCTCTTTCCTTAGCCATTCCCCAGCTTAGACAGAACGTGTCTACCACTCCGTCCCCCTCACCAGAAACCCCCACAATCATAGTGAACTCTGGACAGGGACAGTACCCCAGTGATAGCACTGAACTCTGCCCCTGTGCTGCCCCTCCCTTCACCTTTGAGCACACCTCTGAAGTAAAGGCAGTCTCTACCCCATTTTATAGTGTGGAAAGTGGAAGTCCAGAGAGGACCAGCGACTTGCTAAGGTTACTCATAACATGTAGGTGGCAGAGCTTCGATTAGATCTTCACATTTCACCTCTCCACTCTGGGCTCTGGGCCACCACAGTGCAGTCTTCCCTGACGTAGCACCCCTACCCTCCGCCACTGCCACTTGCCACTCAGAGTTCAGCTCTTGATCCAGAACAGCTTGGATTCAACCTGCCTTTGCTACCGTTGAATAGTGTGGTTCCTTGAATAAGTTTCTTAATCTCTCTGGGCCTCATTTTTTTTTTTTTTAAAGATTTATTTATTTATGCATACAAGCACTGGGGTACAGGCCAGAGATGTGGGGGGGAGGGGTGAGAGGATTCACCAGAGAGCAGGGAGCAGAACAGACAGATCAACAGAAGTACACTGCTGAGGGGAGCAGCAGGCGAGGCAGGAGAGGTCTGCCGCGCCATGTGGGTCCCCTCCCTGGCCGGCAGCAGGGATCGAACTCGTGCTGCAGTGGCTGAGGTCCGCTTCATAGTGCGTTGCTTAACCCACTGCGCCACCAGGGAGTGGGCCTCATTTTTCTTAAGTTTACAACAGAGATGATAATAACAGTATTTACCTCGTAGGGCTATTGTGAGGTTAAATACTTAATACATAAAACAGTACCTGGCATATAGAAAGCCTTCAATAAACACTACTTCTTAGTGCTGTAGTATTCATCATCATTTTCATGCTGGTGATGTGACAGAACATCCTTTGTTTCTACTGCCTGGGGTTCCCAGAGCGCTTTCATTTTTCTCTGTCCTGGGCCTGGATATTGGTTCTTCCCCATCTGGAACATATTCCTTCCTCTTCTCCTCCCCTTGCTGGAGTAACGACTGTCTTCCTTCAAGGTGTCAGGTCAGGGATTGTCTTCCTGAAAGACTCCCCACCCCAGTCCTGTCGTACGTCGCTATGTCCCTTTTTGCCACGGTTACTGTGGACCGTGTTGTCTCCGTGCCCCATGGAGCCTGGACACTCACTCTGAAGGGTGCTCAGTAACCATTGGCCACCACGCTGGGGCTGAAACTCAGTGCTCTGGGCACACAAGGACGAAGGGACTGGTTAGCTCCAGCCAAGAACAGTCCAGGGAGACTCCCTGGAAGAGGCATTAACTAGAGTCCAGCTTTCAAAACTTGGGATGGTTAATACCAGACAGCAGATGGGGCCTCCATGGTGGCATAAGGGATTAAAAAAACAAAACCAAAAACAGACAGTATTGAATGTCTATGGGCAGGCGGGTGGTGTGTGATACCAAAACACAATTGGGGGATTCTGGGTGCCCCCAGGGAGAAGAGTTTCCTTCTAGCTATGGAAGATCCAGGAACGCTTCAAGGTAGGGGTGGCCGCAGATGAGCTAGTACTCAAGACTAGAGTGGGCAGAGAGATTCTGGATGGAGCAGTATTTCCACTGAATGGAAAGAGAGGGGCAGGACTTGGCATAAGTTAGGCTGAGGTTAGGATGGGTGGTTTTTTCTTCCCTCTTTTTAGAATTGGAGAGATTGGCAAATGTTTATTGGTTGAGTGGACAGAACCAGGAGAGGGAGAGGCTGGAATGTCCGAGGGAGAAATGGTGGTGGTGGCAGGGGTGAAGGTGTTTGGATTCAAGTACCTGTGCCTCGGCAGTCCCTGAAATGTCACGGAGGGGGTCTGAGGCATGCCTGGCAGCTTTAACTGACTCCATCCTTCTGCTTGCCAAAGACGGCCTCTCCACTGAGTGCTAGTGTATTTTTTTTTGTTGGTTTTTTTTTTTTTTAAGATTTATTTATTTATGCATAGAAGGATTGGAGTGTAAGTCAGAGGTGCTGGGAGTGAGCGGATTCACCAGAGACAGGACACTTAATGTGTGTCCCTGTTTAACGAAAGTGATTTTAGGAGGTAACCTAAAGTTACAGTAAAACCTGGCTGGATGGACTGTCAAAAGCAGAGGGGAGGGCGTAGGGCCCTAGAGGTCGTTCTCTTACTTTCCTCCCATGCCCACTTTGAAGGCGCCCTGGCCTGAGCATGATTCCCAGACTCCAGTCATTTGCTGTAAGACCTGAACTTACCTTTAAATTTAAATTCACCCTTTCTTTGCACTTAAAACCAGTTTCGTTTCACATAAGTGTTAACCTTAGATGTAAATATAAGCAAACCAACCAGGAATATTAACTCTTAGCCAGGTGTTGTCAACAGCTGGGGTCTGCTGGGCCTCCTGAGAGCATATGGTTGAGTGAGTGAACGACCAGCTAAGTGAAGTCTGTTACGGGTACTCAGCGGGAGCACCAGGAAGCGCACCGTGCCTGGTGCTTCGCTTATTCAGGTGTACACAGAGCGCCTGTCATGCACCTAGCACGGAGCCGGGTCCTGGGGCCGCCCTGGTGGAACCTGCTTTCTAGTAGGGATGTAATCAACGAAGGTCAGACCTTGTCAAACCTGGGACAGCTGGCCGTCAAGATGGGGCAGACATGGATCAAGGATAGAAATTAATAGAAGCATTGAAAAGTGCCCATGGATCACCATAACTTAGCTGAGGATGACTTGGAAAGCCAGAGGTTGGGGGTGAGGGCTGCTGGCAGATCCCTTTAGTGTAACATCAAATACAGTGTATAGGGTGTTTATGTGTCTTTGGCAAAATTCCTGCTCAGTTGTAAGTCCCACAAGCTAATGACCTCATTTGATCTTACAGCAGCTCATTATATTCATTTTATAACTGAGGCCTCTTGAGGCTGGTGGGAGGAATGGACTTGCCTGGGGTCTTGCATCCAGTTAGTGATGAATTGACCCCCAAACCCATGCTCTTGGCCTGGGGCCAGAAATATTCTGTCTCACACACACACACACACACCCTGTCTGGAGCAGGTTAGAGCTGTGAGGAAGCTAGAGTGTGGGGAGGAGTGTGGGCTCCCCGAGAGCTGAGGACTGAGGTCTCTGTCCCCTCCTTGTGGCTGGCAGGTGCTATGACAAGCGTCTGTGGCCTAGAATGGATCTGAGCCGGCGGAAGTCACTGACCCCGCCTATGCTTAGCGGTGTGGTTCGTCGCCAACCCCGGGCCCTAGACCTCAGCTGGACAGGTGTCTCCAAGAAGCAGCTCATGTGGCTTCTGAACAGACTACAAGGTAGGGAAGGGTGAGGAGGTGAGGACAGGGTGGAGAGGGGGGCAGACTTGGGACAGTCTTCCTAACCCCAGCTTCGTGACCCCTCCCCTCCCCAGGCCTGCAGGAGCTGGTGCTCTCCGGCTGCTCCTGGCTCTCTGTCTCTGCCCTGGGCTCAGCCCCACTGCCGGCCCTGCGGCTCCTGGACCTCCGCTGGATCGAGGATGTCAAAGACTCCCAGCTCCGTGAGCTGCTGCTGCCTCCGCCAGACACCAAACCAGGTGTGGCCTCTTTTGGCTCATTTGCCAAATGGGTTGGGCGAGGTGGGGGCGTGAAGCTTCCAGAGACTCTTCTGACTCATGTTGAGTGTTAAAGGATTTGAAGAAAGGACAGAACACATGAGTTTGAATAGGAAGGCCCTGCTTGACTAGTATTCATTTATTCACTTACCTGCTGTACACTGGGCCCTGTGATCAGAACTGAGTGCAGAGACGAATGGGTTGTTGCCCCTCCACCCAGAGACATACTTAATGTGATGAAACACGACCTGGGATGGAAGATGATAGGAATTCTGGGAGAAGTCGAGCTGTGAGTGAAATCATGGGGTGGTGGCATGACTGGAGAGCCAAAGAGAGCAGCAGCGATTGCTATGAACAATGCAGGCCCACTGTGGCCATTTTAACTAGCCCTCCTGGGGCTGCAGAAGCTTCTCTAGTTTGAGAGCTACTGACCTAGAGACAGGAAGTCACTTAGTTGGTGCCAGGCCGCAGTGAGAGTTCAATTAATGACTTGATGTGCCTTAGCACTTAGTTAAGGGGGGATGCAAATAAAAGAGAAATATGCTGTGAGTACATTGATGAAGGGTATGAGCTCTTCTACCCCAGAGGTGAGGGAAGAGGAAGCCTCTGAACTCAGACCCAAAGGCCAGGACCAGGCAGAGAATTAAGCATAGGTGACCACTGGCAGCGTCTCTCAGGACAAACACTCATTTGTTTGCTGGGTGTTTACGGGGAAGGGAGAAGAGCTAGAAGTGGAAATAGGGATGAGACCTTACAGAAACCAGAAATTTTCAGTCAAGGAAATTTGACTTCTTTGAGGTACCCTTAAAGAACTTTTAGTAGTGCAGGGGTGCCGCCCCATTTGAGAACACTCTTTGGACTTCAGGAAGAAAAGGTAAGATGGAGTGAGTGAGGATGCTAGGGTAGTTTCAGGCAGGGAGTGAGTTAAGAGTCCCGATGGTGACGCTGCTAATCAGCCAAGGGGTAGGAAGGGGGAGAGCATGGCTGCCACTGGCAGTCCCTTTAGGGATGCCATTTGTTGGATGAGTGACTGCTGAACTCCTGTGTCCCAGTTGTTGGGGACAGAGCAAGAACACTCACATTCTAATAGAAGAGAAGAATGTGTATGTTAAATGGTAAGGAGAGGGAAAAGGTAATGCAGGAAGGGACAGAAGTGTGTGGCAGTCAGGGAAGGCCTCACTGAGGAGGCAATGTGAGCAATGGACAGATGAGGCGGGGGACAGTTGTTTGTGTATAGGAAGAACAAGATACACAGAAGGGGCAGGTTGAGGCCTCCCTTAGTGAGCAGGTTTAGGGGGTGGTGAGGATTATGAGTGTGGGGACAGGGCTGGGGTAGATGGGAGTGGCCAGGCGCACTAACCCCTAAACCTGTCTGCCCAGGGCAAACGGAGAGCCGCGGGCGGCTGCAGGGGGTAGCAGAGCTGCGCCTGGCGGGCCTAGAGCTGACAGATGCCTCCCTGCGGCTCCTGCTGCGCCATGCACCCCAGCTGAGCGCTCTGGACCTGAGCCACTGCGCCCATGTTGGGGATCCCAGTGTCCACCTCCTCACAGCCCCCACCTCTCCACTCCGTGAGACCCTGGTACACCTCAATCTCGCTGGTAAGCTTGGTCCCCATCCATCCTGCTAGCCTGCAGGTCTCCCATGTTCAGTGACTACTCCCTACTTGACCTTCCTGGTCTCAGCCACCACTGCTGCATCCGCAGGTTGCCACCGCCTCACGGACCACTGCCTCCCGCTGTTCCGCCGCTGCCCACGCCTACGCCGCCTGGACCTGCGCTCCTGTCGTCAGCTCTCTCCTGAAGCTTGTGCCCGACTGGCAGCCGCCGGGCCCCCTGGTCCCTTCCGCTGCCCAGAGGAAAAGCTACTTCTCAAGGACAGCTAGTTGGGTGCCCCCCACCCTTCCCCAGGACTCATCAGGAGCCTGGACCTCGGGTCTTCATTTCACCCCTGCCAGGAGGCCAGGTTACCCACCTCATGACTTGGGATTTCTGAGTTTTATGACTTGGGATTCCCACCCAGGGACTCGAGCCAGCCTCCCCCCTCTTTGCCCCCTGCACTGATATCTCTGGGGGTGTCTCCTTCCCATTTCCTCCCCCTTCTACCTGCTTCATTGTCCATCCCCTGGGGGGAGTGGGTCAGAGGTACTGGGGGGGTGCTGAGCCAAAGGGATGGTGGGAGGGGGGTAAGGTGCAAGTTTGAGGGAGGGAGAATGGGGAAGAGTATCTGCACACAGGATACTGGGAGCCAGGGATTGGGGGAGGTAAAGGATGGGCTGGGGGAGGGGGCAGAAGGCAGAACACCAAGGGTTCAGGGAACAAAGACCAGATTCTTGGAGTTGGGGTGGGTGGGTTGGGGGGCCAAAAAGGGAAAACAGAGGAGCAGTTTGGGGATCCAGGTGTCAGAGGTGGGGGACTTGGGAAACCAGGGAAAAGCCAGGGCTGAGTGAAGGTGGGGGACAAGAGCAGGTGGGGGGGCAATAGTACCCCTCAGGGGGTCACCCCTTCTCCTTACTTCCTCCTCAGATTTCAGTTCCTTCCCCCTAACCTTGACTCCTTGAACGTCACTGACAATGGCAGCTATTGCTAGGAGTGGGGGCCATGGGCCTACCCACTGTTCAGAGCGGCCCAGGGGAGTGGTGAGGGGTACCCCAGCCCCCTACCTGCCTCCCTGCACAATACTTGAACATTCATCTGTACTGAAGTGTTACTTGAACCGGGGGAACCTCGGACCTGGGGGAGCTGGAGTGTGAGGGGACGGGACCAGCTTGAACTGAGACTGGACCAGTGGACACCCAGTTTGAACTGTGCCACCCCAGGCTCTGTGTTGCTTTACTGTATTGAGCAGCTGCACGCCTCCTGACTTTGGGGTGTGGGGTGCCAGCCCAATGATGGGAAAGAGGGTACTCCTCCAGTTGGCTCTTCCTACTCTTTCATCGTCATGGAAACTTGTATCCCATTTGCCCAGGGAACTGCCACTCCTGGTTGCCATGGAAATAGCAGCCAATGGACACCTCCCAAAGCCAGTGCTAAGGCTGGAGAAGGCCCCTCTTAGTTACCATGGAAACTTAGTAACAGACTCTTGGTCCTCCCCTACCCCTCCTCCAGGGCGGGGGCGGGGTTTGGGGAGCCAGAGGGAGGAGTCGGGCCAGGCCCTGCCCCTTAGCCCAGGGCTCCCAGGGGAGTCGGGTTGTACCATGTAGGGGAGGGGGGGAATCTATCCACATACCTCAGGTAACAGGGAGGTGCGCGGGTGGGGGGAGGGACTGGGCGGACCAAAGGCCAGAGGGGAGGGGGTGTTGGGGGTCGCGAGAGGGTTGAGGATGGGACCGCTTCGGGGAGGGGGAAGAGGCAGCCCGGCAGGGGACGAGTGGGGAACCCAGCCGGGCTGGGCCCCCGGGCCCCGGGTCTGTACAATACGGTTTGCTATAAAAGTCAAAATCTTCCAGCCGGGGCCGCCGAGTTCGTGTGTGTATGTGTGTGTGTATGTGTGTGTGCCTTCGGCATGGGGGATTTGGGGATAGAGCGGGGATGGCCGGAGTCTCATCCCTAGTTCGAATCGGGTAAGGAGGGGTGGTGGCATTTGGATGAGTGGGGGCGGAGAGCTAGGACCTTCTAGGCTTCCCGGGACTAAGAATGCAAGGCGTTCTGCTCAACCTCCCTGGAGTTCGCTATTCATGAGCAGTGACTGAGGACGTCCAGGTGTACGTGGAGTGGTTTACGGCCCAAGCACTACCCTCCAGGGCTGGGCTGGGTACCTGGGTGAAGTTCTAGAGGGGCTGGGGATCGCGGTGTGTCCCTTGCGGTTTCTGCCCACGGTCCCCACCAGCTCCACCCCATCCATCATGTGGCCGCCGGGCCCCGCCTCCGCCCCAGTTCCTGTTTCGGCCTCTGCGGTCCCGCTTCTGCCCCTAGGGCTCCCTGCAGACGCCTGCTCTTCCTGCTCAGCCCGGGCCGCCTCTTCCTGAGCGCCCGCCACCCGCATCCCCGCTCGCCCCGCGGGGAATGGGGCCTTTACCCTGCCTGGGCCGGCCCTCCTGGGGCCCACGAGGCGACCCAGCTCCGCCTTGACTACCCAGCCCGCCTAGTGCTCCGGACCACAGGATGAAGGGCGGCGAGGGGGACGCGGGCGAACAGGCCCCGCTGAACCCAGAGGCTGAGAGCCCCGCCGGCTCGGCCACGTACCGAGATTTCGTGCACCGCGGCTACCTGGACCTCATGGGGGCCAGTCAGCACTCGTTGCGAGCCCTCAGCTGGCGCCGCCTCTACCTCAGCCGGGCCAAGCTCAAAGCCTCCAGCCGCACGTCTGCCCTGCTGTCGGGCTTCGCCATGGTGAGGGGAGGGGAGGGGCACGTGGGGCGGAACGGGTCTTGGGCGAAGTTAATGGGTGTCCAAAGAGGTGGGTGAGACAGGGGAAAGGGAAGAAAAGTTAGGTAAGGGAAACAACAAGGGACTACAGGAGTGTTTATGGGGTGTGTGTAGATGGACAACTAGCATAAACTGGGTCATAGGAAAGCCAAGCCCCAGGAGTATCAAAAGGGGATAGGTTTGCAAGGTCCAAAAGAATGTAACCCAACATGAGTGAACCCAGGAGAGGATCAAAACAATTCAGTGTTTGGTGGGGGCTGAGGAGGGGTGGTTAAGAGATCAACGGAGGGATCTCCCAGCTGAAGATGGGCTCATACATACCAAGGAGGTTGGCTAGCTCCCAGCAGGCATAAGGGTTGCTTTGAGAAAAAAGGATGCCTAGGAGGAAGCTGTGGGAAAGGAAGCTGATTAGGAAGTCGATTGGTGATTCCTGTGCTGATAAAGCTGTAGGTGTGGGAGGATGCTGTCTGCCAAAGGTCCCTGCAAAGGCTTCACAGGAAATGGGGCTGAGGGAGGACCCAAGTTGAGTCAGGGACACAAGTCTAATCTTCACAGATTATGGTCAGTTGTGTGGCCCTGGACAGACTCTTGCCCTTGCAGGGGTGTAGGAAATAAGAGATCATGGAGGGTGTGCTCTCTAGCTTGCCAGGTACCCGCCTCAGGATGAGCTGTGATTTTTGTGTATCAAACCCTAGATCGAAGCTTGTCAAAGCAAAACATCAAAGATGGACAGGTGTGGAGACTAGTGCCCAGCATGGGGCAGTGGTTCTGCCAAGAGCATTCAGCAGCTGAAGGATAGAGAATGAACTAGGACCCAGGGTGTCCTAATCCATGGGGCTAGAGAAATCAAGGATACGTTTGCAAGGTCCAAGAGGAGTGTATTCAACCAAAGTGAACCCATGAGAGGGTCAAACACAAATCAATGTTTGGTGGGGACTGTATGAAAAGACCTGGATTATTAGTCAGGGTTTCTCTACCTTTAGGACAGGAAGGAGAAAGCTGGTTGGAGGGGGTCCTCATAGGAACATGTGGGGGGGGAGGGGTGGTATCAAGGTAGAGATAGCGGGATTATAATACCGTACTATCTGGGTTAGCCCCTACCCCTCCATTCAACAACCTCTGTGTTAGAATGGTGAGAGGGAAAGTCTTTATCACTAAGGGACATGCTAAGCCTGTGGTTTACACATGGGGACCTAGGATCCAGCTGCCCATCCTTTCTGACATGGGCTTGTCTAGAGACAGGGAGCTGACTTCCGCTCAACTGTACAGACTATAGAGAAAAGGAGTACCTTGCACCTTGCTGAGGGAGGTCCTCCACCCCCACCCTGCCCCATGGTCCAGCCTGTTCCCAAGGGAACAGTCCAGCCTGCAGGTTGGACTTGCAGGTTGCTGGGGTGACAGCTTAAGGGCCAGGACCTTCTCTGCAGGATCAGGAGGCCAGATGAGTAGGTTGTGGGGGCAGAACTGGCCTCAGTCCTGGCAGAGGAGTACAAGGCTGGGTTTCTCTGGGAGAAACCAGGACTAGGCCTGGCCCAGATCCCTGTCTGTGGAAAGCACCTGCTAACACCACTATGGCCCAATTTCCTAAAATACACAGCCTTGGCTTCCTACCGCCACCCTCCAGGCTCTACACTTTCCTACTTCCTCTAGCCCCAGAGCAATCTAATAGATCCTGCAAGAATCAGGTATGGGGAAAGATCCAAATTCTGGAATTGAGGTAGCCTGGGTTAGAATAACATTTTATAAATTGTACTGCATTGTCACTTCAGTACAAAGCACTATACTAAGGGCTTTCCTGTGCATCATCTTGCTGTTACCCTATGAAGTAGGTACCACTACTGTGATCATTTTATAGATGAGAAAACTAAGGATCAGAGATGTTAAGACATTTGCCCATGTCTCACAGCAGGTAAGTGGTAGGAGCTGAACTTAGGCATTCTGGCCCTTAAGTCCAAATTTTATATCTAGATCAGGATCAGCAACTCAAATGTTTATACAGGTCAGACAAGTAATATAGATGCCAAGGTCACTAGATGGGATTGTAGCTATCAAGCAATCTTGAGACCAGTCCAAAGAAAACAGCCATAAACTAACTCTAGTTGATAGTTGTTTGAGGCCCAGAAATATGGGCTTGATGTAACCAGATAGTCCAAATTTTTAAGATCTAGAAATAGGGATTTCTTTTTTAAAGATTTACTTACTTATGCATACAAGAGTTGGGGTGTAGGCCAGAGAGAGAGAAGTGTGTGTTGGGGGAGTGAGAGGATTCACCAGAGACAGGGTGGGGAGCAGAACAGACAGATTGACTGAAACACACTACTAAGGGGAGCAGTGGGTGAGACAGGAGAGGTCTGCTGCGCCATGTGGGTCAGCTTCCTGGCCAGGGATGATTGAACTCATGCTGCAGTGACTGCTGATAGCTTCATAGTGCTGAGACTTAACCCCGTGTGCCACCATGGAGGCCCAGAAATGGGGATATATATATATCCCAGTGCTTGTATGCATAAATAAATAAATCTTTAAAAAAAAAATACACTCGATGAGCCAAGAAAAACTTGTCCACCTGCTAGTTTAGGCTCATGAGGTGCCAATCCACAAACTCTGACCTTGGACTTCAGTGTTAACTCTGATCACATAAATACCTAGTGCTTACTGTGTGCCTTGATCTGTTCTTGTCACTTAATGTATATATATTGTTTTATTTCACGACAACACTACAAGGCAGGGAGGTGCTGCTACCAGTCCCATTTTCCAGATGAGGAAAATGAGGCACAGAAAGAGCTAAGTCCCTTGCTCAAGATTATAAAACTTGTACAACTGAAAATGAAGCCAGCAGCCCTGTTCCAGAGTCTGTGCTCTTTAATTCTTATGTTACCACAAGATAAGCTTGTCAGAAATATGCTGTCCAGCCCTCTCAAGAGCCAGGCGGGGAAACCAAGCCCAGAACAGGACAGATCTTGCCAAGCGACCAACATTCATTCAACAAAGACTGGGTACCTTCTTTCTGCCAGGTACTCTTTCACACTGGGGACGTATACCAACAAGCAAAAAACACCTTTGCTGTTGCATTTATGGGCACTTAATCTATCCTTTTTTGTTCCCACAGGTGGCCATGGTGGAGGTACAGCTGGAGAGCAACCATGAATACCCACCAGGCCTGCTGGTGGCCTTCAGTGCCTGCACCACGGTGCTAGTGGCTGTGCACCTCTTTGCACTCATGGTCTCCACGTGTCTGCTGCCCCACATTGAAGCTGTTAGCAACATCCACAACCTCAACTCTGTCCACCAGTCTCCACACCAGCGACTCCACCGCTACGTGGAACTGGCCTGGGGCTTCTCCACTGCCTTGGGAACCTTCCTCTTCCTTGCTGAAGTTGTCCTGGTTGGCTGGGTCAAATTTGTACCTATTGGGGCCCCCTTAGGCACACCAGCCCCTGTGGTACCTGCCTCCCAGGTATCTGGGACTCTGCGACCAGTTGCTGCATCCCTTATTCCAGCTTCCAAGCCATCCTCTTCTTCTGTAGCTCCATCACAGGCTGAGTCACCTGAGCCCTGCCCACCCCAGCAAGTGTGTGGGGGTGGTGGGGCCCATGGACCAGGCTGGCAAGCAGCCATGGCCTCCACGGCTATCATGGTACCCGTAGGGCTAGTGTTTGTAGCCTTTGCCCTGCATTTCTACCGCTCCTTGGTGGCACACAAGACAGACCGCCACAAACAGGAGCTGGAGGAGCTGAGTCGCCTGCAGGGGGAGCTGCAGGCTGTGTGAGGCTGCTGTTAGCTGCAGCTGTAAACACTGACTCCCAGAGGCAACAGGCCCCTGGTCTTATGGACTCCTTCCCCTGCCCCTGCGGTGGAGCCACTTCCTGTGGCTACACTCAGGTAGAGATCAGATTCCTGCCCCAGGGTCTTTTGTGCTGGGCCTTGAGTCAGCTCCCACATTCCCAGGGATTCTTTGTCATTCCATCCCCTGGGTCTTTAAGTTCTACTTTATACCTGGCCTGGGGAGAGCAAGGGAGGAAGTGGAAGATTCTCAGTCCAAAGTTCACACAGTAGGTAGAGAGGAAGCAGGGAGACCCTAGCCAGACCTTTGGTGCTGACCCTTAGGCATTGCCCAGTACAGGATATGGAGGTCAGGTTACACGCCCACCCAACTGCTCCAGAAGGCAGTCAACCGTTGCTTTACTTTTCGCAGAATCTATTTTATGGCTGGCATTTTCAAGGAAACTTTTCCCCATCCCCAGATTTTGATGGGTCCCACATTCTTGTTTTAGTTGCTGTAGAGAGGGATCTGGGCATTTCTACCCCAGGCATAGGTCTAGACTTTCCTAAAAGTAGCCTATTTCAGGTGGTTCAAGTGCCTGCCCCACTGCCCTAGACCCACACTTATGCATCTTTATCTGGTTCTTACCCTTCTGGGCTCAGCAAAGGATTCATTGTGCTCTTTAACGCCTTTACAAGGCTTGGGGTGAGGTATCAAGGGAGAAGGTCTGGCCCCAACCCTTGGAATACTGAGCTATTCTAACACTGAATTTTTGATGCACCTTGTTTTATATAATAAAATGCATTTCACAGATACCCCTGTGGCTGTCAATGGGGTGAAAGGGGGGGTCTCCCTGAGGTCAGGTGACATATTCCTAAGAGTCATGTCCAAGCATGTAGGCCTGGGGGTGGGGGAGAAGAGTGGCTTCCAGGTTTGACCCTCTTCTGGTGCTGGCAGGGCTGGCAGCTTCTGAGTGTGGAGACAGTTGATTTCAAGGCTAAAGGCTTTTGTGCTCTTGTTCCTGAGCCTAGGATCTCTATCATTGAGGATTTAGTATAAGTTACTTCAGTACTAAAGTTTCTTGAGTGACTACTACATACTACAGCCTAGTTCTAGGTTATTTAACCCTCATAACTACCTCTAGGCAAGTCTATCTTTCCATTTCAGCTAAGGAAGCTAGGGCCCAAGACTAAGGATCTTGCCCAAAACCACACAGCTAGTCAGTGAAATTTTGCATCACCTTTACTATCACATGGGGAACCTTTCTGTTGGATTTGAGAAAAGGAGTATCTTTCAACTAGGACAAAAGAAACAATTTGATCTCATCACCAATGCTTCCACGTAACGTAATTTTTTCCTCAAAAATTAAAAGGGTTCCAGTCCTTCTTCCTTTTTTAAGTGTGAGACTTTGGCCAATCCTCCTTACCCTTTTTTCTAGTATTTAAAATTGTGACTTTGCATGCACCAGACCTCAAGGGTTTTTCCTGCACTGTTCTGTTATTGCCAACAGTCTTGTGTGGCAGGAATAAACAGCCATTTTCTGATGAAGAGTTTGAAGCTCTGAGGTGAATGACTCGTAGAGCAAGGGGCTGAGATCCAGTCTGGCACCCAGTCATCCTCTGCTCAGCATCAGAGCCTCCTGGGAGACCAGGGTGTCTGCGTCCAAGCCTGAGACTGGGTGCAAGAGTCCTAAGTGTAAGCCTCCGCCGCTGTTGCCCTCGAGCGGTGGACCCGCGGAAGCGCAAGGGGTCCCAGCCGCAAAGGATGGGCATCGGGACCCTGATGCCTGGAGAATCGACAGCCCACCCTAGCAGGCCCTAGCTTATTCTTTTTTACAGGATCCGTTCAAGGGCCGTTAGGTTCCACCAGGCTGATCAGAGAAACAGTCTCGGATTTAATCACCAATGATGGGTCGAGTATGGGCAATATGGGGCACCCGCTGCAGGCCTCAATTTCCTCATCTGCCAAATGGGCGCCTCACGCAGCTAGAGGCCCAGAGAGATAACGGGAGGAACACGCACCCTGCGTTACGTGAGGCGCCAAACAGACTGAGTCACCGCTGTTGGTAGTATTTTTCCATCTCACGGTCGCCCCTCCCAGCCAGCCCGGGTTTCGGTGGGTCCTCTAGGAAGCGCCCCCGCGACGCCCGGCTCCGCACGCGCTGACGACGTCGTGGCCCCGCCCACAGGGCTCGCAGATTCGCTAGGCCAGCTCCTCAGAATTATTCGCGCCCCACCATACTCGGCCGAAAATTCTCTTCCGACTGCGAGAGGAGCTTTGAGCCGCAGCCACTTCCCGTGGGTCGGAATGGAGCAGTGCCCTCAGTTGTGCTAGTAAGAAAGATCCAGAAAAGTGACTGACTCTGCCAACAGGGCTTGGCTAGCCACACGTTATTTTCTCGACTCCACCGAGACGGGTGAAGGAAAGCGACAGCTGAGGCTAGGACCTTTGGCGAATCTACAGCTTCTTAAACCTTCGGCCGTGCGAGGAAGGGGTAGGGAAGAGGAGCAAAGGAGCGCGCATCCAGTCTACATATTCGCCCCGCCCGCCTGACGAATCTGCGCCTGTTCAACGCGTCACTCAAGTCTCTCAAGCTCTGGCTGGCCTCCTCCCCTCCGCCCCGCCCCCTTTTCCTCAGGGACTTGTCGCTGCTTTCGTCGCCGCCGATTCGTCAAGGACCCTAAACCAAAGCAGCTGGATAGTCGTGAAGTCCACTCTCCGGGGGATGCGGCCAATATCCAGGCTCCTTAGGCCGCGACTCCTGAGCCTTATAGGGCGCCAGCCGAGGCGAAGCTGCTGTCCTTGGCCCCGTGGGTCTCTCGGCGGCGTCCGTGGCGAAAGTGCGAACGTAGACGCTGTGCCCACTGGGCCTCACGCAGGTGGCGGTGGTGTTTGGTGCGCGCGCCGGGGAGGTGGTGGTGGGGGGGCGCCGCCGCCGCCACCGCTGCGGGGCAGGGTCTCGCGCTGCCGCCGCCGCCGCCTCGCGCCGCTGAGGTGCTGCGCGGGGTGGGGGAGGGGGTGCCGCTCGCCACGAGCGGGTGAGTGGGGCCGCGCCGCGCGTGCGCGAAGATGGGGGGGCAGAACGCGCCGGGGCGGGAGGAGAGGGCAGCAGCGCGCGTTCTCCCCACCCCCCCGCTGGATTCGGGGCCGAAGCCGGGTCTCGGGCTCGGTCTCGCGGTGTTTCCAACGCCCCGAAGAGGTGCCACCTCTTGGCCACAGGATCGGGGCACGGGGACGGGTGCGGGTGTGTGGGAGCGGGAGCCGGGTTTGGCCCGGGCCGCTGGCCGGTGAGGAGGCGGGAGGGGGCGGGGCCTACTAGGGGGCGGGGGAGGGGTCTTGCGCCGAGGCCAAATGGGGCGCGCGCTGGGGAGAGCGGGAAGGTAAGGGGGCGCGAGATGGGCCTGGGGGCCTGAGGGGAGAGTTGGGAGGTGTAGGGAGAATGGGGTGTTGTGGTGAAAGAAGATACTTGGGGGGTGGTTGGGGGAGCCACGGGTCATGGCCCGGTGTGGAAACTGGGATGATGAGAGAACCTGGGGTCTGGGCTAGTCAGTGAGGAGCAGCGAGGGAGTCAGGCCTAAAAGCTGAACCCCCATGTGTATTCCTCTTTCCTGACAGTGTAAATGAGCAAAGATGGATCAAGAAGGTGGGGGAGATGGGCAGAAGGCCCCGAGCTTCCAGTGGCGGAACTACAAGCTCATCGTGGATCCTGCCTTGGACCCTGCACTGCGCAGGCCTTCTCAAAAGGTGTACCGCTATGATGGAATCCACTTCAGTGTCAACGTGAGTACCCTCGGCCTTTCCTTGCCTTCTAGGCAACCTCAGGCACCACTCTCCTGTTAACTCTGTTCAGCACCAAAGAATTTTCATACCTGTAGCATGCCTTAAAAGTGGGCTACCAGACCTAGCTTTTTTGCATATGGATCTTCAAATGGACTTCTTTGAGATTAGTAATCTGTTCTCACCTTGAACTATCTTTCCATTCCTGCTTTCCTTCCTAGGACTCAAAGTACATACCAGTCGAAGACCTTCAAGATCCCCGTTGCCATGTCAGGTCCAAAAACAGAGACTTTTCCCTCCCAGTCCCTAAGTTTAAGGTATGTGTCTGTTAGTCTCTTGTGTGGTGGCCCTTGGAGGGTGTGAAGTCCTGGCATTCTAATCATAGCCAAGTAAAAGGGGGTTTTCCAATGAAAGAACCTAAGCTAGATCTAACAGCCTCTAAAGCTGCAAGACTGAGTTGTTTTGGATAGGAACTATGTTTATCTTCTAGAAAGGTTCAGGTGAGGTGTCCCGAGCAAGGGTGTTGACTTGAAGAATGAAGTAAAAATCGGTTTAGCTCTTCTATCACTGTATACTTCTAGACAGTGTGTAACACGACCATATCTTTGTATGATATTCCACCTTCTCAACAGTTATGAGGAGTGACAAGTCCAGACACTCCATCTGGGAGTTCACTGTTCTGCTTTCGTTCACTTGGCCATTTGACCCTATATCTTGTTTCCTCAGAGGATGCCTGTTTCCTTGTCTGGGCAGGTTAATTGTTAGGCCTTTGACTACACATAGAAAGAACTGGTGATTCTTAGTCTCCTTTACTAAATGTCTGGTCCTTCTTTTCAAATAAATTATTTGCAGTGTTCCTTCATCCCACTTTCATTTTGTACACTTCCCTGAACAATCTCTTTCACACCTGTGACTTCACACCTATGACCTGTCTCTTAACCTATTATACTGATATACAGTTCGCTCTTTCCAGCTAAGCTCAGTCTCTTGAACAACAAACTTGTGTGTCTGGTAGTGGAACAACTCAATCTAGAGACCCCACAGACATCTCAAACTCAACAGATCTAAAACAAATGCTCTTTACCCTTAATTGTCTTTCCATGTCCTCTTTGTTGATGAATGACACCACCATCTATTCAGTCATCAGGACAAAAATCCTAGCAGTCACCCTATGATTTTCCTTGTCCTTTATCAGTCACATAATATCTTGTGAAGTCTTGCTGATTTTTTTCACAGACACATATTTTGACGTTTTCATATTTCCATTGCTACTACTTTAATGCAAACTTTATTTTACTCCTTGCTGCCAGTTATCTCTGGTTTTACTCTTGTCTTATTTTACTTTTGTTGCCAAGTTCATGGTTCTGTGCATTGGTGCATAAGGTTATTGATCTGGTGAAGCCTCATATCCTATTTTGTACTGCACACCAGTTTTCCATTCTAAACACTCTTGACTCTTTTGTGTCAGTCTGTGCTGTCTACTTTTCTGAACAAAAATCCCCTTTCCTATCCCTTACCCCACCATGATTTTTTAAATCTATATTCTAGTGCCCAGGCCATGGTAACCACTTAATAACAGCTAAATTCTTGATTTATTTCCCTACAACAATAGTTTCTTCCATTTATGTTTATTTCTCAATTTATGCACTTCTTTTCCTGTTTTTTTTGCCATTGTTCTGTGGTGAGAAGAATTTAGAAAAGAGAGGTGTTAACAATAATGTGTCCCTCTTGGCAGCCCTGTATCCCATTGTCTTGCTCTTATTTCCTAGTCCAGGCTCGATGTTGTGATCTCACTAAAATCTCCCAAGGGCAGAGGAACCATAGTCAGTACTAAAACCCCATACTTGACTCCTGTTTTCTCCACAGCTGGATGAGTTCTATATCGGACAAATCCCATTGAAGGAAGTAACTTTTGCAAGGCTGAATGACAATGTGCGAGAGACCTTCCTGAAGGATATGTGCCGGAAGTATGGTGAGGTGGAAGAGGTAGAGATCCTTCTTCACCCCCGTACTCGCAAGCACCTGGGCCTGGCCCGCGTGCTCTTCACCAGCACTCGGGGAGCCAAGGAAACCGTCAAAAACCTCCACCTAACCTCTGTCATGGGCAACATCATCCATGCCCAGCTTGACATCAAAGGTGAGGGCTCTTTTGCTTGCTGCCCTCAGTTGGATTCTAGCAGAGATTGTACATATCAGTGTCTGCTGGGACTAGTTAAGTAACCATTTTGTTCACCTGAAACTCTTAGGACCAGATGTGTGTCTCAGTGAGAACTTTATGGCAGGACTATGGTATATATGTGGGTTTTTTTAATGTGTTACTTCCAGCAGTGCTAGGATAGCATATAACTATGTTTGTTATAAGGAAACATGAAGGGTTATACTGGTATGATGAATAAAGACTGCTAAATAGTCTCAGCTCAAGTTTGATTTTGATAGTGAGTTCCCAAAATTACTGGGTTTTGAATTTTGGGGGCTTTGGAATTTGAGGTTAAGAATTAGGCACCTTTGACCTCCCTGGTAGCACAGGGGTTAAAGTCTCAATGCTACTGCCAGACACTGCAGCATGAGTTCAATCCCCAGCCAGGGAGGTGACCCAGTGTATTTCATTAGATTCGCCTGTTCTGTTCTGTACTCTTTCTGGTGAATCCTCTTACTCTCTGTACCTCTGACCTATATCCTAGTTATTTTATGCATAAATAAAAAAAAATCTTTTAAAAAAATTTTAGGAACCTTTATAGATGAGTGAAGCAGTCTGGTCTTCTGTGTTAAGGAGCAATAATGAGGAGTGGGGACTATGGCACTTCTTAAGGGAGGCAGCTAGCTGTTGGCATTAGCCATTTAGTAATTAGAATTAAAAGCTAATATAACGTACCTGAGTTGTTTTTTAAGCCAGAAATCTTGGTTTTTGTATGAAATCTCATGATTGTTAGTATTGTATTCTCTCTAGTTTTTAAAGCAATCATTTAAGGCAAATAAAACACAACTGTGGGCCAGATTTAACCTTCAAGTTAAAATGCTGCCGCCTTGCAACCTTTAGTTGGTAGGATGAAGAGTATAGTGGGATCTAGCATCTGATCACCTGGATTTGAATTCCATTTCTGCCATTGATAACTTTGTGACTTACGCAGGTGAATTTTCTTTAGACCTGTAAAGTAGGGGTACTGACACTGCTTCTAGTGGTCATGTAGGAACACATAGAAGTGCTGTTATAAACCGTTAAGTGTCATATGACACATATGACATTTGTGGTAGTTATTAGATAGAGAAGAGATAGAAGTTCCCAAGACAGATAAGGTAGAACTGAAACCCCAAGCCCAAGACTCCAAGAAATCACAGGAAACTTGAGACCTGAGAAAGAAATGGGAACACCAAGTCAGAGGGAGTTGTTTTGTTCATCTGACTCTGTTGGTTCCCATTTTCCTCCCTCCAGGTCAACAACGAATGAAGTACTATGAACTGATTGTCAATGGCTCCTACACCCCTCAGACAGTGCCCACAGGGGGCAAGGCCCTGAGTGAGAAGTTCCAGGGCTCTGGTGCAGCCACTGAGACGGTGAGAAGCTTGTGGTTGCCACTGCCTGAGCCATGTGGGCACAGTGCTTGGATGCCAGGAGCAGTTTTGAGGAGGTGCTGGGTTTCATGTTAAGTATAGCATGGTCCAAGAAAAGATGCATAGATGCTCTTAAATGACAAGGAACTGGAATTCTTGGTTTGGGGAAGGGCAAGTTGTTAAATAGTGCTTGATCTCTTTTTCTCTCTCCCTGCTGTACATTCTCCCTCCAGACTGAATCCCGCCGCCGCTCCTCCTCTGACACAACTGCCTACCCAGCAAGCACTGCTGTGGTAGGCACTCCTGGCAATGGCACCCCCTGCTCCCAGGACACAAGCTTCTCCAGCAGCCGACAAGACACCCCATCTTCCTTTGGCCAGTTCACCCCTCAGTCCTCCCAAGGAACTCCCTACTCTCGGGGCAGCACCCCCTACTCTCAGGACTCTGCCTACTCCAGCAGGTGCAGAGTAAACACCCTCTGGTATACCCCAGGTTCTGGAAGCTACCACTAGGAAGAAGAAACCCAGAGTTTCTCTTAAGAGGGAGTTGGGGAAAATTTGTCCTAGTTTCTCTGTGGATTCGGCCAACAAACCCCTGTCCTCAGGGAATTCATTTTTTAGCTGGGAACCCAAGAACATTTAGATCTTCCTTTGGGGGCAGCCTAGAGGGACTTTGGTTACTGAAAGCTGAACCCAGCTAACTCCTGCACTTTCTCTCTAGCACCACTTCAACCTCCTTCAAGCCCCGGCGGTCAGAGAACAGCTTCCAAGATTCCTTTTCCCGTCGCCACTTCTCTGCATCTTCGGCTCCCACGACCACCTCAGCAGCCATCTCTGTCACCACTGCAGCCACCGCCTCATCCGCCTCTTCTTCCTCCTCATTGTCCTCGTCCTCCTCGTCCTCCACCTCTTCCTCATCCTCTCATTTTCGTGGTTCTGACTCAAACTATCCAGCATATTATGAAAGTTGGAATCGCTACCAGCGCCATGCTTCCTACCCACCGCGCCGGCCAACTCGAGAGGAGCCCCCTGGGGCTCCTTTTGCTGAAAATACAGCTGAGCGCTTCCCACCTTCCTACACCTCCTACTTGCCCCCTGAACCCAGCCGGCCCGCTGACCAGGACTACCGACCTCCTGCCTCAGAGGCTCCACCCCCAGAACCTCCAGAACCTGGTGGAGGTGGGAGTGGTGGGGGGCCCAGCCCAGAGAGAGAAGAATCTCGTACCTCCCCTCGCCCAGCCTCACCTGCGCGTTCCGGCTCCCCAGCCCCAGAGACCACCAATGAGAGTGTGCCCTTCGCTCAACACAGCAGTCTGGATTCCCGTATTGAGATGTTACTGAAGGAACAGCGCTCCAAGTTTTCTTTCCTGGCTTCTGACACAGAGGAAGAGGAAGAGAACAGCAGCGCAGGCCCTGGGACTAGAGACACAGGGAGCGAGGTGCCTTCTGGGTCAGGTCATGGGCCTTGCACGCCCCCTCCAGCCCCAGCTAATTTTGAGGATGTGGCACCTGCAGGGAGTGGAGAACCAGGAACGACCAGGGAGTCTCCCAAGGCCAACGGACAGAACCAGGTGAGGTTGGGGTCACCCAGCAGAGAAATCTGGAATTGGGAGGTAGGGTTGAACCCAGTGGGAGAGGGAAGTGAACTAGATAAGATGATGGATTTGAGAAAAATCCCAGGGAACAGGCAGAAGCTTTCTGTGACCTTCCTCTGCACTCCTACAGGCGTCTCCATGCTCTTCTGGAGAGGACATGGAGATCTCCGACGATGACAGGGGTGGCTCACCCCCTCCAGCCCCAACGCCCCCCCAGCAGCCTCCACCACCACCTCCTCCACCTCCCCCTCCTCCTCCCTACCTTGCTTCCCTTCCCCTTGGTTATCCTCCCCACCAACCTGCCTACCTCCTCCCACCCCGACCTGATGGGCCACCACCCCCTGAGTACCCCCCACCCCCTCCACCACCACCCCACATCTATGACTTTGTGAACTCCTTAGAGCTCATGGATCGACTTGGGGCTCAGTGGGGTGGGATGCCCATGTCCTTTCAGATGCAAACCCAGATGTTAACTCGACTCCACCAGCTGCGACAGGGCAAGGGATTAACTGCTGCCTCAGCTGGTCCCCCTGGTGGGGCCTTTGGGGAGGCCTTTCTCCCATTTCCACCCCCTCAGGAGGCAGCCTATGGGTTACCCTATGCTCTGTACACACAAGGGCAAGAAGGTCGAGGGGCATATTCCCGGGAAGCCTACCACCTGCCTTTGCCCATGGCAGCCGAGCCCCTGCCCTCCTCCTCAGTCTCAGGAGAAGAGACCAGGCTGCCTCCCCGGGAGGAAGCAGAGCTGGCAGAGGGCAAGGCCCTCCCATCGGCAGGCACTGTGGGCCGTGTACTGGCTACCCTTGTCCAAGAGATGAAGAGCATTATGCAGCGAGACCTCAATCGCAAGATGGTAGAAAATGTGGCCTTCGGCGCTTTTGACCAGTGGTGGGAAAGCAAAGAAGAGAAGGCCAAGGTGAGTGCCCATGCCTGGGACTGGGGAAATCTGGGGCTCCATTGGAGGAAATAGACCTCTGACTTACAGTGAGCACAACTGATCAGGGCAAGCGGGATGTGAGACAGAGCATTTGGTGGGACACACTGTTTGGGGGTACATGGGGCTGTAGAAAAGCACAGGTGTCAGAATCAGGAGCACTTTGCCTTGACCGCTTATTTTCAGTGGACTGAGCCTCTAAATCTCTCTGGGCTCCAATCTTCCAATTCTTTCTTTGTAGAGTGGGAATGGTAGTACCTGCTTCATAAAGTTGATGGACTAAATGAGCAGACTCTCAGAACTCAATGAGCCTGTACTGGGGCTGGTACAAGGGAGGTGTGGCCTAGATATGTCAAATGGAGGAGTGAGTAGATGTATTTCTGTATTCTTGGGGCCTGGGGATAGTTCTCAGGCAGGAGGCAGGAGGGAGCACCTAGGTCTTGGGGCTCAGTCCCCCTACTGCCTGCAGCCATTCCAGAACGCAGCCAAACAGCAAGCCAAGGAAGAGGATAAGGAGAAGACAAAGCTCAAAGAACCAGGCCTGTTGTCCCTCGTAGACTGGGCCAAAAGTGGGGGTACCACCGGCATCGAGGCCTTCGCCTTTGGATCTGGGCTGCGAGGTGCCCTGCGACTGCCTTCTTTCAAGGTACTCAGAATTGTGAGGAGAAGGGAAAGGGAGTCCTTTTCCTTGGGGTAAGGGCAGTTAGAAACCACGCGTGTCTGAGTTCTAAATGGACCCGTTGCTTCCTGTCTCCCAGGTAAAGCGAAAAGAGCCATCAGAAATTTCAGAGGCCAGTGAGGAGAAAAGGCCCCGGCCTTCCACTCCAGCAGAGGAAGATGAAGATGGTGAGTGGGGGATCAGATGGTGGGAGAAGAAGGGCTGCTTCGATTCTGATCAAGCAAGAAGCAGGGATGAAGGAATGAGGATGTCTTAGGGCAGGGGCCCAAGCTGAGATTTTGGTACATAGTAGTTCTGAGAAATGTAGGAAGTGTCATAGCTGATGTGGTTCAGATTCAGGTGTGTTGTCATTTAGTTTGCTGTGTTTCGCCTTTCCACCTGTAAAACAGAAATGGTAATTTCAACATCTAGAAGCTGGAATTTTTTTTTTTTTAAAGATTTATTTATGCATACAAGCACTGGGGTACAGGTCAGAGGTGGGGGCGGGTGGTAAGAGGATTCACCACAGAGAGTGGGGAGCAGAACAGGCAGATCAACTAAAACACTGCTGAGGGGAGCAGCGGGCATAGCAGGAGAGGTCTGCCGCACCATGTGTGTTCCCTCCCTGGCCTGCAGCAGGGATCGAACTTATGCTGCAGTGGCTGCAGTTTGCTTCACAGTGTGTTGCTTAACCCACTGCGCCACCAGGGAGGCCTAGAAGCTGGAATTTTGAGGTTAAACAAGTCATCTACCCAGGTTTACCATCTGATGCTTAAGCTCTCCTACAAATTTCCCGCCAATTTGTTTTAAGCCTGAGCTCTTGGCTGACAGCTTACATGGCTGGGACACTTCCTTGTTGAGTCAGATCTGCTGCCCTGGAGACCCTACTGGCCTTAGCGCTATTTTCTTGGGCTAGGCACAAGTCAGCACCTCTTTGGTCCAACCCAGAGAAGGATACCATGTTTAAACCCATATGAACTATTAGGTAGTGCTGGGGTGTATGTGTTTCTCTGCTGAAACTCAGCTGCTTGTTATGTAAAGAGGTCTGTTTTGTGGGACTGTCAGCAAGATCACCAATGGTGTATGTGACACTCCTTTTATGGGGTAAGGAAACAGTAGTTGTTTCTGCTGGTGGTAAACTGCCCTAACTATACTCACCTGGGCCTAGACCCTGAACGCGAGAAGGAGACCGGAGAGCCAGGACGGCCGGGGACCAAGCCTCCAAAGCGAGATGAAGAACGAGGCAAGACCCAGGGCAAGCACCGCAAGTCCTTTGCTCTAGACAGTGAAGGGGAGGAAGCTTCCCAGGAGTCCTCCTCAGAGAAGGTGAGGGATCAGGGCACCCAGTCTCTGCCAAAATCCTACTTCCTTACTTCCTGTACCCATAGCCAGCTTCTCTCTGGGCTATGATCCAGATAACTATGATTCCTGGAGGACCAGTTGTCTTTTGCCTATTAGTCTCCATTTGTCCCTTTTCTTAAGGATGAAGAGGATGATGAAGAAGATGAGGAAGATGAAGAGGGTGAGGAAGCCATGAATACTACAAAAAAAGAAACAGCGGCATCAGATGGTAAGCACAGATGACGGAATCGAACTCAGGCCTGGGGAGGAAGGAATATAGTAGCCACTTGTCTAGTCCTTTCTTTTTTTTTTTTTTTTTTTTTTTTTTTTTTNTGGGGAGGAAGGAATATAGTAGCCACTTGTCTAGTCCTTTCTTTTTTTTTTTTTTTTTTTTTTTTTTTTGTCTAGTCCTTTCTTGAGCCCGCATAACCTTCCTGCTGGGTGTACCAAACACCTTTGGTGCCCCAAGAGCAACTATGTCTTTTAGCCACATCTTTTTGGACCTTGGTCTATTGTAAACAATAACCCCAGCACCCACAATGCTCCTTCCTGCTATCTCTGCTCCTGAAACATGGCTCTCCTCTGAAGACAACCAGGAGAGCTTCTTTATTTATTGATGTAAGGGGTCTGCTAACACTTACCTGCTGTCCTTGATGCTACCTGATTGGACCTTTCTACCTTGAAGCACTGCTCTTCCTTTATGGCCCAGCCACTGAGCTGTGCCTCCGTTTCCCCCACCTGCCGTCACCAGGCACAGCTCTGCTCTTTGGTTGAATACCTGTTTTTCCATTGAGGTCTCAAGTACGTGGCTCAATTTTTTTTTTTCTTTTTTCATTTATAGTCAGAGACAGCTATTGAGTCCCCACTCTCTGGCAAGCACTACTTTAAGTATTGGGAAATATACAAGTGAGCAAGACAAGGTGCTTCCTGCTTTTGTGGAGCTTTTGATCAGTTGGAGGAAAGAAAGCCTTGACTAACAAGTAACACCACTTCAGATAGAGTTATGTGCTTTGAAGAAGATAAAATAAGTTAATGGAGTAGAAAGTAAAGGGGAGGGGCTGGGGAAAGATTGGCTTTGTTATATATGATAGTCAGGGAATGCGTCTTGAGAGGATAGACCTGGTGAGAATGATCATATGAAAGCCTCTCATTTTCATTTAAGCAGAGGGTAAGGTCATCTGCTTCAGGGTGAGGGGCTGCAGACCCTTCCATCCACTTGATCACCAATTCTTGTTAGTTTTTTATCATCTGAATGTTTCTTGAATTTGTCACTGCCTTTGTTCCTACCATCCTGCCTTTGTCACTCGGTTCTGCAGCTAGGTGTAACTGCCTTCCTGTCTCTCTCCATCCTGTCCTCCATTCCATTCTGTTTTCCCGCTTGCTGTTAGAATGCACACCTGATTCTGTCACTTTCCTCCATAGTTTTCCTGGCACCCTGTTTTCTGTGAAGTGATTCTCTGCTTGACACTTCAGACCTCTTATAAAATTTAGCCCTTGCTTGTCTGTTCAGCTCCATCTCCCCATTCTCCAGACCCCTCCCTAGTCACTGCCACCTTTTAATTTACCTAGTTATGTTTTTCAAAAACTGCAAAATTCTTAGATTTCCTAGAGCCCTCTGGATCTATTTCCATCTAGAGACATGGAGCATGTAATATTGCCTAAGATTACTTTACCCTAGAATCCTTTTTTAGAGTCGGTCATCCAGGTAGTGTCTATAAAACCCACTTTGGGAAAAACTTAACAGCGCAGACTACTTGCCATTCTCCCCCAGTGTACTGTCTTCTCTTGCCTCTGGCATCCCTACTTTGTCCCCACGTCTGTTTGGTGGGCTCCTGCTTATCCTTGATTTCAGTATCTCGTCCTCCAAGCAGAAACCAGGACTGCCCTTTGTGTTGCTCCCCTAGCCCTTTATACTGAGGTTTAATCACACTGAACAAATAGGATGCCTAAAATCAGCTCCTCGAGGATAGAACTTCCCAGCACTCTGCAGAGTCTAAGATCTGTCGTAAAGTCAGTGAATGAACCCCCAACTTGATGAGATAAAGGGTCTTCCCACCTCGCCTGATTGCCCCTTCTGGATTTTCAGGCGAGGATGAGGAAAGCGATTCGTCCTCCAAATGTTCTCTGTATGCCGACTCAGATGGTGAAAACGATAGCACGTCAGACTCCGAGAGCAGCAGTTCATCCAGCTCCTCATCTTCTTCCTCCTCCTCATCGTCCTCATCCTCATCATCATCTGAGTCCTCCTCTGAAGAAGAAGAAGAGGAGGAGCAGCCAGCAACCATACCCTCAGCATCGCCGCCTCCCAGAGATGTCCCTGTACCCCTGCCAGCACCCGTAGAGGAGCCCAAGCCAGAGAAGGTAGCAGGCTCCCCAGTCATACCTCTCCCAGAACAGGAGACGTCTCCAGCAAGACCTGTTGGTAGGTGGCACTGAGCCATTGATTTGATTTTTTTGTATATGTGTGTTTGTCTCTCTTAGGAAAGAGGGGTCTGCAGTTATGTGTTCAAGTGTGTGATTTTGTTGGAAACAGACAGCATTATATAAAAATATTATGCCCTGCCCTCTCTTGAAGATATTTATGGCCTAACATGCTCAAGCTACAAACATGCTTAAACCATAAATGGCTTACAGCACCAGACCAGGGTGTTTACTATAAGTAAAGCAGAATAATGATCCCTTCACAAGTATGTTAAATAGAAAACCCCAATTTAACAAATTCCTCCTACTAGTTTTCCTTAAACTTTTTTTTTTTTTTTCCCATAGAAAACTGGGATGTGGGTCAGAGGTACAGGGGGTGAGAGGATTCATTAGAGACAGAGTAGGGAGCAGAACAGGTGGATCTACTGAAATCCACTGCTGAGGGGAGCAATGGGCAAGATAGGCGAGGATTGCTACGCCATCTGTGGGTCATTTCCCTGGCTGGGGATGGAACTCAGGCCATAGCATTGATAGCACTGAAAAAGAGGGAGAAGAGCAGCCCTCACCCACTAGGAAGGCCCTAAACTCGTTTCTTAGTATACCGTAGTAGGTAGATTAAGTGGGCAGATAGAAAACAGCCGTGTTAATTGAGATAATAGTTAGAGCTATTAACGTTAACTTAATCTTTCTTTTATGGGTCTGTACCTTCAATTACTATTTTATAACACATACACATAATTTATCTTGCTGAGTGAACTGTTCGTTCAGGCAGTAAATATGTAGTTATTGAGCACTTAGGTTGGTGTAAGGGACACGATGCCACACACAGTAGGCACTGCTCTTGCCCCTATAAAGCTCCCAGTCTATTAGGAGAGAGTTTGTTGAGTAATAAACCATACAAGAAAATCTCTCATAGCTCCATGAAAGAAAAGGACAGGGTTGTCTGACAGCGTGAGCACATCTGTGGAGCGTCTTCCCTAGAAAAGCATCACTGATCTGAGGTCACACTAAGCTGACCAGAAGGAGGAGTTAGCATATGCAAAGTCATGAGGCAAGCAGAGAATATAGCTTGTTAGAAGGCATAAAAGAAGTCTAACCAGTGGAAGTGGGACAGAGACTGGACTTAATGAAGGTGAGCAAGGGCCGGGCCATGCAAAGTGTGTAGGCCATGTAGAAATTTGGTCTTTGTCTTGAAGGGAGTGGAATGTCATCAGAGGAGTGGCATCATACTTGAGTTTTGAAAAGATGCAGTACAGAGAAACCTTGGGGAGGTGCTAGAGTTTATGTAGAGAGAGGAAGAAGCTGTTGCAGTAAGGCAAGTAATGGTAGTAACTTGGACTAGGTTTTTCCTGTGATGAAATCAGTAGCTTAGTTTTCACATACGCTTCAGAGATGGATATGGCCTTCCAGAGATTGCACACTGTCTAGAACTTTATTGAGAATCCATGGTCTGAGATAGGCAGTGATCACATGAAGACCACCTAGCACTGGTATACTTTATTCTGGTTCAGATGCCAATAAGAGGAGGAATTGAGGCACTCATCACATCTGAGATGCTTATCCCGAATTCATCAGGTAGAAGAACCTTGTGGGTCACAGGTCAGAGGCTATCAGTCATTGTAGTCATTCCTACTCTTCCACCAGGATAGGAAGGAGTGGGGAAGTAGATTAGACTTACCAGCAACTCAAAAGTCCTGCTGAGGCTGAGAGTTATGGGTGAAGAAGGCAGGTAGCTAGGTAGCTAGGGTCTACAGGATGAGGGAGTGGAAGGATGATGACTTAGAGATGTGGAGAGTACTGTGAATTGAGAGGATCTGGTGAGGACCCCTGCAGTCTGGATGAAATAAAGAGAAAAGTGGATTTAGGAGGAGGGAGACAGGTTAGAGAAAGAAAGGTGGAAAATAGAAAAGGTAGATTGAGGTGAATTGTGCTCATACAATAGGGGATCTGAGTATAAGGGTCTAAGGTAGAGCCAACCATTCTAGGGTATGACAAGGGTGGGACTAGTGAAGGGTACCTAAGATGACTAAGGAGGTCACTGAAGATGTGAGCATCTGGGTGAACAAGTGGGCTATCAAAGTCCTCTAGATAGGGCCTTCCTGGTGGCGCAGCGGGTTAACCAGCGCACTGTGAAGCAAACCGCAGCCACTGCAGCACGAGTTCAATCCCTGCTGCCGGCCAGGGAGGGGACCCACACGGCGCAGCAGACCTCTCCTGCCTCGCCCGCTGCTCCCCTCAGCAGTGTACTTCCATTGATCTGCCTGTTCTGCTCCCCACTCTGTCTCTGGTGGATTCTCTCACCTTCCACACCTCTGGCCTGTACCCCAGCTCTTGTATGCATAAATAAATAAATCTTTAAAAAAAAAAATCCTCTAGATATTGGGCCTCCCTGCTGGTGCAAGGGCTTGAGTCTTAGTACTAGGAAGCTATCCACAGCCACTGCATTATGAGTTTGATCCCCGGCCAGGAAGGGGACCCACATAGCGCAGCAGACCTCTTCTGTCTTGCCCACTGCTCCCCTCAGTAGTGTATTTCAGTAGATCTGCCTGTTCTGGTTCCCACTATGTCTTTAGTGAATCTTTTCACCACGCCACACTCATCCCTACACCCCCCCCCCACCTCTGGCCTGCACCCCAGCCTTACTTGTAAAATAAAACCCTAGATAGGTAGAAGGAGTGGGAGAAGAGCAGATTAGGGCAGCTCCCTGGGTTTTTAGAGAATGATAGGGAAATCTGAGTGGGCCGGAATACAGCTAGATAGAGACTTGTGTGGCTTTATGGCAGGAACCTGAGAGAGGACTTGTCTAGTGGAACCACAAGACAGAGACCAGAACCACGGACCTGACATCTTTGGAACTTGCCTTTCTCCAGTCCTCCCTTCTGAATTATTCTTCTCTCCAGTCTAGCAAAGGATATCTTTCCCTAGCCACTCCCAGACTGGCCACAGATAGACCCACTCCATCTTACATCCTTATTCTTGGGGAAGTTTCTGGTAAAAATGATGATTCCTGAGAGTGATATTGATTGGGTGGGTATGCCAAAAGTTGTTTCTCTAAATGAAAGGGGGTGGGCAAGTTTTCTTCAGGACAGGGAGTGTGAAAACACTATGCCAGGAGGGGAATTTGTTCTCAGGAGCAGGGCTTTCAGAGAGACAGTGGGCTAGGTTGGGGGGGATAGGTCAGAGGAGGAAAGGAGAAGCGGTAAGACCAGTACAAACCAGGTAAGTACCTAGGGAGGGCCTTGCTACCCCAGGTGGTATCCAGAGCCCCAGAAGTCAGGTCGAGGATCTCACTTGGGGTGCCAGATTGTGAAAGGTCTGTTAAGGCAGTGGACACGTGTTGATCACTGCCTGCTTAGGCGAGGTCTGGTACTAGCTCCCCAGTAGTTCTCTGGGTGGTAGAACCAGGTATGAAACTGCTGATTCCCAATGCAGGATATCTGGACAGTAGATAAGAGAATCAACTTGTCTGCCCTGGGGTGCAAAGTGGGGTTAATAACAGTACTCATCTCATGGGGTTGTTGTGAGGTTTAAATGAGTTAATGTATGTGAAAAGCTTGAATTGACAGATACTAGCTATGAGTCTGCTACAATTAACCTTAAGCGTGCCAGTTGAGAACCACCAACTTTGTGATTCTGAGAAGATATTACTAACGTCTGAGAAAGTGAGGAAGGCTTCACAAAGGACATGATGTTGCGTTAAGTCTAAAAGCTACCTGTGGCAAAAAAATTTTTTTTAATAAAATAAAAGCTATCTGTGAGCTGTACCCGTGGGCAAGGAGAGAGAGGCATTCCCATCAAGGGAACCGTGTAGATGGAAGGCCAGGGCTGGAAGGTCAGGCCTGTTGAAGTGGCTAACACCAAGGATGGGGGTTGTGTGATGGGCTAGATGTGCAGGACTATCTTTTCCAGAGAAAGGGCTATGCATATCAGGTAGTGCTCAGCACCCCCTGCCCACCCCCCTCCACCCGAATCAGCAGTAGACTTGGGTCCTAGCAGAGAGGGGATGTGCTCCTTGTCCCTGGGGGTTGATTAGGAGAGACAGCACTGCCTGTTCAAAGACCATCTAACTCCCAACTGCCCCTCGCACTTTGGGTCTCAGCTTCATCCTCAGCTGCTTTAAGGGGAGACTTCCTGACCCCTACCACCTTGGTTTAGTTCTGTTTAGGGTGAGATGAAGAAGATAAGTTTTATAAAATATTTTAATACAAAGATGCAGCTTCTTACATTGTATCTTTTTTTTTTTTTACCTCTAAGCAGAATATTGTTTGTAGCTGAAATAACGGATACTTTCTTTCATGTCTAATTGTGTCCTCTTTATAAAATGAAACTAGCAAAAATTGTCTTGGTCTGTGTGTCTAATTGTTGCATGTAGCTCTGTCCTTCTGGTCTTGATAAAAAGGAGAGAGTCCAAAATGTTTCCTTGGCATCCTGCCCCAACCCCCTTCACTTGTTTTCTGTGAATGTCTCTGTTCAGGATAAGTTCTGTGAGGACTTCTTTGAAAGTGTTTCAGTGTTTTTCTGGAGTTGGTGCTCAGGTGTGTGAATGAGCAGACCAAAGAGCCCAGAGTGCCAAGGAGGATGTTGCAGCATCAGAAACTGAGGAGAGGGTGCAGCAGCTGGAATGTGCATCCCCCATGAGGCTGGCCAGTTGCTGGCCCACAACAACTCCTCATCTGAGGATGTTGGGCTGAGAAATTGACTTTCTTCTCCCCCTGTGTGCTTCTGTCTCCAGGTTCTACAGAAGAACCTCCTCCCAGTGTGCCCCAGCCTCCTCCAGAGCCACCAGCTGGACCCCCAGCTTCTACCCCCCGCCCTGACGAGCGTCCTTCCTCTCCTATTCCCCTCCTGCCGCCACCCAAGAAACGCCGGAAAACTGTCTCCTTCTCTGCTGTGGAGGAGGTGCCAGCCCCAGAGCCTCCCCCAGCCACCCTGCCGCAGGTTAAATCTCCCGGTCCAGTCTCCCGCAAAGTCCCCCGGGGTGTGGAGCGGACCATTCGCAACCTGCCCCTGGACCATGCCTCTCTGGTCAAGAGTTGGCCAGAAGAGTTGTCTCGAGGTCGCGGCCGGACTGGAGGCCGAGGCCGCTCCACTGAGGAGGAGGAGGCTGAGCCAACGACAGAAGTAGACCTGGCGGTGCTGGCTGACTTGGCCCTGACCCCAGCCCGGCGTGGACTGACGGCCCTGCCTACTGGTGATGACTCGGAGACCACAGAGACGTCGGACGAGGCTGACCGCCAAGGTCCACTACTCAGTCACATTCTCCTAGAACACAACTATGCCCTAGCCATCAAGCCTCCACCCTCCACGCCAGCCTCACGGCCCCTGGAGCCAGTTCCTGCCCCCGCAGCCCTCTTCAGCTCCCCAGCAGATGAAGTCCTGGAGGCCCCTGAAGTGGTAGTGGCTGAGGCAGAGGAACCCAAACAGCTGCAGCAGCAGCAAGAAGAAGGAGAAGAGGAGGAGGAAGAGGAGGAGGAATCAGAGTCATCTGAGAGCAGCAGCAGCAGCAGCAGTGATGGGGAGGGGGCCATTCGGCGGCGCAGCCTCCGCTCTCACACCCGGCGCCGGCGGCCACCCCCTCCACCCCCACCCCCACCCCCCCCTACCTTCGAGCCCCGCAGTGAGTTTGAGCAAATGACCATCCTATATGACATTTGGAACTCGGGCCTGGACTTGGAGGACATGAGCTACCTACGGCTCACTTATGAGCGGCTGCTACAGCAAACAAGTGGGGCTGACTGGCTTAACGACACCCACTGGGTCCATCACACCAATATCCTGAGCTACGGAGGCTGACTGCCTCCGTGTGGGAGACAGGCTTGGGGTGAGACAGGCTTTCCTGGGTCGCACGGCCAGGCATTGTCCTTGTGTCTGTGTTCATTCCTTCCTGTCCAGATTTCTCTGCCACATTCAGCCTGGGTATTTCCCCTCTGGCTCCCGAGCCCCCTTTTTCTTAGTGCCTTATGCCTCTTTTCTTCCTGCCCGTTCTCCCGGCAGAAGGGGGGTTCCAAGACTCAGTTCTCCAACTTTGTGTCTTCCTCACTCTGAATGTGCCCAGGACCTCCAGCTCAGACCTCCACTCTGTCCTTAGGCTGGGGCTGGGGTGGACAGTGGGGGCCCCAGTGAGGAACTCATTTTCTTCCTTAACACCCTGCACTCACCAACCTGAGCACTCCAAAGCGCAAGCGGCGGCCCCAGGATGGGCCCCGTGAGCACCAGACAGGCTCAGCCCGCAGCGAAGGCTATTATCCCATCAGCAAGAAAGAAAAGGACAGGTACCTGGATGTATGCCCCGTCTCAGCCCGGCAGCTGGAAGGAACAGACACTCAGGTGAGGCCCTTCCCTGCTACCTGGCCCACCAGCATTCTCTTGCCATTATTTCTCCTGTCCCTTAACCTCTCCCTTGTTGTGCTTCGTCCAGGGGACTAACCGTGTGCTTTCGGAGCGCCGATCCGAACAGCGGCGGCTGCTGAGCGCCATTGGCACCTCAGCCATCATGGACAGCGACCTGCTAAAGCTCAACCAACTCAAGGTGAGAAGCAGGGACTTGGGAAGTCTCTGTGGGAAAGCTGGACCTACGGCTACTGCCAACATCATCCACTGTTTACTGGGGTTGGGAGTGAGTGGACAGACCCCCCCACCTGCCCTGGAGGTCTGCAGGCAAGGCAAGGGACTGGGCTGTGGGAGGCAGCCAGCAGTAAAGTCTGTCTTCTGCCCTCTAGTTCCGGAAGAAGAAGCTCCGATTTGGCCGGAGCCGAATCCATGAGTGGGGTCTGTTTGCCATGGAACCCATTGCAGCTGATGAGATGGTCATTGAATATGTGGGTCAGAACATCCGCCAGGTGAGGCTTGAGCCCCAGGTTTGATGGCAGCCTGGGATGCCCACATGATAACCACCTGATCCCCTAGATAAAGCTCCACATCCCTCCCTGCGCCTGAGACTAAGCCAGTAAAACCTGCCTCATACTTTATTACTTCATTGAACAACTAGTAATGGCTATGAGTGAACTAGAGCTTAATGATGCAACAAGAAGCAAAGCTAATTATTATCTCTCCCTTTAAGGACCTTAGAGTTTAATGGAGATTGAACAAGTACCTACCTATTAAAGGGAAGGTTTGGGAGGCAGGATGGAGGGAGCAGTGATGTTTAAGCTGAGGAGCTCTCGTAGGCTCAGGCCAGGGAAAGTGCACCCCTGTCTGGACAGCACGTGCACAACCAACTAAAGGTGAGAAGCAGGGACTTGGGAGACCTGGAGGCAGGATTGTCTTAGGTCAGTGTGACTGGTGGGAAAAACTTGGGCAAGTGGCATCCACAAGAGGCCAGAGGGCTGGGTGGAATCCAGACTCCGTGGAGCTTGGGAGCCATAGCAGTAAGTTTGACCCCGTGGTAAGGAAGGAGGAAGAGGTGTTTGGCAGGAGAGCACTTTGGGCGGCTCTCTGCAGTGTGAAGAGAAAAGGCTGAGACCTCTGAGGGGCTGTTGCAGAGATCCCTTCGAGTGGGGTTGGTGGGAAAGGCCTGGACTACATCATAGTGCCCAACATAATGGTCTCTGAGTCCATGATCGCCATCAGGACCTTGCAGAGGGGGGAGTTGGCTCTGGAGAGTGAGGGCAAGGGTGAGGCCATCTCTCAGGACTCAGCCTCTTGCAGCTAGGTAGGGCTGCTGGTGAAGCGACAGCCAGATGTGCCGTCAAGATGCCTTCCAGTTCAGACGTGAAATTGCAGCTCGTGGGGGTACATCTAGGGGATGACGCCCAGCAGTTCCACTGAGGTGGATTTTGGCTGGACAGGGAAGATTGGGAGGAGTCCCCGCCACTTACTTAGCTGGCAGTTGAAGCTCTGGAAGAAAGTGAGATCACCCAAGGAGAGTGCCGAGAGCTCACCGCCCTGTTTTCTGGGAAGTAAGAGTTGCTCCTCATGTAAGAATGTCCCCTGATTCATACAGCCTGTTTCGGAGGCAGGGTCCTGGGAGTAGAGCAGAGTGGGGTCCTCAAGAACTGACCTGGCCGCATAGCAATCTGGGGGCTCCACTATGTCCGCTGTGAGCCAGGCAACTACTCCAAGAGGAGCTCATGGCAGCTTCTGCCCAGTGGCCAGTGCAGACTCCCCTGAATGCCAGAATGCCAGCCAGAGTGTAGGAGGGAGGGAGGGAGGGCTCCTGGAAGCAGTCTGAAAAGCCAGCAACTTGGGTTCCTGGAGCCAGAGGAGGTGTAGATCCAGGACAGGCTGGTGTGGGCCCCTGGGGAGATGGTGGGAAGACTGCTGGATCCCCTGTCACGGGGGCTGGTGGAGTCAGCCCTGGCTCATTAGGGAGTTGAGGGGACAGCTTCCTTACTGCTGCCCTGTCCCCTCGTCCCAGATGGTGGCTGACATGCGGGAGAAGCGCTATGTGCAGGAGGGCATCGGCAGCAGCTACCTCTTCCGGGTGGACCACGACACCATCATCGATGCTACCAAGTGTGGAAACCTGGCGAGGTTCATCAACCACTGCTGCACGGTGCGCGTGGGGCCTGCCCTGGGCGGGTGGGATGCCGAGGGGGCGGCCGAGGCTCACACTGCCCTCACCTTCTGTAGCCCAACTGCTACGCCAAGGTGATCACCATCGAGTCACAGAAAAAGATCGTGATTTACTCCAAGCAGCCCATCGGCGTGGACGAGGAGATCACCTATGACTACAAGTTCCCGCTGGAGGACAACAAGATCCCATGTCTGTGTGGCACTGAGAGCTGCCGTGGCTCCCTCAACTGAGGTGGGGCAGGACCGGTGCCCACACCCCTATTTATTCCCCTTGGTGCCCTGAGCTCCCAGCCCCCCAGCCTTAGTGGGCTTAGCAGGCCCTACATCCCCCCATCTCAGAATATGGGGTAGGGGGAGCTCCCGAGCCCTCGGAGGGAGCCTCAGTCCCTTGAGGCAACTTCTGCCCCCGTGTCTCCTCCCCACCCACCTCCTCATTTTTTTTCTTTGCGGAGAAGAAGCTGTAAATGTTTTGTAGCTGCCAGCAGCTGTTTCCTGTGGAAACCTGGGGTGCCGGCCTGTACAGATCCTGTTCTTGGGGGGCTGCACAGCCCCCTTGCTTTGTGTTAATGGGGACTTCCCCTTTGTGCCCTGCGTGCACCCCTCCCCAGTTTAGGGGTCTCTAGGGGCAGTGGCCATGTTCTCCCCCTGGGGGGGGCCCTGCGCCCCCAGTCCTAGGGACTCCGTGCCTGGAACCTGCCTCATCTTCTGTTCCTGCCAGACCCTGTGGGTCACCCTCTCACCCTGGTGTCTGGAAGCTCCTGCTCACCCAGGCCAGGACGGTGGGGGACGGGCCCTTCCTGTTGGGCTGGACTGTACATATGTTAATAGCGCAAACCCAACGCCACATTTTTATAATTGTGATTAAACTTTATTGTACAAAATTGTTTGGTCAGTATCTTTGGGGAAAAGCAGGGTGGGATGGGGTTGAAGACAGGTGGGGCAAGTGAAAGGGGAAAATGGGTGGCCTGAAGTTGGGGGGTGAGTTGTGAGGGGCTTTTGGGCCAGCCCAGACCTGCAGATTCAGCCACTGTCACTCTGGGCTCCTGATAGGCCGGACAGTTGTCCAGAAATTCCCCAAGGCCAGCCAGTGTGGGGCCAAGGTCAGGCCTCCCTTCCCTTCCCAGAACCACAGCTGCTGCCGGACTTCTGGCCTCCTGGGAAATCCAACAAGAGGGAAGGGCTGAAGTCATTCAGTGGGAGTGAGGTCACCCGGCCTGCTGTTCCTTCCTGCAGCCAGGAAACCCCTCATCCCTTATAACCTAACCAGAGGTTTCTGGCTTCCCCAGCCCTCTTCCCCAAGTCCTTTGCTGGAACCTGGTGCCAGTGGAGCTCAGGGTGGCCACTAGGGGGTGCCCTGGTGTCAAGAGAGGGGATGGAGGGAGTAGGGTGGTGGCGGAGTTGGACTGGCCTTTCCTGGGATGGGCCAGAGGGAGGAGCCAGCGGAAGGGGCAGGGAAGGAGCCCCGTGCTGCTGAGAGCCTGGCCTGGACTGCCGGAGAGAGACAAAGGCCCCTCCTCCAGTGGCCAGTGTGGGTGCCAGGTGCCCTGGGACAGTGGCTGCAGGTAGGTAATTCGGCCCGGGTCTTTGCACCTGCCCTCTACACTTCCGCCCCAAATCCTTGCTTCCCACCCTCCTTTTTTGTTTCAGAACCTTCCCATCTACCTCAAACCCCAATTCAAGCCCTCACCCCAATCAGTACCAGTCAGCAGGGTGAGAGGGGAGGAAGCCTGGCTGCTGCGCCCACAACTGCAGCCACCAGGAACAACTCTGGCCTCTGCTCCGGTCTAGTTGCCAGAAGCCCCTCCCAGGAGTAACAGCTGGGCCACCCAAGTGAGCCAGGATCTCTTTCCAGTCAGGCATGGCAAGCCCTGAGGAGGCCCAGGATCTGGTGTACCTGGTCACAGGCGGCTGTGGCTTTCTGGGGGAACATGTGGTGAGAATGCTGCTGCAGCAGGAACCCCGGCTCTATGAACTGCGGGTTTTTGACCTGCATCTGAGTCCCTGGCTGGAGGAACTGAAGACAGGTGACCGTAGGGGCAGGGAGTAGATGGCAGGGTGGGGACTTCTGTAGCTGTGGTGGGAAAGATGATGCCTGTTTGTTCTCCACATGGATGGGATGAGTGAGTCACATGGCAAATATGTGGCTCCTGAGGGTGTAGGCAGAACCCAGGATTTGGCTGATGGTCCCAGCTCTGACATGGCCTTTGGCTGCCCCTACCCTCTACCAGGGCCGGTGCAGGTGACTGCCATTCAAGGGGATGTGACCCAGGCCCATGAGGTGGCAGCAGCTGTGGCCGGAGCCCACGTGGTCATCCACACAGCCGGGCTGGTGGACGTGTTTGGCAGGGCCAGTCCTGAGACCATCCATGAGGTGAACGTGCAGGGTGAGGTGCTCCCCACCTTTCAAATAATGCACTTACACTGCCCTAGCTTATGACCAGATCTTGGCTGTTTATTCCCCAACCCCACTTCAACCTTGATCTTTGTGATTCTCCTGTGACTACCTATCCCCAGCCAGGTTGGCTCTGTGAACTTTCCTGCCCATTAACGGACTGCCCTCACCTACCTCCCTGTGGTGTTTTACCCTGGGCCTGGAAAAGGAAGCCACATGCCCTCATCCACATTCAGGATGGGAAGGGAGGGATATAGAGGGTGCAGCTTCAGCTTGGACACAACTCTTTCTTCCTCTAGGCACACAGAATGTGATTGAGGCTTGTGTGCAGAATGGAACACAGTTCCTGGTCTACACGAGCAGCATGGAAGTTGTGGGGCCCAACACCAAAGGCCACCACTTTTACAGGTGAGTTCAGGTCACCCCCCCACCACTCCCAGTATTTGAAGAGCCCTATCTTCCCTTCACTTTCAGAACTTTCCCTCTCTCCCACTAGGGGCAATGAGGACACCCCATACGAAGCAGTGCACAAACACCCCTACCCTCGCAGCAAGGCCCTAGCTGAGAAGCTGGTCTTGGAAGCCAATGGAAGGAAGGTAAGACTGGAGAACACGAGGCGGGAGGTGGGGGCCACTCATCAGAGGCAGAGCTGGGCTGACCCTGCTTCTTTGCATCCTTCCTGGGCCACTTCTCTGGCATCTCCAGCTGGAGGCCATAGCAGGGGGCGGCCACTGGCTCCAGGTCTTAACACTCCCTACCTCTTGCCCCCAGGTCTGTGGGGGGCTGCCCCTGGTGACCTGTGCCCTGCGTCCCACTGGTATCTACGGTGAAGGCCACCAGATCATGAGGGACTTCTACCACCAGGGCCTGCGCCTAGGGGGTCGGCTCTTCCGGGCCATCCCGGCCTCTGTGGAGCACGGCCGGGTCTATGTGGGTGAGGCTCGGGTAGCAGACAGGAGGCCCCACAGGGTAGGCCCCACGTGCTCTGGGGGAGAGGGGAGTGCCCTGACTAGAAAAGGATGGTTCCAGGTAGACTGTGATGGTGTGCCCGTCGCTGCACGAGCCAGAGGAAGCAGGATCCATGCGAGCTGGGAAGGCTGACGTAAAAACATGTCAGGCTGAGGAGAAGCTGCGGTTAAGGGAGCAGCATCTCCCCAGGAGAGGAGTAGCAACTACACAGGACCAAAAGAAGAAATAGCATCCACACAGGCTAGCCTAAGAGAGCAGGTGGCTGCAGGGGGTGGGGGTGGAGGTGGGGGTGTCGGAAGCGGCCTTTACCAGCGCTATAGTAGTAGGCGGGCAGCATCTACTTGGGCCCAGAAGGGGATGGCCCAAGAGAGTGGCACCTTTGTGGTCTCAGGGGCCCTCAGGTGCATGTCCCCCTTCCCCACCACAGGCAACGTGGCCTGGATGCACGTGCTGGTGGCTCGGGAGCTGCAGCAACGGGCGGCTCTAATAGGTGGCCAGGTGTACTTCTGCTATGACCAGTCCCCCTACCGGAGCTATGAGGACTTCAACATGGAGTTCCTGGGCCCCTGTGGAGTGCGGCTGGTGGGTACCCACCCCCTGTTGCCCTACTGGATGCTGCTGATCCTGGCTCTCTTCAATGCCCTGCTGCAGTGGCTGCTGCGGCCGCTGCTGCTCTACGCTCCCCTGCTCAACCCCTACACACTGGCCATAGCCAACACCACCTTCACTGTCAGCACCAACAAGGCCCAGCGCCACTTCGGCTATGAGCCCCTGTTCTCGTGGGAGGAGAGCCGGACCCGCACCATTCGCTGGATACAGGCCATGGAATCCGCCAGCGTGGCCCAGCTGTCCAGGTCCTGAGCCCTCCAGCGAGGGTGGGCAGGGAAGGTCATATCTAGAGCAGAGGCAGGGACCTGGGCTGGCTGGGTGTCCTTGGGCTCTCTCCACGCGTTAAATCCTTAGCACTGAACCTGGTCCTGGTGCCTCGAAGTGCTAGGGCAGGGTTTTGGGGCACAGTGTCTTCACTCAGCCCAGGCCTGATGACTGGCTGGGCGAAGGTCTGAATCCCCTGATGTTCTCCTGCTCCCACTTCTGGTCTTGCAGACAGGGAGCAGACAGAAGCTGTACAGGCCTCCTGCCGGCCTGCTGGCCGCCAGGCATGATCCCGGGCCTGGGTTCCGAGCAAAGGTGCTTTGTGACCACTTCCACACCTTGTGTCCTTTGGGGAGTCATAGTCCCATTATTTAAAAACATCACCTTTAGGGCCTCCCTGGTGGCGCAGTGGGTTAAGCAACGCACTATGAAGCAAACCGCAGCCACTGCAGCAGAGTTCAATCCCTGCTGCCGACCAGGGAGGGGACCCACATGGTGCAGCAGACCTCTCCTGCCTCACCCGCTGCTCCCCTTGGCAGTATACTTCCGTTGATCTGCCTGTTCTGCTCCCCGCTCTGTCTGTGGTGAATCCTCTCGCCCCCCGCACCTCTGGCCTGTACCCCAGTGCTTGTATGCATAAATAAATCTTAAAAAAAAATAAAAATAAAAAAAATAAAAACATCACCTTTAGACGTTTAATTCTCAGTGGAAGCTAAGGAAATCCAGGTGTTTTCATTTCTTCCCACCCTCTGTCCAAATTCTGTACCTACAGTATCACTGGGTCTTCATCTGAGGACATCCAGTTAGCGCTGTGCCTGACCAAGCCCTGGAATAAAGGTCCTTACCCAAGCCTCTGTCTGTCCAGTCCCGCCCGCGTCGGCCACGTGTCTGTCTCCCTCTCCCCACGGCGCCCGTCCCGTGTGGGGACAGAAGGAACTGAGCACACTGAACGCCCGCTGTTGGATTGGTTGCTATTTCTCCCGTCCCGTGGGGCCCGACCCGGCCCGGAGTAGGGTAGGGGGCTCTGGGGACAGGACATGCAGGGCTGAGGGCGGGGTAGAATTTTCCTGTGTTTTATCCATTTGCAACTTGGTCACCAATAGAGAGAAATGGGACTCTGAGGGCTAACAAGAGTGGGTGGCCTGGCTCTGGGCCCCCAGCCAGGCCCCAGGAGTCCTGTCCCCTCCAGGGAGGAGAGGGAGAGAGCTCTAGAACCCAACGGAGAAACAGAAGGGGCAGGGGCTCATGTCAGCAAACACGGCTACATCACGTGACACGCCAGCGACACGGAAACACACGCCAACGCACACGGCTGCACAGTGGGCAGGGGGCTGGGGTGGGGGTTGGGGGAGGAAGGGAGCCAGGAGCCACCCATCTTGTCCTTTGCAGGGCGGGCTGGGGCGGGCAGGGGTGAATGCATAGAACACATCATGTACACACGCTCAAGGCGTGGCAAGAGCGTGCATCGACCCGCAGGCACATGGGATGAACACGCAGTGTGCTTTGTGAGAGGTGGGGCTCTGGAGAGAGAGGGAGGGGAAGCAGCAAGCCCTGGCCAGCCCTGGGACCACCCACAGGGCACACAGGGGCTGGATGGCTGTAGGTGCGTGGAGGGTAGGCAGCACACACTTGTCCAAGAACATGCAAGAGACACCAGCCCCCAGACAAGACTCCAGGACGCATACAGACACGGCAGCCAACAAGCAAACACACCATAGGATGTGGGACTTGTATAAAGCTGGGGCCCGGAGGGGTCCGAGTGAGGCCCAGAGAGACGGGCAGTTAAAGGCCTGATACCACTCAAGGAAGCAGTAGCAGCGCTCCAGCCATGGCTCCACCCTTCTCCTTGGGGCCCCAGGCTGTGGGGATTCCGGAAACACCTGGGCTGAAAGGGTGTCCTGGCTGGGTGGCAGGAAGGAAAAGGGGGATGGGGTGGGGGTGGAGGAACTGGGGCCTGAAGTCCCCAGAGAAGCCTGAGATGGGAGCAGGAGGGCTGCAGTCAGACAAGGGCGAACTTCCTGTCCTGCAAAAGGGCGTTCTGGGAATGGACAGGTCGGCTCCCCTCCTCAGCACAGTCCCCCTAGGGGGGTTACACATATTGGCCACACACAGGCAGGACCCAAACAGCCAGGTAGGGAAAAGGCAGTCTGCTGAGCTGGGGTGGGGGTGGGGAAGGGAGTTGTGTTTCAGAAGGTCACATCTCATTCTCTCTCAGACACACACAGTGCACATGAACTGGGACTCTGGGACATGATCTGCGCAAGCACGCAACACACACACACACACACACACACTCTCTGGTCCTTCACCCTGTGCACGTGTGTCCAACTCCAGGGCAGGACACATTCCTGTACTTTGGAAAATCCTGTACACGTGTGTGCCCTACGAAGGGGGTGGGGCTTCTCACACCGCCCTTTGCTCATTCTTCCCACCTGGCACCAAAACCCACCTGTGCGTGTGCTGCCTGCACAGTGAGGAGGAGCTGGCCCCTTCCTCACCATCAGAAACCTGGGCCTGAGTCCTCGGCTCAGTCTCAGCCTGGGTTGGCAGCAGCTACTGCCAATGTTACAGCTGAAGCTGTGTCCAGGTGGTGGGTCCTGCACTCAGCCCACCACGGGGGCCACTCCAGCACATCTGATGTCAACAGTGGCCCAAACCCAAGGTCCCTGAGGCAGAACCGAGGGCATTGTGTGGGGCAGCTGGATCAACGCCAGCCTCTCCCGGGTCCAAGGTAAGTGTGTGGAAGGCAGGAAAGCTCTGGTTTTCCATCTGCCGGGCGGCCCTGACCTTCCACATCCACAGCGTCTCCCACAGCCCCCCAGGGAGGTTGTGCGCAAGGGCATGCGTGTGGCCATGCCCACAGGTGTGCCTCCGCCCCTGGGCCTGTGTGCGCGCGAGTGCCCCGGCTTCACGGCGCGGGTCTCACCTCTGGCAGAGACAGCAAGATAAGCGTGTGGACATGTGTTCAGAGCAGGAAGCTCCGCTTGCACAATGTTGACGTTAGCAGTGTGGCCGCGCCATACGTTGGTCAGCAGCTCTGGGGAGGGAGGGAGGAAGGGAGGGAGGGGGCGAATAAATCTGCACAAACAAACTCACATGGGCACATGGGCACCATTCTGAAAGATAAACGTGTGCAGAGTACCCGGGGCTGGAACACTGTGGAAGCCTCTATACGGGGCACACACACACACACATACACTCTCACACGCATGTTCTAGATAGCAGAGATGTACAGGTGTCTGTGCCCACCCAAAACAGGTGCCCAGTACATGATATGGAAGGTTCTGCCTGAGGAGATGACCTAACACCGACCCTTCAGGCACATGCTGAAGAGACACGCATGCGCATGTCACCGACTGAGGGACCACACGTGGATATCTAGGGCAAGGTAGGTTATTCACATGTGTACACTTCCACTCACCTTGGTGAATGCACAGGCCCACACCACACATACCCCCTCCCTGTCCCCGCACACACCAGCCCCAGGGCTAAGCCAGGAAGGTTTGCTCTACATCCCACTGCAGTGTGTGCCATGGCCTGTGTGTGTCCGGGCTACCCCGTGGGATGTCGGTGTAGACACCTCAGAAGATACAGGGAGGGAGGACAGTGTCGGTGGAGGAAGTGTGGTTGCATTAGACTCAAGCACACCAAGACAAAACTCCACGTACACAAACTGTCTGCAGAGCTGCGTGTTCACGCACACGCACACGCACATGCACATCTGCTCACCAGAGACAGAGCAGGGCTTGGGCCGCTGTGTTATGCCTGGTGGGTCTGCACAAAACCCCAGTGAAGGGAAGGGAAGGAAGCTCAGAAGACACAGACTCAAGGTGGGGGTGCTTTCCGAAACACAACACACACACACACACACACACACACGCTGGGGTGTCCACACGTCTCGAGCATGTGCCGGCGGCATGCATGTTGGTGTGCATGTGTAATCACGCCTGCTGCTATCTACGTGCGTGGGCAGGGGTGGTCCATGGCGGGGTGAGGACAGGGACTCCAAGGTCTGGTAGAGGTAAGGAGGGGGGGGCTGCCTGGGTCTGTCTTGGGGATGAGCTTGGAGCAGGGGATGGAGTGAAAAGGATGGTGGGGGTATTGCTCCCAATGTGGTGGGGGAGGGGTCTGAGGGAGATCGGGGTGAGGGGCCTACAAGCCCAGCGTCCCCCCAATGGATGACGCCAAGACCACCCCCAGCACCACACAGCAAATGATGATCATGATTTTCTTCTGCAGGCAGGAAGGGTGGCGGGAAAGAAGGAGAAGACAGAGAAACAGACAGAGATTAAGACAGTGAGATGGACAGAGAGATGGGTGGGGGACATGGAGAAGGAGGATATGCGGAAAAAGAAAAGGGGAGAGAAAACAGAAAAAGCAAGAGGTCAGAGCCAGAGATTAGACCTCTCGGGAGATTTCATCACTCACCTCGACCCTGGCCTGAGCCCAGCCCCACCCACTTGGCTCTGGCCCACGGCCCCCTCAGACCCGCCCCTCGCTCACCCTCCGGGCCTTGCTCTGGTATTTCACAGCTTTCTTGGTATCGGACACGGCTCGTTCCACATAGTCCACGGAATGTTCCACGTTGTACTCAATGCGGTCGATCATCTCACCCTGCAGGAGATGTGCAATGGGAGGGTTGGGACTGGGTTGGGAGCGGGGCCCTGGACCTGGGGGAGGCGCCCCGAGTCGGGGGGCAGTAGCAGTACCTGGCTCTCCACCAGCATAGCCATGTCCACAAACATGTCGTGCAGTTCGCGGATGCTGGTTTCCAGTTTGATGATCTCGTTGTGCCTCGTCTCAATCTCGTTCAGGGCCTGCTTCGTCATCTGTGAGTCCATTTTGATCTAGGGCGATGAGGGGGGAGGCGGAGCTGCAGACTACCCCTCACTCCCATCCGAGCTGGGATTCCACAGCCAGAGTCTGGGTTTAAGTCTGGTTGCCAATGCAAGCTGTATACTTGGGCACATAATTTGACCTCTCTGAGCCTCAGAGTCCCCATCTATAATAGATTACGTGGATGATACAGTGCCACCTCCCCACAGTGGTGGGGAAGCCTGGGGGAGTTGCTGAGCACGTAGATTAGAAAAGGACCTGCACACAGAAAGCACTAGAGAGAAGTTCATTAAATGACAAGAAACAAAACTAGCCCTGAGCACATGACCTCACCCCAGGGCTTCGTCTATTACACAGCAGGGAAGCCCAGGGGACAGAGTGAGGGCTCCAGGGCCCCCACCAGTATTGGGGATCCCCGTCTGGTCAGGGTAGGGGAGCAGGACACAGCAGAGTGAGAGTGGGAAGCAGAGGCGGGCCAGGGGAGGTGCATCCACAAGTCAACTGGAGCTCACATGAGCAGGGGAGAAGAAAAATGCACCACAACCCTCAAGAGCCAGTGGGCGGGAGACCCCAACCACAATGAGACCACCTCGCTCCACAACTGCCTGCCCTGAGCCAGGCCGTTCGCTCACAAACCGCTCGGTGTTCAGACCACATCAAACCGCTCTCTGCCCTAAAACCCGCAAGAGTTCCCCACCACCCGCACAGGCTGGGCCCAGCAGCCATGGCCAGTGTCTCTGCTCTCATTTCCTGCACATCCTGTAAGAGTTGAAATCATCCAGTGGTTGTTGGGCAAGAGATCCACACCCCTTGTCTTGTCCCTTTGGGTAGGGTACCCCCTTGCTCATCTCCCCATGTCCAAATATTCCTTGTTCCTTAAAGCACAGCCCAGTGCCACTTCCCCCAGGAAGGCTTCCCTCACTCCACTACTTCAGGGACCGTGCAGCTGGCAGCACAACCCTCAGGCAAGGCCTCGCCCCCCCCAGGAAGCATCTCCTTTGTCAAGATGGCAGGCTCATTCACAGGTCAGCTCTGTCCAGGAAAGTGCCTCCCTTAAACCGCTCACCAGGTTTTCCTCCACTCTGAGACAGACAGACAGCTGGAGCAGAGCTGTCTGGGAGGACTCCATGCTAACTGGCCCATTTGCCAAAGCTAATTTAACAAAGATCAATTATCTAAATAAAGATTCACTGACAACTGTTAGGCAATCACTGAACTTATTTTAATCCTGGTCTAAAATCCTTGATTGAGGACATTTTGCCACCAGCAGCAGAAAGAAAAACAGAATTGAGCAGGCTGGGGCAGAAGTCAAGAGAGAAAGCAGAACCAAGGACTGGCGGGTGGGGAAGCCCATCCGCTGACTGACGCAGATGAGGAGGCAGGGCATGCGTGGAACTTCAGCAAAAGGAGGCCTGACTTAAAAGAAAGTCTTCAAAAACGGAGGCAAATTAGTCATTTGGTGAAATAACCTGTGGGGGGCAGGGCGTTGCTCTCTGAAAGCTGATGCAAACCCAGGGTTCAAACCCAGGCTCTGCCCTTACCGCTGAGGCTGCGGGTGGGGGAGGGGGGTGGATTTCTCACCTGGGTCGTGGTGGTGAAGAGTAAAGGACTTCGTAGGCAAATGTAATAATGTAAAGTGCTTAGAACAGTGCCTGGTACACTACTGTCTGCCATTTGGGGGGGGCCTTCTTACTCTGGCCTCGTGGAATTCCCCAAGTTCCAGATCCAGGTTTCCTACTGCTTGTTATTCCAGGGCGGGCTCTGGACCTGGCATTCTATTTAAACTTGGGAAGAGACACGTGCTCTCTCCAAAACAAACCCCGCCTCCACCCGAGGCTCACATCATCCGTGAAGATGGCCAGCTTCCCGCTCTCCAGCATGTCTTCCAGTTCTTCGTTGGTCGTGGTCCTCCCGGCTGCGGAGAGAAGGACCTCCTGCAGGGACTGGGCCAGCCCAGGAGTCCGAGGTGGGACGCGGGGACCCGGGGGCCACCCCCCGTCCGCGAGGCCGGCGCCCCCTCGAGAGGAAGGAGGTCGGCCGGCCCGGGTGGGGGCGGGGCAGCACACGCACTGATCTCCAGCTGCCGCTGGATCCGGTCCTTGCAGCGGTCGCGGTACTTGGACTGGGTCGCGTTATATTCGGTCATTACTTCCACGAACTTCCGGGAGAGCGTGGAGTGCTGGGTGGGGAGCAGACACATCAGGCGCCGCGCAGACCGCCGGCCGGGAGGGGTGGGGCGACGGGCTGAGCCGCCCCTCCGCAGCGCACGGTCCCTACCTGCCCCCCACCTCGGACCGACCCCAAGCCCAGACCAGCTGGGGCACCCCGAACCAGCTGCGACCCCGCCCGGAGCGCCGCGCCGCCCCGCCCCCTCCGGCCGCCGCGCCGGGAACACGCTCTGGCCCGCCGGCTCCCCCGCGCCTCCGGCCCGCTCCTGCCCGGCCCCCGCCCGGCCCGCCGGCCACCAGCTCCTACCTGCGTCTTGCGGATGCGCAGGTCCGCGGAAGAACGGTTCAGCCCCTCCTCCTGCTCGATGCTTTGCTCGATAGCTGCGGGAGAGAGGGCTGGATGACGGGGAGACCCGAGTGTGGGGTGTGGGGTCCGAGATTATGAGGGCTCTCCACTCCGCGGCAGGCCCCAGGCCCGTGGAGATGCGAAACACCCAAGCAGAGTGCGAACTGTGCAGAATCCAGAGAGTGGGGAGACCGCGAATATCGGGACAGACATTTGGGGGCGTCTAGAAGGCAGGTGGACGAGAGGTTGAGGGTTGGTCAGTCATCTATGGAAGGGAGACTATTCTGGTGAAAGGACTGAGTTTTGGAAAACCCTTGACCAGCTGTTGCTCCTGCTAGGCCCCAGGAGGATTGTGGGCTCAATTCCCGTGCACCCACTCCCGACACTCATCATCCAGATTTGCTGAAGGAGCCTGGGTAGGACCTGCTGGGCTGGAGAAATGCAGCAGGACGAGCCCCTGGGCCCCCTCAGACCTGGAAGTGTCTGGCCACCCCTGAAAACCTCCCGTCTCTAGTTCCTGGCAGTGGGGGGGGAAAGGGGCTGGAAGGTGCCCCAGCATGCCGGCACATCTTGGCGAGCACAATGACCTGTCACGGCTCCTCTGAGTGGCAGTGGGGAAAAAAACACGGGAACACATACGGGGAGCAGGGGGTATCAAAATCTCTGGCCTAGGGTGGGGTGCTCTTGTCAGACTTGGGATTGGGGCCAAACCCTGGAGGGAGGGGTCCTTTATAGGGTCTCCTTACTTCTTCCAGCAACACTGGGAATTCAGTGATAACAGGCCATGCTTCAGACTAGAAAATGAAGTTCACATGGCTTAAACCACTCAAGGTCACAGGCAAAGCCTGAGTTTGTACCACCACACTGCCTGAAAGAGAGAGAATCCTCTCCTCTAATGCAAGTCTGGCAGATCTGCTTCTCTAAGTCACTGCCACCTTTCCTAGCTTCTTTCCTGGTGCGTTTCTGGCCCATGGAAGCCTGGAGCCACTCCCACAGAGTGCTCACAGCCTGCTGGGCCCCAAGAAGTCACTGAGCCCGGGGGTTTTTAAGTGACTTCCACGGAATCCTGCTTCAGAGAAGGAAGTTCGGGGCTATTGCTGGGAGTGACGGGACCGCCACACAGGGAGGGCCCTGGGGCTCCCAACCCGCTGAGCCAGAGCATGGCGACTTTTCTATTTTATATCTGAGGATCTTTGTAGGATTTCATTTGGGAAAAAAGATTTTTCACTCCCACTCTCCCCGCCCCAAAAGTCAGCTTTGAAATTGCTTCAGATCTTCTCCTTTACGGTAAAGAAGCTGTGTGTGTGTGTGTGGGGGGGGGGTGCTTGTCCAGAATCAGTTGATGGTGGAGGCTGGACACCCTCTACCTGGCCCTCCACTTGACGTGCAACCAGTTTGGGTCACTTCCCATCCAACACCCGCTCCTGAGTGCAAAGGGCTTGTTTTTACCGGACAGCACCTGCTGCTCACGCTTCTCCCACTGAGGTCAGGAGGACATGCGGTCTTATCTTCATGTCCCTGACCAATGTCAGTGCCCTCAGGGCTGAGCATCTGGCAGAACTCCCTGTCCCCAAAGCCCAGCAACTTGCCTTGGACGGGGTAGGTGCTCAGCCAGTGCTTCTGAGGCTGAATTACCAGGAGCATATAAATTAGCATCACGGTAACACCGCTATTGCCCTGGCACCAGCAGACAGGGAGGTTCCCAACCCACAATGCTTTGGGGGAAGGTGGTTATTACCAGCACCCAAGTCCTTAAATTAGAGTGAATACATGAGCAGTTGGCAAGTCCCTCTTGAAAGTGTGCCAGCCCCTGATGTCAGCCACACAGTCCAATCTGTTCTGATCCAAGGATACCAATTCAGAAGCGTCCACTGAGCCCACCTACTGGGTGCCCAGCGCTATGCCCGGCACCTGCTCTGGAGAAATAGGACTTAATGAACCTAAGGCCACTTGGTAGACGATATTTTTCTGGTGAACCTTCATGCTGATGGAACCAGCAGAGCTCAATTTGGACAGAGACGCTTCTCCCTCACTTCTCTATCATGTATCTTTCTCCAAAGAATCTGGGACAAAGAGGAAAGTCTGGGGATTTGTGCTTTCTCACCATTTAGGAATCTGGTGGTCTAGAGAGGCCAGCTGGTTAGCTGCATGGAGGCAAAATCCTTTTTCTCCTTACTGGGGAGCCTGTATTCCTCACCTTTCAACTTGGACCGAACTTTGTTGGCCGTTTTCTTGATATCTGCAGTGAGGTCCTCCAGTTCCTGTTTGGTCTCTGAGGGGAGGGCCGAGACAGGTGAGAGGTCTGGGTGGGACCCCAGACCCCCCTCCCCGGCCCCTGCCAGCAGCGGGGCACTCACTCTCGTCGGGGTTGGGCGCGGCCAGGATGGCGCTGTGCTGTTTTTTCACTTGCTCCACGTCCTCGGACAGCTTCTCGATGCAGCCCCGGATCTCTTCCACCTGGGTCGCAAAGCAGTTAGACTCAGCCAAGTCACTGGCCAGGGAAGAGGATCCAGGGGGCTCGGCCAGGGTTTAGGGAAATGGGCCAGACCCAGAGGCTGGTAAAGGGCCAAGAGCACAGAAGAAGAGAGCAGGCGGGAGGGGGCAGGTTCTGGGTCCGGGAGCACCAGGTGCTCAGTTACCTGTTCGAAGAACTCATCCATGAAGTGGTCGCGGTCCACATGAACCACCTCCTCCTCATCATCGCTGTCTTTCGCCTAGGAGGCAGGAGAGGCAGAGCCCGTGAGCAGTCTCCACCCTGGCCCGGATGCTCCACGCTCTAGGCTCAAAGCAGGGGTCCCCCCAGGGGTCAGATTCAGGGAGGGTGGCCAGGGCCCTGCCCAGACAGGACAAACTGGCTATCTTGTGGAACAGGGTCCTGGAGATCCGGGCCACGGTGCAGGGAATGAGCAAAAGGCGCCCTTTCAGCAGAGGGCCTGGCAGTGCAGCTGCCAGGAGGCAGATGGTGCGCAGAACGGCTGCCCCTAACCAGCTGACGGAGGTGATCAGGCCTGCAAGGACCAGCTAAGTATCAGGCCTGTGCTAACCGGCTCCGGGCTCCGAGACAGGGCCGGCCACAGCCTGACCCTCCCGCCCACGCCCAGCCGCTTCTGCCCAGGCCTCACTTTACTCTTTGTCTTTCCCTCCAGCCTCAGCACCCCCGCCCTGGCCCAGCCGGGCCCCTGTGCAAGGTCATCACAGCCAGTGCGGGCACCGAGTTCGGCAAGCACAGCCAGGCCCAGCAAGGGCTGGAGGAGACAGAGGCGGCACCCCAGCCTCCCTCGCTCAGCCTCTTCCTCCTGTCACCCACTTGCGCCCCTGCACAGCTCACTCTCCCGGTGTATTCACTTGCTTTCATCCAGCCTCTTCCAACTTCACACCCACCTACTCTCACTGCTTGGATTTCCCAGTTGCAACCTGCAGCTGCTCAGCCCTCCACCCCCAGGGCTCAGAGACACAAAGGGATTTACCCACCCACACCCCACCGCCACCGCCAGACAGACCAGTGACACCGACAGAAGGGCTGACACACAAGGCACACAGAAATAGGCCCACTGAACACCCACACGGAGACACACTGACAAGCTGACGTTCACCCGCACCCAGAGCCCCAGCAAAGCTGCACGCTGACATGTGTGAACACAGAGACACCACCCGCACCCCAGTCACAGCCAGGAGGGCCCTCTGGGCCTGCTCTCCAGCCTCAGGTCTGCACAGCCTTCAGAGCTGGGAAGAGGGGGGTGTGAGGGGGTTCCCCAGTGCTACACACTCCTGCCTCAAGACTCTTCTCTGCCTGGGACAGAAGTCTGAGGGCAAAATCCGGGCCCATGAAGCTTAATTACAGCTGGAGCTCTAATCAGCCCCAGTGGAAATTTAAACAGAGTTCACCCTGATTTCCAGAAAGAACCTAGCCAAAACTCAGATGGAATCTAACTATAGAGGCTAAATGAAACCAAGTCAGGCTGCAAACAGTGTCTCCGGGGTGCAGCCTGGTGGGGTCTGCAGAGGCGCTCACACAGGCCCTCCGCAGAGCCCCAGGGATCCCAGACAGAACCTGGAGAAACCAGACAGGCTCAGACGGAACCAGCCTCAGAGCAGACAGATCCCAGACAGCGCAGATCGAACCTAGACAGAGCCAGATGGGACTTAGATGCAATCTCAACAGCCAAGTGAACCTGGAGTTAGCAGAGCCCCCGCAGCCCCCAGAGGGGTCCTCAAGTCCCTTCCACTGGACACCCTCAAAGCCACCCCAGCTTCCTGCCCAACGGAAGGCCGGGGAGTCCCTCAGACACTGGGCTCGCCCCACCCCACCACATCAGAAGATATGTCAACACTTCGCCTCCCAAGCATCCACCAGGACAGGGAAGCTCCTCCCTCTCCACCCACAGCTGCCCCCAGGAGCAAGTGTGGCACTTGGAGACCTGCTGAGACTTCTGGCTTCTCCACCTGCCCCAGGCTCAGCCCGGTACACCTTGACCCTGAGAGACTCTGGGAGGCCAGCTGATCTCTGAGGATCTGAAGCTTCCCATGATGCTCTCCATCTTCTCTGCCCCAAAGCCAGCTGCCTCACGAGGCCCCCCTCTCCTAGAGCCAAAGCCATCCCTCTGTTCTTCTCTGCCTCCCACTCAGCCCTCAGCCCAGTCACCCTCGGGTCATGACGCCTTTTGCTGGCCTGGGGACCTAGCACCTGCTCTATTCTGTCATTTTCCTTCCCCTAAAGTCTGATTTCTCCCTCTCCAGCCATTCAGAGCCGGTTTCCTTGGCTTCCACTCTGGGGCACCCCTGCTACCTTCACCTGTCCTTGAGAGGGAAAGAAAGGTCGAAAGGTCAAGGGCCTGAGGATGACTTATTTGGTGTAATAACTGCAGACATCCCATAAGTATAAACTTGCACAACTATAACCTGCTTGATCCTCGCCACCCTAGCCCAGAGAGAGGAGTTGGGCAAGCAACATTGTCCCCACTTTACAGATCAGAGAGGGGAAAGGGAAATGACTCGCCCAAGGGCACCCAGGCTTAAAGGGGCCAGGAAATCATAAGCAGTGAAGACAGGCTCCGCCATAGCCCCTTCTGAGACTTGAGATTCGGCCACCTTCCTTCAGCAACACTGCCACCAGCTATTCTCTCTCGCAGGTCAGCTCCTACAAAGACCCCAGTCGGGTGGAGGCCCTGTGCTCTGAAAGACTAGCAAAATATTATCATTTCATGGCACCTTTTGCATAGGTCTTCTAGTTATCTCATTTAATCTTCACAAAAACTCTGGCAGGCCCATTGGCAAGCATGGTTATCCCCTGCGGCAAACATTTGTACAGCATGTTATAATGTGCTGGGACCATCTCACGCATTCTTTCTATCCATTCAGTCCTCACACTAGCCCCAAGGCACATGATATTCTAGCTCCCCCTTTACCAATGGGGAACCTGAGGCAAAGAACAGCTGAAGAACTTGCCCAAGGTCAGTGGTTAAGAGCCCTAGCCTCTGCATCTGCTGAGTGGCAATAATGTTGACACCCTAGAGTGGTGGGGGAGGCGATGAGACCAGGGCAGTGAAATGCCTGATGCTATCAGAGCGAGAAGAGGTGCTTGGTGAGGACCAGCTACTGCTCCCTGTCTCTCCTGTGTTGGGGATGAGGAAACAGGCCCAGAAATGTTGCCTCACCTGCCTAAGGCGACACAGCAAAAATGGCTGGGAATGGGACCGAATTGGTGCTCCACCCCAGGCTCTTCTCCCTCCATCCTGTGGCAGAGGGTAGTCTCTCTCTTCCTGCCTGGCCCCAAAAGCCTGCTCTGCTGTGTCCTCAGTACTACTGGCCTCCTGTGGCCAGAACAGAAAGACCAGTGAGAGGAGCCCAGGCTGCGGCAAGAGTCTAGACAGGAAGCCAGGGATTCCAGCCTGCCCTGGACTTGCTGTGTGACCCTCGGCAAATCTCAGCACCTCTCCAGGCGCCACTTCATCTGTGAAATGGGTGAACTGGTGCATGTGCTCCCTCCCTGCATTGAGGAATGTGTGTCTCATAATAATAACAATGTCTGGAAGAAGCTGGTTCATCTAGCAGGAAGCAGGTGTCAAGCCAAGGGGCCCCCAATCTCTCAGGTGACCATCGAATGATTCAGCCTCAGTGGCCGCATGCGCCCAATGTAGACGTAAGAGCTGATGCACATGAGCACCAGGCGCCAACACCAGGCGTGACGGGCGCTTTGCATTTCTCACTGGCCCTTCCAGCCACCCGGGGAGCAGGTCAGGTGCTCCCCGTCTTCAAAGGTCCCTTTCTGTGATTTCAGTTATCTGTGCTCCAAAAATATATGTACAATAGATATTTTGAGAGCGACATCACATTCCCATAACTTTTATTACAGCACATTGTTATAATGATTCTCTTATTATTAGTTATTGTCATTCACCTCTTCTTGCACCTAATTTGCAATCAGACATCACAGGTCTGTCTTGCAGGGACAGCGTGGTGTCCAGAGGGCTGGCACTACCCACGGGTCCAGGCAGCATCCGCTGGGGGTCCTTGCACACACTCCCTGAGGATAATGGGGGCTACTGAGCTCTTCTCATTCCCATTTGGCAGATGAGGAAATGAGGCACAGGGAGAGGAAGTCACTTGCCCACGATCACAGCACCCGTGGGTGCAGAGGGGGTGTCCCGGGTCGCATCCAGGCACTCTGCTCCCTCCTGCTCACCACCATTTGGCACACTCGCGAGGACTGAACGAGAGGACAGAGTCCTGGATGCCTTTGGAACCACCTTGGGAACAGGGGGCATCAGATCCATGCCTCTAGCTTCAGTGTGCCCTCCTCGGGCCCCTCTGCCCCAAAGTCCAGGCCTCCCACATCAGGGGCGCTGGGCCTTGGGTGTGCCTGCGCGGGAGACAACCTGGGCAGGAGGCAGAGGGACGGAGCGAGCCAGCACGGCAGTGACCAGAGACAGATGGTGCGCTGGGGACTAAAACAGGCGGAAAGAGACTGGAATTGGGTGATAAAAATGTCCGTGTGTGTGCGCGCGCATGTGTGTAAACACGCGTGCCCACGCACACAGCCCGCATGCTCGTGCACGTGCTCCACAGGGGTGCAAGCATCATTTGATCTCGAGGCAGCAGCCTCCGTCCACTGCACCCCGTGCTTCTGTCCGTCTGCCTCTGACCCGGGCCTCTCCCTACCGGCCGTGCCTCCCGCCACCGCCCTGCGTACCCACCTCGCCTGCCTCAGCCTCTGCCCACTGAGTCATCCATTCATTTAACGTATGATTTGTCCCGAGTTCTCTTCTGGTGCTGCTGCGAAGACAGCGGTGAACCAGACAGGAGGAAGGACCTGCCTCCAGGGAGCTGACAATCGCGCGGGGGTGGGGGCGGGCAATGCACAATGAAAGACACAAGTTCTGACTGTGCTCACTAGTGGAGGGAGAAGAGGGGAGCTGCCACAGTGAGAAGCCTGTATCGGAGAGGCCTTAGGCCCGAGGGTCAGGGAGGGCCTCGGGTAGGGGGACATTTCAGCTGTGCTGCCATCTGGGGTTAGAGAAAGCAAGCCAGAGGGACAGTAGCGTGGGCTGAAGGAACAGCTTCAAGCAGAGGGGCAAGAGGCAGCAGGGTGAAGGCCCTTGAGTGGGGGGACCTTGACGAGTCTGAACGGCAGGAACAAGCCCAGCGCGGGAGTCCCCCAGGGTCCTCGGGTCCCTCCCCACCTGTCTCACACCGGGCCACGCTTCCCTCAGTAGCGTCAGGTCTGTGTTCCTGAAGCTCCTCCTGGGCCTGCCCCACACTACACAGGCCTCAGGCCCTGCCCTCAGGATGCTTGGCTTGGCTTGCCTCATGGCAGCCCCATTCCCGCAGCCTCCCTCAGCGCAGCCTCCCCTTCCTCCATGTCCCAGTCTCCCCAGTCCCCCATCAGCCCCCTAGTCACCTCCTAGGTTCCAGCCCACAATGTGTCTCCTCTGCTTTCTTTCTCCTGCCAACCTTCCTCTGCCTCACTTGCTCCCCTTCCTCCCCTCTTGCGCCCCACCCCTGGTCCCTCGTTTGGACCTTGAGACAACTGCCCAGCGATGAACTCCCCGTCTAAGCTTCCGCTCCAGTCCAGCACCTCCCAGTCCCCAACCAAAGGTGCCTGGTCACCTGGAGTCAGAAAATGGGGTTCAACCCCAACTCTGCCATTAATAGTGATATGACCTTGGGGGAGTCGGGTTACCTCTCTGGCTCTCAGTTTATTCCAAAATGGAGTAGTCACAGCCTACCCATCTCAGGGGGTGAAGTGAGGCTCGAGAGAAATAAACAAGTCACGTGTGGAGTAAGAAACACGCTCAGCGCGTGCTGAGCACCAGGCCCCGCCAGGCACCGCTTGCATGTTGTCTAATCTCAGCGCTCAGCGCAAGCCTGGCAGCAGGTACTAGGACGACTCTCAACTCACACAGGAAGAAACTGCAGGCCAGAGATGTTGGGCAACTTACCCAAGGTCACACAGGAAGAAAAGGTAGGCTCTGAATCCAGACCAGCTGACTCCCAGATCTGTGCCCACAACCACCATGTGGTAAACAGACCTCAGGACTCTGGGGAACCCGAAGGAACTCTCAGATAGACAACCAGCCCCCTGGACTGACATCCCCTCCCATCACGGCCCCTGCCTCCCTGCCTCCCTCTCAGACACCCATTTTCCAGGCCTCCCACACCCAACGCTGTCTCTTCAGCCTCCCAGCCTCTGCTCTCAACCCTGGGGAGACCCTTGTGCTGCCCGCACTCCTTGCATCTGGCAGCTCCTTTCCTCCCAACCCGCCCCCTCCCAAAATCTCCAGTCTCCCTGAGCTATGACTAACACTCCAGCCAACAGCCGGTGCCCGTCCCCCCTTACCCCTCCACACCACCTCCCACCTCCCCCACCTGGCTGCCAGAGGCAGCTCCAGCAGGAAGGGACCCTCCCACCCACTCAGTGGAGGACTCCCACTCCCTGCCTCCCCTCCCTATTATGCCACCATTCCACCACCGCCTCACCCAACCCACCTGCCATCTCTCTGGGTTCTGGAGTCACGGGCTAGTCTGGCATCAGGAGACCTGGGGTCCAGTCTGGATCCCTCACTTGCTAGCTGTGTGACCTTGGCCAACATAAGTAACCACACTGGGCCTAAGTTTCCTCGGCTATTCCTCACTCAGTCTCGCAGTCTGCTGACCAAACCGGGAGCTTAGCGAGGGTCCGATGGAGCAACGGGGTGGCAACCTGCTCTGAGAGCTGGATCATGAGAGAGGGGGTGTTCTGAGCACAATGCTGGCGCCTGCCCGCCCCTAAGTGTATGTAACTCCGGTCAGGTCACCTTTCTGAGCCTCAGTTTCTTTATCTATAAAATGGGTAAAATCAGTCATAAGCTCATAATCAGGCTGCTGTGAGTTAACATGTACAAAACACTCAGAACAGTGTCTGGCACTGCTGGTTATTTTTATTATTGTCATTTTCCTGATGCCTGAGTATATACAGTCAGTAAAAGTTTAATACTGAAATAAACCTTCAAAATTCCCTCCCTCAACCACTAGTTCCTCCTTCTTTCCTATTTGCCAAACCGGATCTCCCCAGAGACAACGGTCATTCATCACCTCCCTTTCCCTCCACCCCAAATGCAGGGGATTCTTTCCTGCCAGCATGGAGACTCCTGTTTCAAAGGCCAAAAAATCAAAGACACACGTGAACAGGGAAGATGGGGAGCCCCGACGGCAGGCAGGTCCTTCCACCCAGCTCCCTGGTGACCTTGGGTAAGTTCCTGCCTTCTCTGGGCCTCAGTTTCCTCATCTATCAAATGGGGTGGTGAGCCCAAGAAACAACCAACAGGCTCCTGGTAAAGACCCAGCCCAACAGTAGGTGACTGGGACTGGGGCTTCATAAACATACACTCCCAGGCTGTCAGCCCGGCCACCTTGGGCCTGGGGTCATTCCTCCCAGTCCCGTAGCACCCCCTCTGCCCCAGAAACACTCTCCGGAAGCCCCCACGCCCCAGCCCCTGCAAACAGCCTGCACTGAAGACACAGGTGCCGCCCTCCTCCCGTCACCCAACACAACTAGCCTGGGCAGACTCCTGGAACTGGGCCTCTCTTGGCCTGCAGATCAGGGGCATGTCAGCCTGCCCCACGGTCTAGGATGCCCCAGTTCCCCCCAGCAGAGAACAGTCCTGGCCGCACCACCCAATTCCACGGACCCGTGGACGTGGAACCTGCCACCCCTGTCCCCTTCGCCCCCACCTCCCACCTCGGGGTCACCCCATCTCAGGGCCCAAACCTCCGGCTGTCTCCGGAAGCCACCCCTTCCCTCCTTGCCTCTGAGCAGGGGAAACATGTACACACACTCTCTCCATTCAGTGCCAGGTGTGAACACCTCAGTCCCAACCTGTGTCCTTCCCCACAGCATCCCCAAATCTGGGTCCCAGACTCAGCCTGGCCCAGTAACCGCCCCCATCCTGCTATTTCAGCGAATCTGCCCAGGGAATGGCAGTACCCCCAGTTCTCTCCTGACATTCCTGCTCTCCCATCCCCAGACTAGACCCCACGGCCCTTCTGAGAATGCGGGGTGTCCAAGGCCCCCCGAGACCTCTCCTGCCACCTTGTGTCTTAAAGGCCTCCAACCCCTTCTAGTCACTGTCCCCAAAAGCTTCACTGAGACATGAGGTGCCTCCAGATATTGGGGTGCCCCTGTCACGAACCTTCAGCCTCATCATTTGCCCCAAAGTCCCACACCTCCCCCACTCCACCCCCACGCGCTCCCCAAATATTGGGGTCCCGCCCCCCCATACCCCCACCCCCAAGCTCACACTCCGCAGCTCCTGAGTCCGATCCTTCATCCTGCGACGGCTCCTCCTCCTCCTCGTCCTCCTCCCGCTTCTGCTGCTCCCTGCCTCCTGCCTCGGTGCTGGAGGCCGGGGTCTGGGGGTGCCGGGGGGGACCCGAGCCGCTGAGGGGGGGCCCGCAGGCGGGGGCGGAGCCGGGGGCGGCTGGCCGAGGGCCGGGTAGGGTCAGGGGCCTGGGCCGGGCTCGGCTCTGCCGGGGCTGCGGTGGCGATGCGGCTGCGGCACAGGCTTGGATGGAGGGATGCGGGAGCCGAAGCGCGGGGGAGGGGGGCGGAGGGAGGTAAGGAGGAAGGGAGGGGGGGGGAGCCGGAGGGGGCGGGGAGCAGGGGGCATGCGCAGCGCCCGGGGCTGGGGGCGCCTGGGGGTTGTAGTCCGGGGGAGGCGGGGGACACCGGGGGTGGGGGACCAGTGCGGCCCAGAGCTGGGGGTGGGGAGGAGCAGCACCGGAGAAGCCGGGAGAGATGCAGAGAGACGGGAGATGCGGCGAAAGGCCCAGTGATGGGGGGGTGGGGGACCGGGGTTGAGGGGGGAGGCGGAACGATAATAAGGGAATAACCTGGAGAGAGGTGCTGTGGGTGCCCCTACACTGGGAGATACAGAGAGATTTGTGTTTTGTGGCTGGAAGTCTCTGTGAGCTGTGCACGACCACCTCGGATGTGTGTGTGTGTGTGTGTCCCTACTGGAGGCTCTTTGGACACTAGAAATAGCATGACTGACCCTCTAGGTGGCTTTTGTGATGCAGGGACTCAGCCAAGTCCAGCTGAGGAGGACGTGGGGTTGTTCCCCCCCACACACACACACAGCCTTCCCCACTCTAGGGGCGTCCTCAGAGCCTTCTCATCTACCTCCAGGACCGTGGGCTCGCCACCCCCGGAGCACCAGGCCTACCTTTGGATGACTCGATGTTTAAAAACAAGGTTCATTCCTACGGGCAAAGACTCCTGGAAACCCCGAGGGTCCAAGTACCTGTATCCCTCTCCTCATGCGCTCCTCTCCTCTCCCTAGCTCCATGTTTTAACATCAATTCCTCCACCCCTGCCAGGGGGCTTCAGTCCTGAATAGGCCTTGAATCTGCTTTTGCCAGGTACCTAGTGACCTTTTTGATGCCAAATGCACTTTCCAGGCTATCCTCTGTGATCTTTCCGTTACATCTAACCCCCACACCCCACCTAGTGCCCGCTCTCTTCTCAAGGCCCTCCTCCCCTCCTTGACTGCACCTCTGCCTCCTGTCTTGCTTATCCCCAAAACCTCTGGATGGTTTTTCTCAGTCTCCTCCCAGACCCCTCCCTTTTCCCACATACCCTCAACATCAGGGTTCCCTGAATCACCTCCCAGTTCTCTTCTCTATTTTCTCTCCCCTCTCCACTCCCCAGGTTCAGCTGCACCTACGTGCCTACAGCCCCTCCATCTACACTTGCAGGCCAGATTCTGTGCCTCAAAGGCAGCACCTGTTAGGTGCCTGGGACTGAGCTGAGACAAAAGATGCATCCAGAGACTCGAGCAGCTCCATGGCCACAGTGAGGCTCAATGGGGAGACCTCACCTTCCTCAAAGCCCCTTGTCCTGTGTTCTCCACCAGAGACCACATCTCCATCCACTTGGTCACCCAAAGCAGACAGAGGCTGTCCATGGGCCCCGCGCCCAATTTAATAATGCTGCTGTGTCTGAGCAGCCATCGCGTCCCAGGGCTGTGCTGAATAATTCCCAAAGGCCTCCCAACCTCAGAGGAGTTACTGCAGGTATCCCGCGTGTGCAGGTGAGGAAACTGAGGCTCACAACAGTTAACTACAGAATCTGAGGTCACCATATTAGTCAAGGGCAGGACTGAGGCTCTCTCTGGCATCTTTTGATTGCAGAGTCCGTTCTTGTAAAACCACGGTGTTAGAGCTCCTCCCTCAACTGTCATATTCAGAGTTGCCTCCTGGGTCCCTTCTATTCCACCCCTTTAGGTTCACTTCGGTCCCCGTGGGTTGTCCCCTGTGCCGTCAGAACAACCTCCTCTCTGGTCTACATTGATGGCCCCTTTCCTTCATGTTCATCTTTCTCCCCAGCTGCTAGTGTGATTATATCCCAAGGCAGCATCAGTCCCCTGGACCAACAACCCCAGTGGTCCCGTGGCTGCCCAGGTTCCTACCAGCATCACCTCATCTCGCCTGTCACTTCCCTCCCTGTGCCGTGAGCCCCAGGACTTTACCACACCAAGGGCCGTGGACCCCAAACAACCTCGAGTCTTCAGCGGTGCCATTGCCTCTGCTGGCTCGCTGGCCCCTGCTTTGGTAGTCCCGCTTGTCATGGCAAGGCCCAACTAGGCAGACAACCTCTCGAAGTGTGGGCTTTCTCATGAGAGCAGATGGGGCCTGACTCATGTCTGCCCCTCACAACCAACTCAAGGTCAGCCACAAAGCAGAATTCACTAAAAATCTGAATGAGTGAATGAATCGATGAGTGAGTGAGTGAGTGAGTGAATGGCATGTTCTGTCACACGTTTGCCTAGACATAAAGACAATGAACACAAATTCTAGGAAGCCTTGCATTTTTGTTTGTTTTGTCAGTTGCTGATGCTCTGGGGCTCCATGGCTCTCGCACATAGGAGGTGCTCAATAAATATTAGTTAAGTGAACGGGTGAGGGAAAGTGTGCGGCTTCAGTCTGAAGGCAGCTCTGAAGATGGACACAGGCACACGATGTGATAACAGTGGAAACTCCTCTCATTGTTCAGTGATTCTAGAGCCCATCACATCCCCAAGGACTTCAAGTCCAGCCAGTAACACTGCCAGGGTGGTTACTGGGACCATGGTCAGCCTCTAGCATAGTCCACTGTCTGGATGGCCTTTCTAAACCAGGCCAACTTCTGCTCAGAAAACCTCCCTGCTTCCCCACTGGTCATGAGATAAAGCCCAGGTGACGTGACCTGACTCCCCCCAGAGGGCACGCCACCGCCCTCATGGATCCTGACTTTACTCCCACGCTGTTTCCTACCTCCATGCCCTTTCCCAGACAGACCTGGAAAACCCTGTCCTCTCACATCACCAAGTCCAGCTCCTACTCTTCCTTCAAGGTGTGCCTGGTGCCTAGGGTCCTTCTTGGTCCTCCTAAAGCTGGAGGGAAAGCCTTTGGAATGTCGATACCAGCCCTCTTCCCTGAAAATTCTGATTTAGGGAATTCGGCTTAGGACCCAAGAGTCTACCAATAGGGAACTAACAATTCTGGTAATTCTAGTTTTCAGTGAAATCTGGGAAGCCTACTAGCTCAGATTGGCAAGGCTAAGGCTAGGCAATGCTAAGTAACAAGCATCCCCCAGATCTCAGCAGTTAAATACAACAAAGGTTTATCTTTGCAGTGGGTTTGGATTAATTCCAAGAGCATCCGTCCTTCAAGAAAGACTCAGTGCTTCAGGTGGAGAAATTTATACTTAACTTATCAACCCACAGGACTCAGAGTGCCTCATGTTCGAGGACCCGCATTTGATTCTGCCTCCTCATGGCACCCAGCACAGGACACATTACAATGGCTGTGCTCAGGAGCCAAAGACCCACTTGACCTAGTCATTAACTAGTAAGGATTGGGGCCCTATGCTTTATGCCAAGACTATGCTATGATGCTATGACACCAGCATCAGCTTGTCTCCATGGAGCCAGCTATGTGACATTTCTAAGTCCTTGACTCCACATCTGCAAAATGGGCTACTCTACTCACCTCTTAGGTACAGGATAAAGGCTCACTGAGAAAACAAGCATGGAAGCCATTTGTAACTTGTGCATCTCGATTCCAGTGGATGTGAAAGAGCTCTGTCATTCTGGTGAGTGCCCTCCTTGCTCCTCCATACCTCACATCCAATTTCTAGATTTAATTCATTAGACCCCTAGAATTTGGTCACAGAGCTCTCCCCTCTGTATTCCCACCTCCTGTTCAAACCATCATGAGCCTGTGAAATGAATCTAATGTCAGTAACAATAATAATAGTGTAACAGTGAATTCTTGTATAGTGCTTTATCATGTCCCAACTCCTTTTAAAAGTATCTTATATGCATTAATCCATTTAGTCTTCGCAACAATCAATCATTAGTTACTGCTATTATTATCTCCATTTGTAAATAAGGAAACTAAAGCAGGAAGAGTTTAAACAGTTTGCTCAAGGGCAGAACTGAGACTCAATCCAGACAGAAATCCTGGACCAGTGAAACATTCTCCAAGTGAACTGGTACCTGCTCCCCAGGGGCTCACTCTGGCCCTTTTCTCCACCCAAACCAGACTTTCAGCATCACACAGCAGGGACTGAATCTGACTCTGAGGCTATTTTTTGGGAGAAGTGATGTCATTGCAAAACTGAGGTTTCCTGTCCATTTACAGGAAAGCTAATGGACCGCTTTCCATTAGTTTAGGACTTCTTTAAAATTTTTCAATAAAATTATTTTTTCCTCTCATATTAACATTAAAACATTTTTAATAGTTCCTTAAGCATTATATAGATCTGTAAATGACATTTCTATGTTTTATAATAGCTTATTGTTATACTCTATCTTACAGTGGTAATCTGTATTAAGATAGTTCTCTTATTCCAGCTAACTTGCCTCCATATACAGCCCAGAGCCCGAGACCCAGGAGTGACCTGGAGCCCTCCTACTTCCTTATCACCCTGCTCATCTGCAGCAGAAGCATGGCAGACTGTCTGGTTAGTGGGTGTTCCATCCCCACCTCTGGGCCTCAGTGTAGGCCTTGTTGGTTTTGGCCTGAGATGATTCCTAAATGATCTTTTACTTTTTAAGATTTATTTATTTATGCATGTAAGAACTGGGATGCAGGGCAGAGGTGTGGGAGGTGAGAGGATTCACCAGAGACAGAGTGGAGAGCAGAGCAGGCAGACTAACTGAAATACACTGCTGAGGGGAGCAGCGGGCAAGGCAGGTGAGGTCTGCTGTGCCATGTGGGTCCCCTCCCTGGCCAGGGGTTGAACTCATGCTGCAGTGGCTGCTGATAGCTTTGTAGTGTTGTGCCTAAACCCCTTACACCACCAAGGAGACCTTCTTAATGATCTTCTAATAAACTTTCACATGACCAGAATACCGCCACCCCTCACTGCACCTTTGTGCAAATAGAGAAAGGTGTCCTTCCTCATGGTGTTCTACCTCCATTTGCACTCATCAGATAATCATAATAAAAATTCGAATAGATAACATCTAAAATGTGGTTGGTGCATGTCTCATATGGCCCCACACACACATATGTTGAAGCATAAACCCTTGTTTTAATAGTATAAGGAAGTGGGGCTTTTTGAGGTCTTGGGAATGGAGCCCCTAGTGGAATTAGAGCCTTTATAAGTAAAATATGTCAGGGCCTCCCTGGTGGTACAAAGGGTTAAGTCTCAGCACAATGAAGCTATGGGCAGCGGCTCCACACTCCAAGAGTTTGATCCCCAGCCAGGGAGGGGACCCACATGGCACAGCAGACCTCTCCTGCCTTGCCCGCTGCTCTCCTCAGCAGTGTGTTTCAGTCAATCTGCCTGTTCTGCTCCCCACTCTGGCTCTGGTGAGTCCTCTCCCATACACACCCACACCCACTTCTGGCCTACACCCCAGCTCTTGTATGCATAAATAAACAAATCTTAAAATATGGGCCCTCCCTGGTGGCGCAGTGGATTAAGCAACACACTATGAAGCAGACCGCAGCCACTGCAGCACGAGTTCGATCCCTGCTGCCGGCCAGGGAGGGGACCCACATGGTGCAGCAGACCTCTCCTGCTGGGCCCGCTGCTCCCCTCAGCAGTGTACTTCTGTTGATCTGCCTGTTCTGCTCCCCGCCCCCCCTCTCTGTGGTGAATCCTCTCACCCCTCCCCACACCTCTGGCCTGTACCCCGGTGCTTGTACGCATAAATAAATAAATCTTTAAAAAAAAAAACAAAATATGCCAGAGTGTCTCTGTGAGCCATACACTTTTGTCGCCTGAATTCCCTCTGTTGTATATTGTTACAGCTGCCTGAGCTGACTAAGGTATATGCCTTTGCTAACATTATTCAAAGGTAGCCCTTTACACTGTTTCTTTGGTATAATTACATAAAATAGGTGTTACTTTCAAATGGTTCAAAAATCTAAATGATATAAAACATTTGCAGTGAAAATTCTTACTCTTGACAATTGTACTTACCACCTTGTTCTCATGAACTACCTGTAGGGAACCACTTTTATTATGTTGCTGAAATCCTATCCAGGATTTCTTTATGAAAGTACAAGCAAACACACATACTTGCACATACTCTTTCTTACACAACAGCAGCATGAAATACTCCTCTCACCCCTTAATATTTAACTAACAGTATATGTTGAAGCCTTTCCTTATTTATACATATTGTGCATCTTCACATTTTGACAGCTGCATACCTGCTGGTGGGGAGGTTTCTGATCTATTAAAAATAGTATCCAATGAATAACACTGATGAATGGATCATTTCACACATGTGCAGCTATGGTGTATTAAAATTCCACTTCTCCATCCTTGAGCTGTTACAGATTCGTGACTTACTTTGACTACCTGAATGCGGCAGGAACAATGTAATGCCGCTGCTGAGCGGGAGCCTCAGGGACCTTGGAGTTTCCACTCTCGCTGTCTTGCAGCCCCAAGAGCACTTTGTTATGAGGATGAAATGCCACATAGGGAGAATAGGTCAGTCACCCCAGCCAAGTGTGAGCAAGGCCATCTTGAGTCACCCAGCCAGCGAAGGTGCCAGCTGACTGCTACCACTTGAGTAATCTAACACAAGACCAGCAGAAAAGCCACCCACACCCTTAGAATCTGGAGAAGTAAGAAATCGTTTGTTTTCTGCCTGTAACTATTAAAGTGGTTTCTTCAGAAGAAGCAGCAAACCGATACAGCAGGAATCCCTTTCAGACAGATTTTCAGAAGTGGGATCCTTTGCTCAAAGTATCTGTGCATTTATGAATTTGATAAATATTTTCTAATTTGTATCATTTTGTGTAGCCTCATCAACAATGGATAAAAAGTTCCTGTTTCCCCCCACAGGGTGTTTTGTCAAACACAGAGTGTTTTGCCAAATTTTTGGATCTTTGCTGATGTAATAAATAAAAAATGATCTATCAGTATGGTCTCAGTTTTCATTTCTCTTATTATGTGTGAGGTTGAACATCTGCAGATGTGTTTAAGACCTTATGCATTTTCTTTGTTGTGATCTGTCTGTCATGTTCTTTGTCCGTTTTTTTTTATTATTGAACCGTTGGTTTTTATTATCAATATGTGAGTGCTCTTCAAATAGTAGGGAGATTAGTCCTTTGTACCTGATAAGAATTGCAAATATTTTTCTTAGTTTGTTGTTTATTGACTCTGCTTTGACATTCTTGCTACATGGAAATTTTTCATGTAGACAACTGTATTAATCATTTATAACTTCTGATTTTTGAGTTGGAATCATGAAGGATTTTGCCCATATTTTCTTTTAATGTTTTTGTAAAGTTTGTCCTGACAAATTGTGTGATCCATTATGTCTACAATGAAGTTCAAGGGCAAAGTTATGACCTGGTGTCACTTACATGGAGAGGAAGCAGGAAGATTCATAGGAAACCTGGAAGATTCGTAAGGGGAGTTGATATAATCTATGTGGGACACAATGAGTTTAAGATCCTGTGGCACCTCTGGGAAAAGGTGACAGGAGGTAAATGGATTCAGGACTCTGAGCTCAGAAGAAAATTTGGGTGGAGATATGGTGAGAGCCAGCATCAGGATGTTGGTGGGGGGGAAGTCTCATATGGCGTGTAGGTGTGAAAAGTTCAGGTCTGTAACACAATCATGGGGCTTTATCTCCATGGCCCTTGAAGCTTGGCACAAAAATAGCCTCAGACTTGTTTTTAGGGTGAGGAGGGGCCCCTTGCATGAAACATGTATGTAACCTTTGACTTCTGGAGACACAGAAAATAGGGAGAGAGAGAAGACCACCAACTTTCCTGTGGTAGTGGAGAGACTCTAGGACAGAGGATGGGAAAAGGCTCAGTCTTGCCCACAAAGTCCATTCCCTACCCCCACACCCAATGATCCAACAGAGGGGCATCAATATGTAGCATCAAGTCTCCAAAGTTGGGTGGAATTGGGGAGACTCTCTTGGTCAGTGTTTTCCTTGGATCACGGTGTAGTGCTTGAGGTACACATGACTCTTAACACACAACTCCACTTTCTGGTTTCCAATCCTGGTTTCCCATGTACTAGTGTGTAAACTTGACATCTCTGTGCTTCAATTCCCTCCTCCATAAAGGACAATAATAGTGCCTTGCTCATAACAGCGATAAGAAGATTAAATGAATTAATATTTATAAAGGGCTTATATTGGTGCATGGTGTGTAGTAAATGCTATATAAATAATAATTTTTAAATAATTTCATTCATTTTTGAATATTTATTGACCAGCTCTATGTGTCAGGCACCGTTGTAGGTGCTATAGATGAAGAAGTGAATAATGCAGATGAAAATCCCTGTCCTCTTGGAGAGTACATTCTAGTAAGTGGAAAGAAGGCGTGAAGACAAACAATATATAAAACAAGCAAAATACAAGTGCCTCAGACCCAAGTTTAGATGAGAGATATACAGAGTTGACAAAGCCATCAGCCTAGGACATGATGCACAGCAGGAAATGGAAAAGGGAAGGGAGACTGCTGGTAAGCAGCAGTGTGGCATAGCTGGCAGGGAAACTCAGGCTGCTGACACCCTGACAGTGATGAGAATCATCACCTGTGTCATACAATAGAAGCAAATACTTCCTTTTTTAAAAAAAGATTTATTTATGCATACAAGAACTGGGGTGTAGGTCAGACGTGTGGGAGGGTGAGAGGTTTCACCAGAGACAGAGGAGGAACAGAATAGGCAGACTGACTGAAATACACTGCTGAGGGAGCAGTGGGGGAGACAGAAGAGGTCTGCTGCACCTTGTGGTTCAGTTCCCCGGCACTCAAACTCATGTTGTGGCAGCTGGTGACAGCTTAACAATGCTGAGACTTAACCCCTTGCGCCACCAGTGAGGCCCCAGCAGCAAATACTTGTATAACACTTATTCTGTACAGGCCCTGTTCTATGCATTTTACATATATAATTTTGCTTAACCCGTAGAGCAACTGATGAGGTTGGTACTATTATTCTCCTTTACAAATGAGGAAACTGAGGCACAGAGAGGTTTAGTAACCTGCCTCATAGAATTAATAGGTAAATGAGTTGGGGTTCTAACCCAGGTCATCTGACTCCAGTGCTGGTAGGATGGCCCTGCAGGTGAAGTGGACAGGACAGGCTGCCAAGTCTCAGAACCCGGTAGGGCCTAGTTGGCACACAGTCAAAAGTAACACACACACACACACCACCTACACTTCCAAGAATCGATATACTTAACACACACTTCAAGGTTGCTCAGAAGACCTGAGAGGAGTCACAAGAAACTATGAAATAGAGATAAAAAGGCTCAGCTTTGAAGAGCTGCAGCCCCAGTACCAGTCTCCCTGATGGCCCCTGCTCCCCATCTCCCTACATACCATTCCACAAGAGTGCAACCTCCAACCACCTTAAGTAATTACCTCAAAGTCATTTTCCAACCTCATAATTATTGAACCTAAGAACTCACAAAGATTATCTCTTACACCCTCCCCCCTACGTGCTGGGTAGTGAAGGAGGTGCTGGGGATTCGGGTGAGCACAACACAGTCACGTCCTGATCTCGAGAGCTCACTGTCCCTAGTACAGATGGGAGATCAAGGCCCAGAGACAAGAAGTCACTTCCCAGAAGTTCATAATAACTCAGTCACAAAAATCTAGGTTTCCTTACCAGGGCATATTGGGGAAGGGCTATTTTTTCCTTTAGTGGAATCTTCATATAAGCTCCCTGAGAAAAACAAAACAAAAAAATCCTGGGATCCAGGAGATCTGATATTCACTGAGTGGATGTGATGACTAGTCCTGATATAACTGGGGCCCCAGAACAGTGTCTGGCTCAGACATTGGTAATATCCACTGAATGAGGAATGTCTAGAGGGCCAGGGTTAGAGAAATGTTGACGTGAGAGCCTAAAGCCAAAAGGGTACAACCTGAGAACCACCCGGTTTATCTTCAGATACATGAATGGCTAACATTCTGCCCACAAATTTTTTTTAATTGAGAACATATTATGTGCTGGGTAGTGAAGGAGGTGCTGGGGATTCAGGTGAGCACAACACAGTCACTTCCTGATCTCAAGAGCTCACTATCCACTAAAACGTGGAGTGTGTGCAGATTTTTTGTGGGCTCCAGAGAGTAGACCCAGGTACAAGGTAGTGGGGGAGATGAGACTGATAGACAACTTGATATAATACAGTCACTTTTCTCAGCCTGAGCTGCCCTGAAATGGTCTTGTTGCTCAGAAGGTGATGAGTGCAGCGGGACTGCAGTGTTCAAGCCGGGCGCCGGCCACCCACCTGTCAGAAGTTGCGCCAAGAGTATGCGGGAGAAGAGATTTCTGCCTCGGGTGAGGTCATTTCCCACCCCCAGAATCTCTGACTACAAACCCCTGCAATTCTGCGCTGGATCTTATTAGATTTTTAATTTCAAGGTCCCATGATGCTGACAGCCCCACATTCTAAGTCGTCAGTCTGCCCACTCCCGTGGACCGCCCTCCCCGGGCCCCCATACAGCCGAATTCGGCAAGGGTCTTCCCACCCACTCATAGGTTTCTAGGGGCAGTCGGGGCCTCCTCCCCGCCTCGGGGGAGGTAGTGAGGGCGTAGCTCGGGCGCCGCGGACGTCTTGGGGAGCAGGGTGTTCCAGACTCGAAGTTGACAGTGTCGAGACACGTGACATTTAAAGCGTCACGTTCTGTGGTCCGCGAGGCTGGCACTAGGCGGATCACGTGACGCGGGGGCACCATGGGGTGATGTGCGATGCAGGGCCTTTCAGATTACGTACGAATGACGCACTCCCACCCCTTTTAGCAACTAGATTTCCGTTGGAAGATGCTACAGTTCCTGTAAAGGGGGCGGGTCTCGGGTCCTGGCCGTCTTACTTCCGCTCGGGGCAAAACAGCTTCCGACGCCCGCCCCTCCCTGGGGCGAGGAAGAGACGCCGCCTGGTGCGCATGCCCAGAATCATCCCAGAGGGGGCGGGGCCGAGGCTACGGGAGCGGGAGGGGGGAAAGAAAAGGGAATTCCAACCTGTGGAACTTTGGGGGTCCCCGAGGTCAGCTCCTTTCCATTGACTGTGGATGGTGCTAGGGGCTGAGCCTCTGACGATTCGTGGGGGGCTTTGGGATCCACAGTGTGAGGGCGGAGGGGAGTGTCAGTGTGAGTGGGGTTCGGGAGTTCCAAACTTGGGATCCAGAGGCCCTCTGGGCTCAGGTGCCGGGAAGGAGCTGGAGCCGCCATGCGGGACAGGACCCGTGAGCTGAGACAGGTGAGCTGTCGGACAGCAGGGTGGGGGTGGGCGGACGGGGTGGGGTCTTGCTGGCATGGAAGACTTCTGGTCTTGGGGTGGGGAGGGGTGACTGAAGGCCAGGAAGGAAAGACCCGGAAGCTCGTGAGTCCAGCAGGGCTAGAGCGACTGCAGGGAAGTGATGCTAATGACCTCGGCCCTGGCAGGGGGATGACAGTTCGGACGAAGAGGACGCGGAGCGCGTAGCGCTGGTGATACACCCGGGCACTGCGCGCCTGGGGAACCCGGACGATGAGTTCTTCCAAAAGGTAAGAGGCTGGGGTCTCGGCCCAGACTCACGAGGGGACTGGTGGACCCGAAGAGAAGTGCAATCTGGAGTATTTCAATATCTCCTTCAGCCCTCTCGGTCACCTTCCCCAGGTCCGGACAATTCGGCAGACTATTGTCAAGCTGGAGAATAAAGTCCGCGAGCTGGAAAAGCAGCAGGTTACCATCCTCGCCACGCCCCTTCCCGAGGAGAGTGAGTGAAAACCCGGGTGCGGAACGCATGCTCAGCCAGAGGGATTGTGGGGACTGTAGTTCCACGCAGGTGGTGCGCAGGGAGGTTTGTTGAAGTAGAGGCTAATGTTTGGGAGTTATGGTCTTCTCTTGTTCAGGCATGAAGCAGGACCTGCAGAATCTGCGTGAAGAGATCAAAGAGCTGGGGAGGGAGATCCGCTCACAGCTGAAAGGTGAGCTCTTAGGATCTCAGGCAGCTCCTTCCCTCTGGTCCTGCCCAACTCCTGGGGAGTGTGTGGCCCAAAGAGGGCAGTGATAAATCTAGGTCACACAGGAGGCTTAGATCTATAACCTCTCTTTCCAGTCCATGACCTCCTCAGCTTCCTTTATCTATATATAGTGAAACCCTTTATTCCTAAGTTGCTGCCCAAATTGCATTCTTTGGGCAGGAAGAATGGGTTTTGTTAGGAGGCCTCCGCATGGGGCCTCCTTGCTGGCACAGTGGGTTAAGCACTGCACTATGAAGCAAACCGCAGCCACTGCAGCAAGAGTTCAATCCCTGCCACCACCAGAGAGGTGACCCACGTGGCGCAGCAGATCTCTCTTGCCTTGCCTGGTGCTCCCCTCAGCACTGTATTTCAGTTAATCTGCCTGTTCTGTTCCCCACTCTGTCTCTGGTGGATCCTCTCACCCCCCCCACACCTCTGGCCTGTACCCCAGTTATTGTATGCATAAATAAATAAATCTTTAATAAAAAGGAGGCCTTTGCATCCCATGGGAATTCATTGGTGTATTTCAAAGAAAAGTGGACTTTCTCCTGTCAGACCCTTAAGATTTATTTTTATTTATTTATGCATGCAAGAACTGGGGTGTAGGCCAGGAGTATGGGGTGTGTGTGTGTGAGAAAGGATTCACAAGAGACAGAGTGGGGAGCAGAACAGGTGGATCTACTGACCTCCACTGCTGAGGGGAGCAGCGAGCGAGGCAGGAGGTTCCCTCCTTGGCTGGGGATCGAATTCAAGTTGTGGTGGCTGGCAATAGCTTGACAGTGCTGAAACAACCCCTTTTGCCACCAGGAAGGCCCAGGATTTGTCATAGGAAAATCCTATCATGTCCCCTATTGTGTAACAGAGGCATGGCGTGGACCCTGTGTCTTGGTGATCAAATGATTTTTAGGAGTCACCAGTCAAACCCCCTTGCTCACAATATCTTTATGTCTTCCCACAGTCATAGAGCCGCAGAAGGAGGAAGCTGATGAGAATTATAATTCGATCAACACGAGAATGAGAAAAACCCAGGTGGGTTTGTCGTTTCCAGAATTAGGACATTTCAGCAAATGTTTTATAGATGAGGCGGGAGAGTAGGAGTAAAGGTCTTTGGAAATCATCGAGTTCAACCTGATGATTTTCAGATGAGGAAACTGAGGTTTAGTGACTGAAAGGTCAAAAACCCAGATCTTCTGACCACCCCCCCAATCCATTATAACTCCCTGCCTTCTCCTCTATTCAATGGGAAATTTGCTGAGTCCCCAGACATGACTTGGGCTCAGCTGTGGGACACAGTCTTTGCAGGAGGCAAGATGGGGAGTTGGAGGTGACAAAGACACCACACAGATGGCAGACGGTGGCTAATGGCTCTATAAGAAGAGGGAGAAGTCAAATGACTGGGAGGTTTCCTGCCCACATGATGAACATATGCTTTGCTTCATGGGCAGAATTCAAGAAATCAAGAAGGGAAACTTCCCTGGGCGGGGTGACAGAAAGGGTGCTGAACTAACATCTTAGTAAGGAGATCAGAGGTGATTGAACCCACTCCTCTGGTGCCCAGGGAGGAGTGCTTTGGAGTTTTTGGAAGTGAGAGCTGGAGTAGGTGGATCCAGAGCTCAGCAATGGCCCCAGATTGAAGTTGGAACAGCTTGAGCATCTTAAAAGGGTGTAGCTGAAGCCATGAGAGCTGGAATTCCCAGGAGGGAGTATGTGTAAGGCACCAGGGGAAGGAAAGGGCAAGAGGGGATTTTAGGGAAGCCTGTGGTGGTCATGGGTGGAAGAGGCTGAGGCCCAGCTGGATCTGTGTCATCTCAGCAATAGGCTGCTTCTGGCCACACTCCTCTAAGCAGTGAGGCCGGTATTCAGCAAGCACTGCCCAAATATTTGAGTACCTACTACGTGCCAGTTCCTTTCAGTTGTGTGGCATATAGCAGTGACCCTAAACCCTTGTTTTCCTGGGATTGCACATTAGAGTGAGGAAAGACGATCACCATAAGTCGAGTATTTTAGAACCATAGCAGGTATTAAGACAGGACTGGGAGAAGTTAGAGTGCTATTTCAGTAAGTAGAGAACTGTTCACTTAGAAGATGACATGAGAATGAAGTCCTAAAGGTCTTTGTGAAGGATAAGCGTTCTAGGCCAAAGGAGCAGTGAGTACAAAGGCCTGCAGAGGGGGTGTACTCTGTTATGGAAGAAGTAAGAAGCTGCTGTGACTGGAGGGAGGGAGTGAGGGATCCATAGGAGGAGGTGAGGGCAGAGGGGAGATGGAGGGAGGCATGCAGGGCCTGCCAGGTCCTGGTAAGGGCTTTGGCTTTTACTTTGAGAGAACGGGGAGCCTTTCAAGGTGGTTAAGGCAGCCGGCACCTTAACAGCTGGTGCTGTTTGCTCGCTGTACCTGGGGGCTGCTGAGGCCCAGACCAGGCTGGGTTCCTCCCAGGTGTGCCCAGCCTATATTCTTCACCCTTAGCATGGGATCCTGTCCCAGCAATTCGTGGAGCTCATCAACAAGTGCAACTCCATGCAGTCTGAGTACCGAGAGAAGAACGTGGAGCGGATTCGGAGGCAGCTGAAGATCAGTGAGTTGTGGCACCCTTCCCACAGGGCTAGGGGACTTGACCCACTCTGAGCTGGACCTCTCCTTCACAGCAAACGCCGGAATGGTGTCCGATGAGGAGCTGGAGCAGATGCTGGACAGCGGGCAGAGTGAGGTGTTTGTGTCCAACGTGAGTAGCTGCAGCTCGCTTCCCTGTGCTGGGCCGCCCGTCCTTGCTAAGCCCTGGCTCTCTTTCTTGAGGGAGGGAATACTCAGTCCCAGAAGGGAACACACGGAGTGCCTAATGTCACTCCTCGGGGCTCCAGCCTCAGTGCTAGGCCAGTGGCTGTCCTAGAACTCAGCGGAAACTTCGGACCTGTTGCTGGTTCTCCTGTGACCCACCCCTCCATTCCTGTCTGCCCCCCAGATACTGAAGGACACGCAGGTAACTCGACAGGCGCTGAATGAGATCTCAGCCCGGCACAGTGAGATCCAGCAGCTTGAACGCAGTATCCGTGAACTTCATGAGATTTTCACTTTTCTGGCTACCGAGGTGGAGATGCAGGTGGGCACCCATGTCCCAGATGAGTGAGCATGTTTAGTCAGAAGCCCAGCTGTGACTGTCCACCCCCTTGGATGCTTAGCTTCTCTCCGGGGCTTTTGTTTCTCTCCAGGCTTGGCCATGCCCCCAGGATGGCCCTGACCTATATCCCTAGCTGTGCCCCAGAATTGCATCTCCCTCTACAGCTACTCAGACGGCCACTCTATACATAGCATCCTACTCTTGCACCCAACTTTAGCCCACCCCAGGTACGGCCCCATCCCTGGCTCTTCTACCACCCATAGGATCCACCCCACTCTCAGAGCTCTGGTCAAAGTTGCCCCCTAGAGGGCCTGCCTCCTAAAATCTGTACAAGGTTGAGGGGGGAAGTGGTGTCTTCCCTTTGACTCTAGTTTATGAGGCAAGGTGAGCTTTCAGCCCTGCCTGGGGGAACTGACCACTAGTGCTTAACCAACGCCCTTTTACAGCCACGAGTCTCAGGAAAGGGGTTTCTTTCAGCAGGAATACGAGGTCCTGGCAGCGCCCAGGGACACAGGGTCCCGCAGCAGCCAGGAGATAGGTCTAGAAGAATAGGCAAATTCGGATGGATTAGTGAGGGGGAGAAGTTTACCCTTGTGAAAAGGTATGAGCCGTTTAAGGCACTTGGCTCTTGGCCATATAGAGGTTGTGTGGGGCAACACAGAGGTTGTGTGAGTCAAGGAGGCAGAGAAGACGGGACTATACGATAGGAGGAAGCCTGGCAGAATGTGAAATTGTGTCATATGCGGTCCTGCTCCGTGTCTTTGTTAGCGCAGTGTGTGGTGCAGGCAGTGTCTTCTAGTCATTTCGGGCAGGGGGAGGGCAGACAGAGGAGCTCTTGGGCTCTCCTCCCTTAGCCAACCCCACCCACCTGCATGTCCCCCGCTCCGAGCAGGGGGAGATGATCAACCGGATTGAGAAGAACATCCTAAGCTCAGCCGACTATGTGGAACGTGGGCAGGAACATGTCAAGACAGCCCTGGAGCACCAGAAGAAGGCTCGGAAGGTAGGCCGCCCTCCCTCCCTGACCCCCGGGACCCTCCTGAATTTCCCTGACACTCCCCCTCCTCTCCTGCAGAAGAAAGTTTTGATTGCCATCTGTCTGTCCATCACTGTCCTCATTCTGGTGATCGTCATTTCCATCTCATTGATTTGATACCTTCGTACATTCTCGGTGAGATATTGTGGCCCTGCCCCTGGCCTGCCCTCCTGGCCCCAGCCCATCCCCCGCTTCTCAGACCTTCTTCTCCCTCCTTCCCTTGCAGGCACTAAGACCACCTGGGACTCAGGGTCTACCTTCTCTCTCAGGAGCTGGGGAGGGCAGGACAGAGCCTCCAGCCAGACCCCCACATTCGGCCCGTGCACGGGGGCAAGACGGTTCTTTTGGGGTTGGCAGCCATTCATTCATGGGGGCCTTCCTGCTTGGGCCGCAGTGCTGGGGAAGGGCCCGCAGTGTCCTGTTTGGCTGGGGCACATGGTTTTGTAAGAAATTAAAAAAAAAAAAAAGAGCTTGGAAACTCCCTTGTGTGTGTGTATTTCTGGAAGGGCCAGTCCAGGGCCTCCAGGTGTCAAGCCTCCCCTTCTTGCTCTCCCCTTGTCTTTAAAAAGATTTATTTATTTATGCACACAAGAGCTGGGGTACAGGCCAGAGGTGTGGGGTGGTGGCGGTGAGAGGATTCACCAGAGACTGAGTGGGGAGCAGAACAGGCAGACTGACTGAAACACACTGCTGAGGGGAGTAGCAGGAGAGCAGCGGGTGAGACAGGAGAGGTCTGCTGCACCATGTGGGTCACCTCTCTGGCCAGGGGCCCGACTCATGCTGTGGTGGGTGCTGATAACTTCGTAGTGCTGAGGCTTACCTCCTTGTGCCTCCAGGGAGGCCCCAGCCTCCCTTTCTCTTGACCATCCTTAGTACCAGCCCCAGCCCAGGCAAATGGAGTACACTGTCCTAGTGCAAAGCCCACAGCCAACTGGCACGGGCCTCTGTTCTTCCACAGGAGTGGGGGCCGGGGACGGGTTACACCTACATCTGACTGGTGCTTACTGTCCTGGGGAAAGACTGCTGTGAATGCCTGATCCTGAAAAGTGAGGCTGGCCAGGCCAGGCTCGGATACAGGTGGGTGTGTGTGTGGCATCAAGGGGAAGAGGCACTAGGGAAAAGTAATTGAGTAATTGAGGCTGTTATTTTGGATACAACTTCCAGGGAAGGGCTGTCCAGGGAAAGGGAGTAGAAAGAGGGGAACATGTTTGAGTTGATTGTTAAGTGAGAGAAGCCAGTTCTTGGAAGAAGCAGGGGAAAGGGTTGCCAGGCAGCGGAAACAGCAGGCCAGGGTCATGGCCTAGGAAAAGGCTTGTCTTTGATATAAGGGTTCAGCTGGAAAGCCAGGGGCTGAGATGAGCACAGCTGCTTCTTAGGTGGCTAAGCGGCTGAGAGGCAAGTAGAGACAAAAAAGCTTGCCCTGGTTTTTATGAGTCAATTTCTAGGGGTTCCTAGTAGGGATACCTAGTTTCTGGAGGTGGATGTGGTGCCTGTCTCCAAAGACCTGGTTTCAGGGGTAAGCTGGCTCCTGCTCAGACCCTGATGGAGTGATAGTGCCTGACCCAGACCTAGGCCTGGGAACTGGGTTCCTGCAAACTGCACCCATCCCAGTTTTGATCCCACAGGGCCCTGCTGCTGCCAAAGTATCGCTTTCTTCTGCACAGCCTGGGTGCTGGATTAATGCTAGCCTAGGAAAGGTGGATGTGATGTTGTACACAGCCTCGGGTGCTGCCCTTGGACCTGGACTCAGGGGACCTGGGGAAGGAACAGAGGGGGCGTTGGGCTTCGGACCCCAGTCTGCTCTGCTACCATCCTTATTAGCTGGGCGCAGTTCTGCAGCGCCTCTCGGTGGCTCTGGAATGGCAGTTATACTGCGCTTGCGCCAGGTTCCACTGTGCGCTTGGCCGGGAGCTTGGCCGGGAGCGGCAGGGCGTGGCGGAGATGGTGGCCTGGTCGCAACCAGAAAACTATTGGCCCACGGATATAATGACTGTTCCTGGGCAGGATGGCGATTGGTCTCAGGGAGCGAGTGCCCTGGTTTAGCAACTAGACATAGGATGCTGATGTGGGTGGGGCCTCAGCAAGTCGCACCCAAAAGTGGTTGGATCACCGAGCTGGAGGGTATGAGCAACCTCCAGAAGCAGTGGAAGGCGCTGGGCTGTAAGTGATTGCTGGGAGCAGTGATTCAGGGATTTTGCAAGTTCCCCAGTCGCTGAAGTCGCAGCGGCACAAGTCTGGGACGGTACCCAGCCCTGAGATCATGTGTCCTGTTTACAGATGAAGCTCTAGAAAGCTGCAGGAAAGAGCCTCTCATTCTCAGCTGTGTGCAAACACAGTTTGGTATCCACGGGTTAGGGAAGAATGGGGAGCTGTGGGGCTAGACCAATCCTGCCCTTGTAGAAGCCTGATTTGGACGAGGGCCTCTAAGCTCCCCTGATGCTCCAGTTCTAACACTGCTGCCAGCACCTTCTTGGCCTCCTTGGTCTATTCCCTCAGCTTCAGAGTAAAGCTGCACACCCAGTGACGCCTCCTGGGGTCTGCTAAGAGATGATCAGGTCCATGCAGAGGCTGGACTACATCTGTGCAGCTGGTTGTCCATGTGCCTTCTGCTGGGCCACAATGGACAGCTTCACCCCTGCAGGCTGTGTACTTGTCTGACTGGGGAACCTGTCTAGAACATCCTGGAAGAAGTGGCTTGATAGCCAAGTGAGCTATGGAATGCTAGCTTGTTTGAACTTTTCCAGTGTTCTCTGGGGCCCATGGGAGGTTTTAAGCAGGTGAGCGGCCAGTTTGGAGCTGACCTAGCACAGGGGATCCTTGCACTGGAGATTTCATAGGACCCTTATGCAAATCCCTTCACTGTGGGAAACCAGCTTCATTGAGTGGCTAAGGGCTGGTTTTGTACTGACGTTCTGACCTGGCTGCTGTAGCCCTGCAGGTACCAGGATCTTGGTTAGTTGTGACTTTTCTGAATCCAGCTGGTATCACAACCTTTCAGTCGCAGTTCTTTTCACTTACTGCCTTACTCAATTGTTCATGGTTCAAATTCCCAAGAAAAAGGAACCTAATTGGTCCAATCTACATTGATTTGCCTATGAATTGTCCCCCTAGAGTAAAGACTTTACCCTTGACCGAGGTGTCTTTGAGGTATTGTGTGGCACAGAATGCTGCAGCAGAGAATGTGCATTGAAGGAGGGGTAACTGAACTGAATGATTGACATTGCTGGGTCAGTCCTGCAGTAGGTTTATTATTGTTCCAAATACATAGTCCTTCCTTCTCGTCCCTCACTATAGGAGGGTCTTACATTCCTGCCCCTGTAATAGGCTTGGCCATCTGACTTACTTTAGCCAAAGGAATGTGAGTATAAATGTAAAACACTGGCTAAAATATGTTTTAAAAATGTAAAATTGAAGCTTCTAAATAGAAGCTTGAAGCACCAATGACAACGTTTTCTCTTTTCTCTCTCCAGTGAACCTAGCAATTTCCATCATGACTTCTTAATCCTGGATCCCAGAATTAAGATGGCGTGGAGCTAAGCTCTCACCCACCTCTAAAATGCTGTGTAATGTGAGTAAGAAAAATTTCTCTTGCTATGAGCCACTGATTTTGATGATTCACATATAACTGACAAGGTATTTAAGTCACATAGTTTGATTAAAACTCATCTTTGGCTAGGGCCATTCAAGCATGTAACTTTTACTACTTTTGTAAAAACTTGTGAGCTAGGGCCTCCCTGGTGGCACAGGGGTTAAGCCTAAGCACTGTGAAGCTTTTGGTAGACACTGCAGCACAAGTCTGGTCCACAGCCAGGGAGCTGACCCACATGGCACAGCAGACCTCTCCTGTCTTGGCCGCTGCTCCCCTCAGCAGTGTGTTTCAGTAGATCTGCTAGTTTTGCTCCCCACTCTGTCACTGGTGAATCTTCTCATTCCCCATACCTTTGGCCTACACCCCAGCTCTTGTATACATAAATAAATAAAATAAATCTTAAAAAAAACAAACAAACTTGTGAACTGACAAGTATGGTTCCCAATAAAACCTTTCAATTAGTCAACATAATTCATAGAAAAGAGATTAAGAATGTAACTCTCCCAAAGGATTTAGCAGACCACTTATCTACAATAAAGTCTAAAGAAAAAGGCATATCTGAAAGGAACATGACAAAGGATTTGATTTTTGGCCCATGAAACTGATTGGAATAGAACATTGATAAAAGGTATCTCACAACTACCCCAAGAAAGCTATTAGCTTGGATTTTTATAAAGTCCATGAATGTTTAAGACAATATAATTTGAGGAATCCCAAATTTGTGTGCAGAAATGGAGACTGAGAAAGCTGTTCTAGTACATGGAGAAGAATGTTCTAGAAAGAACAAATTCTAGAAAGCAGTCCTACTTCCAGGAAGAGGGGCTTTCTCAACATCTGCTCAGGAGGACTTTAGAATTACTATGGACCAGTAACTCCTGTGTCTCTTCCTTCCTTCTGGGAGTCTTTATTGCTGTTACCCTGTCCCTGTTGAATGTGGGGGGTGAGGGAAAAGCAGAGATAACTTGGGTTTATTTATTTATTGGTTCATAGGTCTCTGGATCAAGAGAAACCACATCTGGGTTTGATATAGAGACTATCAGAGATCCTGGACTTGAGCCTGATGCCATGATTAAAAGACCTCCCTTGAGAAGGGGGTGTATTTATTGTGCATGTGGAAGGTACATAAAGGTCATGTTTGTGACAAAGAAGGCAGATTAGAAAGGAATTTACAATTTTCCTAAGCCTTAATTGACTCTCCCTAATGGGCCCCACCATACAAAAACATTATGTGTTCCCATATCACTGACATCAGCTCTGGTCATGTTGTTTGCTTTAGCAGTAGAAATTGAGTAGGAGTAGGTACTGCTTGAAAGAAATACCTTTGGGGCCTGCAGACTTTCCTGTCACTGTCTTGAGACTGAGTTCCAGATTGAGGCTTGTTCTTTCAGACTGTGTTCTGGCATGAAGGATAGGACACATCACATGGAAAACATAGACTATACAGAAAAACATTTCTTTTTTTTTTAAAGATTTATTTATTTATGCACACAAGAGCTGGGGTACAGGCCAGAGTCCAGGGAGGTGAGAGGATCCACCAGAGACAGAGTGGGGAGCAGAACAGGCAGATCTACTGAAATACACTGCTGAGGGGAGCAGCGGGCAAGGCAGGAGAGGTCTGCTGCGCCATGTGGGTCCCCTCCCTGGCCAGGGATACAACTCAGGCCAAGGTCCCCTATGAATAATTTAAAAAAATAATTATTTTATCTTTTTGCTATTTCATCCCTGGGATTTTGCCTCATGAGCCAAGAAGGTCCACCACTTCCACATTCTAGCCCCAGTGAAGCAGAAAATGTACCAATAATCTTAGTGGCCAGTATATAGTCACAGGGTCACGTCCAGCTGAAAGGATGCTGAGAATAATAACCTTTATCCAGCTCAACTTTTTGTCTAGATGAAAGATCCAGGGCAACAAGAGAAATATTTCCAGGAAGCAAACCCACCCTGAAAGTATGAATATTGGGGACCACCAGTATCTATAGCCACACACTATGAGTGTTAACCCATCCCAGTCATCTTAGTTTTCTATAAATCTTGTCACAAATTATCATGAACTTAGTGGTTTGAAACAACACACTTTATATATATATATATATGTATATGTATATGTATATATATAGTACATTTATGTGTGTGTGTATAGTACAGACATCAGAAATCCAAGATTAGTTTCACTAAGCTAAAGTCAAGGATTTGGCAGTGCTGGTGCCTTATGGGGGAATTATTTTTTGCCCTTTTCAGCTCCTAATGTATACCTGCATCATTGGCTAGTAAACCCATCCTCCACTGAAACTACACTATTTTAATATCTGCTTCCATTATCAAGTCATCTCTAATTCTAACTGTCTCCCTCTTATAAGGACCGTAAGTCCACTTGGATATCTAGGATAATGTCCCATCTCACAATTCTTAACTTAATGGCATCTGTAAAGTCCCTTTTTGCCATATAAGCTTTCTAATCTCAAATTCCAGTGATTAGGAGTGGACGTGTTTACTGGGTCATTGTTGAGTCATACCTCCCCAATCCAATCTAACTCACTTATTTATTCATAAAATCTTTAGCAAGACTTATATATCAGGCATTATGTCAGGTGCTGGAGAAACAGGTGAGAACAAAGATAAGGTCTCTATTTTCTTTTTAAGATTTTTTTATGTATGCATACAAGAGCTGGGATTCAGGCCAGAAGCGTGTGTGCGTGTGGGGGGAGGGTGGTGGTGAGAGGCTTCACCAGAGACAGAGTGGAAAACAAAACAGATAGATCCACTGAAATACATTGCCAAGGGAAGCAGTGGGCAAGGCAGGAGAGGTCTGCTGCGCCATGTGGGTTACCTACCTGGCCAGGGATCTGCAGTGGCTGCAGATGCTTCATAGTGTAGTGCTTAACCCCTTGCGCTACCAGGGAGGCCCCAATTCTCTATTTTCATAATGTTTGGATTTAATTTAATTTTTTTATATTTTTATTTTAGTGGAGAAAACAAAGAAATGTTGCAACAGGAACTTTGTTGTTGCTTTGCCGCGGGAACATGAGGGACACAGCAGTTCTGGAGCAGGTTTGTAAGGCAAACTTGAGCAGAAGTTATTGTGCCAGTTACTGAAAGCACACTGGCTAGTAAAAGCTGATCATACGACAATGGTATGAGGAATAAAGTCCAAAGGGTGGAATAGGAATGGGGGACACAGTTTTACGAGAGACAGGGAAGGGGACTTTGTGACCATATGTCAGGAGACATTTGCGTCAGCAAAGTATTATCACAGGTAGAGTTATCGCGAGACCACCATGGAGCTATCATGTAATCATGTCAACAGCGGCCTAGGCGTCCCTGGGCCTGCCGGGTGATACGGGCTATATTCCCTAGGTAGTCAAGGAATGCTCTGCTGTGATTTGCAGATAGCAAATCGGTCACAGTTGCCCAAGAGTGGCCAGCTAGTAGCCAGCTCATAGGAACCCACAAGGAAATAGGATATTTAAGGGTCTCCTAGTAGTGCAAAGGGTTAAGTCGTAGCACTGTGAAGCATCCGCAGCCACTGCAGCACGAGTTCGAAACCTGGCCAGGGAGGTGACCCATATGGCTCAGCAGACCTCTCCTGTCTTGCCCACTGCTCCCCTCAGCAGTGTATTTCAGTCAATCTGGCCGTTCTGTTCTCCACTCTGTCTCTGTTGAATCCTCTCACCCTACCTCCCACACCTCTGGCCTACAGCCCCTTTCTTGTATGCATAAATAAATAAATCTTAAAAAAATAGATATTTCAAAAACTAGGCAGTATGTTGTGACAAAATGACAAGAGATTGGAGATGGCTATTCTGCTAGGTAATCAGAATGACATCTCAGGGAAGGTGACTAATCCAAAGACAGTTTGAGAGCTTAGAGGCTGGAACAGAGACATGAGCATTGTTTCTAGGCTTGGAAACCTAAGAGAATTTACCCAGCTGGATGTTGAGATGACTTTGAATCAGTGAATTCTGTCTGCCTTTCATTTCACCCCTTTTGGAACCAGAATTCTGTAGCTACTAAGCATGTGCTCACCTCCCCATTGCATGTTGGTGGGACTCGTTTGGTTTCCCAGGTCCAGAGTGGGAGGAGTATGCTCCTGGCTGGAACGTACCCAGAGCCTCGTCTGCATCTGATTTAGACAATGAGAGTTAAAGCTTTTGATTTGATGAGGTTTTAATGAGATATTTTGGACTCAGACTTGATTTTGTAATGGGGCAAGACTGGTAGAGACCTTGGGAGGAAGTGAACCTAAGGGCTAGAGAGTTAACCTTGGTAAGCTGAATAACAGCTCCCAGAGTCCATGCCTTAAACTTATAAATAACATTTCATAGACATTTTTCTTGGCCAGTCTCTGCAGGTTACTTTTTTCTACCCTCTTTCCACAAAAACTGACTCTTAGATGTGCAAAAGTGAACCTCCTGCAGTCCACAGCCTCCTTTGTGGAAAATGTGGAGATTAGTATTGTACTAAGTACTGTTTGGGATTCATTAGAAGTGATTAAAGAAATGGGACTTCTCCCTTGAAAACTGTATATGCACAGGACACAACTTTTTTTTTTTTTGGTAGGAGGGTAATGGAACCCTGGAGCTTAAGAACATTTTTTAAAAAAAATATTTATTTATGCATACAAGAGCTGGGGTACAGGCCAGAGTCGTGGGAGGTGAGAGGATTCACCAGACAGAGAGTGGAGCAGAACAGGCAGACTGACCAAAACACACTGCTGAGGGCAGCAGCGGGCAAGGCAGGAGAGGTCTGCTGCACCATGTGGGTCCCCTCCCTGGCCGGCGGCAGGGATCGAACTCATGTGGCAGTGTCTGTGGTTTGCTTCATAGTGGTTTCCTAAGCTACTGTACCACCAGGGAGGCCCCTTAACACAAACTTCAGTTTTCTGTTTTAGTTCTAGAATCATAGTGCCTAGTTCTGTGCTAAGTTGTGTAGTGCCAATACAATTGTGGGCCTTTCTTGATCATGTCCTCCAAATTCAGTATCTCTGATGTAGTGTTAAGTGTTTCTTGGAAATTAGAGACAATAAAATTAACTGCTTTAATGTTTTTTCATTAAAAAAATAAATTTCTTATAAATCCAGGAAAAAAACATTGGGACTGATGTTATTTGGCAAGATTGCAGAATAGGGCCTCCCTGATGTTGTAGGTTATCATCTATCACCTCTGTGGCTTGAGTTTTTTTTTTTTTTTAAAGATTTATTTATTTATGCATACAAGAGTTGGAGTACAGGCCAGAGTCGCAGGAGGTGAGAGGATTCACCAGAGACAGAGTGGGGAGCAGAACAGGCAGTGTACTGAACACACTGCTGAGGGGAGCAGCGGGCAAGGTAGGAGAGGTCTGCATGCCATGTAGGTCCCCTCCCTGGCCGGCGGCAGGGATCAAACTCATGCTACAGTAGTTGCAGTTTGCTTCATAGTGCATTGCTTAACCCACTGTGCCACCAGGGAGGCCCTGTGGCCTGAGTTCTATCCATGTCCAGGGAGGTGACCCACATGGCACAGCAGACCTCTTCTCCAGCAGACCTCCGTTCCCCTCAATAGTGTATTTAAGTAGATTTGCCTGTTTCGTGCCCCACTGTCTCTGGTAAATCCTCTCACCCACCCACCCTTTATCTCAGCCTACACCCCAGTTCTTCTACAAACAATTTTTTTTAAAGATTTATTTATGCACACAAGAGCTGGGGTACAGGCTAGAGTCGTGGGAGGTAAGAAGATTCACCAGATTGGGGAGCAGAACAGGCAGATCTACTAAAACACACTGCTGAGGGCAGCAGTGGAGAGACAGGAGAGGTCTGCCCCTGCCCTGGCGGGGGGCAGGGGGGATGCTCAAACTACTACTGCTGTGCTGCAGATGCTTCACAGTGCAGCACTCAAACCGCTGTGCCACCACAAATAAATTCTTTAAGAAATAAAGTTTAGGGACATGAGAAACTGATGATTTAAAAAAAAAAAGTGAGACCAACTGAGACTTAAGGGAGCAGGAACTGGAAGGGGGGATGGGGTGGTTGGGATTTCAGAGAAGGGGGGGCCAAGGAATGGGTGGATAGTCTGGCCCCAGAAAAGAAAGCAGGAATTGTGGATCCCTTTGATACATCCCTGAGACCCACTTCACCTTTCACTGTAGACAGATACCTACATTTGTTGATAAGTTTATATTGTAATTTGTACCAGTTTTTAAAAGGTGCCTCTTCATCCCCAAGATAAACCATTCTCTTTAAGGTCACAAAGCAAGTCAGTCAGTGGTAACAGTGCCCCCCTGCTTCCAATCCCCCCTAGATCTCTTCGGACATTGGCTCCAGCCTGGGTAGGTAGGAAGCTGGGGATCAGAGCTTGTCTGCTCTGGCTATGTTGGGCCGCATCTTTGCTAAACCGATGCCCTGCTCCTGCTGTTACATGTGAGCCCCTTGTTCTGCCCTAGAGAACGGGAGTGAGGACCAAGCTCTAACAATAGGAGACCCCTAACCTCAAGGGGATCCCTTCCACTTCTGCTCCTGGTGCTACCTGGTCAAGCAGGGCTGGGCTGTGGCTAGTTACCGCTGGGCACAAGGGCCTGGCGATGGGTTGTACACTTGTTACTTCCTGAGGCGGCCAACTTCTCTCAAGGCTAGAGGTAAGAGCATGGAAAGGAGGATCTGGTTCCTCTGACCTTTGGCTTTGTTGTGGCTGCAGTTTGTAAGTGCAGAATCAGTTCTTGAGTGTCTTTCTAGGATAAATAGGAGTCTGAGTGCTTATGGGAGCGTAACTATACTGCTTTGCACTATTTTTACTTGATGTATTTTTTTGTATGTTCTTCAACAACACAGACAAGCCACATTAAACAAACAAAAAGACAGCTGAGTATGCTACAGTAGCTAGCCTTAGCCAGCCTTCCAGTTCCTGATTTGTCAGCCCAGGAGTCTCTACTGAATCTTTCCCGATGCCCAAACTCAAGCTCCCATACCCCAACCAAAAGAAAAAAGACAACCCAGTGTGAAAGTAAATGCTTTAATAAGTGTTGCTCAGAGGAACCATGTCTCTCAACAGCCTCCACCCCACCCGACTCTCTCCACTGAGCAAGGTGAGTGGGCTGCCTAGGGGACAGGAATATGGGGTCTAAAGAGTGAGCTTGGGCAAAGGAGGTGAGGGAGGCATCCTGTGGGAGCTGAGCTCCTGGGGTACATGTGGGGTGGGGGCAAGAGCCTCAGGATGGACCCTCTTCAGGCATTCCTAGCAAAGCCACAAGGGGCTCAAGGGGCGTGGGGGTGCTGACAGACACAGGGTGTGTGCGTTCATGCTTGCGCAGGTCACTGGCACTCAGGAAGGCTTTGGGGCATTGGGGGCAAGTGTAGGGGCGCACAGAGCTATGGGTGCGGCTGTGCTTGCGCAGCCCTGCCCGGTCTGAGAAGCTCTTGCCACACTGGGTGCAGGGAAAGGGCCGTAGCTCGGGGTGGGAGCGCTCGTGCCGTCGCAACAACGTCGGTGTGGAGAAAGTCTCCTTGCACTCCCTGCACACAAACTGTGGTGGCTTCTCGTCAGCCTCCTCACCCCCTACGGGACCAGGAGCCTCCCCAAGAGCAGAGTCTTGGCACTCTACATGCTCCACTGTCATGCCCACCACTTGCCACTGGGTGGCCATCACACCACCTGATTCAGGGGGTAGCCCTAGCAGCCCTGCTGGTGGGTCCCCCAGCCCCGCACCTGTTGTGGGGGCTGCAGAGCCCTCACCTGCCACGCTGACTGGCAGTGCCAGCCCCACTACCAGCTCCTGCTGCGGAGGTGCCCCTGCAGCCTCGCTGCTTCGATGGGTCCGCTCGTGCTTCCTCAGGCTTGATGACACCACGAAGGATTTCCCGCAGGCATTGCAGTGGAAGGGGCGCTCACCCGAGTGCACCCGGCTGTGCTTTGTGAGACTGGCTCGCTCAGCGAAGGCTCGCCCGCACTCCTCGCAGCGGAAGGGCCGCTGGCCTGAGTGCACCAGCGCGTGCCGCTTGAGGTCCCAGGATGCCACGAATGTCTTGTCACACTGCAGGCACTTGAACGGCCGGTCGCCCGTGTGCACCCGCCGGTGCATGGCCAGATCCGCCGGCTGCCGGAAGTCCTTGCCGCATTTCTCGCAGCGGTAAGGCTTCACACCTTCGTGCGCTCGCTGGTGGCGCCGGAAGCTTGAGGGGTCAGAGAACATGCGGCCGCAGCGTGGGCACAGGAAGGGCTTCTCACCGGAGTGTGTGCGCTCGTGGCTCTGGTAGGAGCTGAGCTGCGTGAAGCCCTTGCCACAGGAGGGGCAGCGATAGGGCTTCTGCGCGGCATGGATGCGCTGGTGGCAAGTGAGCGAGGACGAGCGGGAGAAGCTCTTGCCGCACTCGGAGCAGAGGAAGGGGCGCTCACCCGTGTGGGACCTGCGGGAGTATGGGGAAGCCGGCATGAAGGCGGCAGGCCGGCGACCTGGCTCCTGCCGCCTGTCCAGTCTCTAATGAGGCCCCCTAACATCCCTGGGAGTCTTGGCCCAATCTACTAAAATCCACAGGGTTGTTCCCAAGTAAGAAACCTTCAGAATGAATGTACATAACAGGCAAGACTCCTCCCTGAACACGAGGCCATGCCCCTCTCCCAGCTCCAGAGACCCTCTGCGGGGCCCAGCTTCAAGCCCTGTGGTCCCGGGAACTGAGACCAATCCGACACGGCTTCCATCTCCAGGCATCAACTCAGTGCAGTCACACACACCCCCACTCTCTCCCCCCTCCACCCGCCAGAGACCAACCAGGGGTACCAACTTCCAGATGCCAGCAAACGGTCCGCCCTCATCTCTTTGGGACCCAACCTCAGGCCCCAGGGGCCAGCTCTTCCCCACCCACTCTGCCCCCCTCACCGCTCGTGGTTACGCAGGTCCTTCAGCTCCGCGTAGGCCTTGCCGCAGCGCTCGCAGCTGTAGGGCCGCAGGCCGGCGTGTGTGCGCCGGTGCTTGCGGAACACCGAAGGGTCGGCAAAGCTCTTGCCACAGTCTGCACAGGTGTAGGGCCGCTCGCCCGTGTGCCCGCGCTGGTGGATCTTGAGCTTGGAGAGCGCGCCGTAGGCCTTGGGGCAGTGCGTGCAGCGGAAGGGCAGCTCGCCTGCGTGGGAGGCCAAATGCACGCGCAGGCACACGGGCTGCATGAAGCGACGGCCGCACTCGGGGCACGGGAAGGGCTTCTCACCCGTGTGGCTGCGCCCATGGCTACGTAGCTCGGGTGCTGTTTTGTAAGCTTTGGGGCAGAGTGGGCACGCATAGGGCCGAGGCTTAGCCGCTGTGCCTGTCACCTTGTCCCCGCTGGTATCTTCTGCTTTGGGTTCGGTTTCTGGCTTCAGCTTCACCTCGGCCGCCTGCTCTGTGCACTCTACAGGTCCATGCGTGGCAGCATGACGCGCGGCCCTGGGCGCATTTGGGAACGTCTTGGTACAGGACAGGCACTTGTAGCGACGACCTGAGCGCTTGTAGCCCGGTGCTGGGGTCCGGGCCTCCGTAGACTCCACCTCCATGGCCTGGATGGGTGGGGCTTCTCTGCAGGAGAAGCAAAGTTAGACTGAAGTCACAAGCTTTGCCATTCCTCAAGGCCTCGCAGCACCCTGAGGAGGACTCTGGGGAAGCCTATCTTATCTGCATTTCCCATCCAGGAGGCCACATCCTTCCAAACATTCCTGAGTCTGACATTCTGCCCTCCAGATTCACTGATGAAAGAAGTTGAATAGGTGGCCTAACAGGCTAAGAGAGGGGCAGAGGTCATCAAAATGTCCACCTCACTTCCTTCCTCAGCTTCAGGGCTTTTCCAAAATGTCTGGTATTCCCAGAAGGCTGAAGTTGTAGCTGTCGTTATTTTCATTTTCTTTCAGTAAGCATTCAAGGCCTGTGCCAGAAGATTATGCCAGGCTGAGACACAAAGGAACCCAGATGTGGATCTGCCCTGAAGCTCCCAGTAAAGACAGACAGAGGCCCAGAGAGGGCAGAACCAAAGGGCTAACTGGCAACTGGCAGTGTCTGTATGGAACTGACAGGTCCCCACGTATGCATTTTGTTTTCCCCTCTGGCTGATGAACTGTCAGAGGCAGCAACTGTTGACACAAAATTCTGGCAGATGTAAGGGACTCCACCCGAGACAGGAATCCGGTCCACCCTCTGGAGCCACTGGGCTCCAGTGCTCTGGTAAAGGAGAGCGTAGTTACCTCAGGGTAACTGGCAGTCAGAAGCCTCTTTCTCTTTTTCAAAAGATGTATTTACTTATTTAAAGTAACACTGCATTATACGTTTCAGGTGTGCATCATTAGAAATCAACATGTGTATATACTAGATTAAGTTCACCACCAGAAGTCCAATTCTAGCCTTCACCTACAGTTAACCCCTTTTACCCGATTTACCCTTCCCCTTTTATTCCCCTCTACTGCTCTTCTGCTTGATGGTTCTCACAGCTTTTCAATGAATCTGCTCTAGCCTGGCCTCCTCCTAGGACGCCAGCTCTAGCCAAGGCCCCTTCTTTTCTTGGTTCAGAGCCCAGACACCCTCCACCCAGCTGCTACCAGGGATCATAGCTAGGAGGGAACAGGATTAATGGCTACAGTTAGACTTAACACCAGCTCATCCTTCTTGAGGGATGAAGGGAAGAGGATTAGGGCAGATCCACTTAAGGATTGCTCAGGAGTAGCTGGGGGTGGGGGAGAGAAAGATACTGCTAGAGAGAGGGGAGGGGAGTCAGGTGTGCCCAGAGACTAGGCTGGGGGGACAGACAACCTGGATCCTAGTGCCCTTTTCTGGGCCTGTTTCTTCATACTCCAAGGGTTGGTGGCTTCTAAATTTAGACCTGGGGAGGATGCACAAGACTCGGGCGAGTGGCAGGGTTACTGCTTGAGAGTCGGTGCTCTTCTGCCTCATGGTCCTGCCACTGTCCTCCAGATCTACAGAGACAGGCCAAGAGGCCACTGGGGTTTTCTCCCTCAAGCTCTGGGTGAGGCTTTTTGCTCCCGCCCAGACGTGACTTCTCTCACATCAGGTAAGTTCTCAGGTCCTTCCTGCTTGTCAAAAAGCTAATTCTTTGAGTCCACCTCACCAACGAAGTTCTGCATCTCCTCAGTGGTTTTGGCTTCACCCCCCACGCCACTCTATTCCACCCTCAGCTTAACTATTGCACTTTTCTCACTAACTCCTGGGGCTAGGAGACAAGTTAAGGGGCTCAAGGCCAACTTTATCCATGGCTTGAATTCCCTCTTTGAGTTTTTAAGGACCCCTCACTATCACTGAATAAGGCGCTCATTACCTCCCTCCAGACCACCTCTGAGTCTGACCGACTAAGGTTCTCCTTAAAAATACCATAGCTGGGCCTTCCTGATGGCACAAGGGATTGAGGCTTCCGCAGCCACTGCAGCACAAGTTCTTTCCCCAGCCAGGGAGGGGACCCATATGGCGCAGCAGACCTCTCCTGGCTTCCCGCTGATCCCCTCAGCAGTGTACTTCTGTCAGTCTGCCTCTTCTGTCTCTGGTGAATCCTCTCACCCTCACACCTCTGGCCTGCACCCCAGCTCTTGTATGCATAAATAAATAAATCTTAAAAAAGTATTAAAAATAAAAACCATAGCTACATTTACTTGTAAAAAGCACATAGTATCCTAAGCTCTTGACATGTATTACCTCACTTAAACTTCATGTCAACACCGTCAGAAAAGTTCTACTATTCCCTTTCCGTGACAAGGTCTTAGGTTCTGAGGAACAACACAGCATTGTGGTTAAAGTGCAGGGTCTCCGAATGCAAACTGCCTGACCTCAAAGCACACCTCCCTCACTCTCAAGCTGTGAGCCTGTGCAATTTAATTCATGCCTTAGAACCTCAGTTTTCTCATCCGAAAAACACAGGCTTGGGTGAGGGCTGAATGAGATAATTACCGCCTTCAATTACTGAGCGGCTTCTCAGAGCCAGATGCTCTGCTGAGTGTTCTACCTTATTCTCTTGCAGTTTCCTATGACAGGGATTATTGTCCTCACTTGACAGATGAATAAAGGTTCACACAGCTAGCGTGGGACTTGGTCAGGCAACTGGCATTCAAACCCAGGTGTTTAACTTGCCTGGCTTTGTGTGGCCTTGCCAGATTTGTCTGCTGCCGCTGCCTAGACCATCCCCACCATAACCAGAACCCTGAGCTCAGGTCACACCTTTGTGTCCTCCCACCCCAATAAGCCACCCTGAGTCCAGAGCCAGCACCTTCGTCGTACTGTTTCCCTCTCAGAGGGCTAGATCTTCGGGTTCTAGCTCTGGGCTTCAGTCTTTCATCTGTGAACCAGAAACAGGGTAGCTGAGGAGATGGTGTAAATCCCTCCTCCTAAGGTACTTTCCAGAGAAAAGGGAAGTGCCAGGTTGATTTCAGCAGGGGCCCAGCTCCATGAACAGTGGAGAGCAAGATAGGGTAGGCCGCTGTCTAAAATCCAACCAGTAGCTCTTCTGCTCAGAGGACTCTTTTACCCATCACTCCCTTGAGTGCTGTTTCTCCAAACGAAGTTTCTGAATTGCAATCATCATCTCAAAACATGGGGAAGGATGAAGAAATCTGTACTTTAAATACACTCTTTGGATCATCCCAACCAATATTCGACACCGAAGATCTAAGCTCACATCCTTGGGTCTTCATAAGCTTCTAGGAGAAAGGCATCTTTGTTACATACCTTTTCCAGATGGAGATTTAAGGCACCCCTAAAGGAAAACGTACCCGAGGTCAAGGACCTGAACTCAAACCCTTCTTCAGACACCAGGGCTTTCTCTATAGTCTTCATTTACTTAAGGCTTATTAGACAAATCAAGACTTCCCGACTGCTTCTAGGACAATGACTAGTATCTTTTCCATGACTGCCAGACCCCAAGCCATCTAATTCCTGCCTCTTGGCTCACTAGGCTTCACCCACACAAGAGCTTTTCTTTTGAGCAAAGACTTAAAAATTCTTTCTAACATTAGGGATTTTGCACCAGTAGTCCCCTCTGCCAGGACCGCTATTCTCCAAAGATCGTTGTGTAGCTCTCTCTCATCTGGGTCTCAGCTCTCTGTCACCTTCTTAAAGAGGGCTTTCCTGGTTGCCTTTCCTAATGCTATCTTGACCCCTGCTAATCACTCTCCTCCTCCGCTCCTTTAATTTCCTTTATGCTGCTCATCTGGACAACTTTCTCTGCAAACTTACCATGGGTCAGGTATCACTCTAAGAATTTTACCTATAAGCCTCATAACTACCTAGAAATGTCTTATGGAGTAAACGCACATATGCATGGATAAAAGGCTGTATGAGGACACAGTGAGAAGGTGGCCCTCTACAGGCCAGGAAAGGAGCCCTCACCAGGAATCAGCACCTTAATGCTGAACTTGCCAGTCTACAGGACTGTGAGAAATACATTTCTGTTGTTTCAACCACGCAGTCTGGGTTTTGTTTTGTTGTCTAGGAGCCCAACAGACTAAGTTTAATAGTATTATATCCCCCATTTTACAGACAAGGATAGTGAGGCACACGGAAGTGAAGTAACTGGTCTTGACCACAGCCAGTGAGAGAATGAACAAATGAATGGACCAACGGCCAGGGAGTCCAAAGCCAGGAGGTCTGCCCCTTGAACTTGTGTTCTGTCCTCTGAATTCTGCTTACTGAACTCGCACACTTTATGCCATGCTTAATTCTGTCTCCAGGACCAAGGCGTGTATCCTCTGCCTAGAACTCTGCTTGTCACCTCAAAACAAATATGAATCAACCTCCAAGAATTGAAACTCAGACTTACAGCTTTTGCCTCCCCCATAATAGGAGTTTATGAGAATGCTGGTTAACAACTACCTATTAGTTTAATTTCTCTGCCTCTTCAGGTTCACAAGGTCCACATACCACTGTAACATCCCACACCGTGGGCTCACCATTTTAGTGAGGGAGCCTTGTCTTTGCTTTATTACTGGCTTAGGAGGAGATAAAGTCCTACTGCCTAAATAGGCTCTAATACCAGGGATGCAGAGATTTAAATCCCAGAGATTTTAGGCTAACAACCTGCACAGATAAGGTGGAAAAGGAGCCACTTTTTAATCCCCTCTGTACCTCACTCTCCCCATGTCTGAACAAGTGGTCTCAACAGGGCTCACAGGCCAGGAGAAAGCTGGGGAGATGGATCGGGAGTTGTGAACAGTGCAGAGGTGAGAGCTAATCATCTCCTGAGGCTCTCAACTGGTCGATTCACAACCTGATTCCTAATTACTTTTCCACCTCAGCTCCAGTGGCTCTGACCTGACCCCAACAGCGACCCCAGTTCTCAAACTTCCTCCACCTAGGGACATCTCCACAGCTCCCTCTTGCCTTCTCCCGTGGGGAAGTTCTTGAATCCTTTAAATACCCGCTTCCGCAGTGCCCTCAGGAATACTTAAAAGGCCGTAGAGGTAGGGCGCCACGGTGCTCGGTGCCTCAGTTTCCTCATCAGTAAAATGGGATGTTTTGAGTCATGTGGGAGTCTGAAGGGCTTTAGGGCCCAAGAGACGCATAAGGGAATGGTCCAGGGCTGCGGAAAGCCTGTGAAGCTCACTCCCTGCAACCATTGTGTCGGCGCCGCCGCCAAATAAACATCCCCACAGGGCAGGGCGCTGGGATGACTGGTCTCCGAATGAACCCTGGTTAAACGTGGCCTCGGAGAACATGGCACGACGGGATAAAGGAAGAATGAGAGAATGAGCAAATGAATGGACCGCGGGCCAGACGCCGGACAAAGGCCTGCAAGATGGCGTTCTCTAGGACCGCGGGAGGGGCGGTCGAGACCTCGGCCGAGGAGGGGGTTCCGCCGGCGCCGGGGACCTTGCTAGGCGGGTCGCGCGCCAGGGACAAAAGCCCACAACATGGCGGGCTCTAGGACCCCCGGGCCCGCACCGTGCAAGGCGGACAGCCGCGCCGCCGGGGCCCAGGCGACCGCAACAGCCGACCCGCAGGGACAGCCGGCGGGTTCTAGGACCCGCTGGGCCCGGAGCCCGCCTGCACCCTCCAGAGGCCGCACTCCTCCCGCCCCGCCCGCACTACTCGCGCCAGGCCAACCCCCTCCGCCCTCAGCACCCACAGGGAAACTGAGGTCCTTTCCGATAGCATCCGCGCTGGTGCCCCCAGGGGGTCCTCGCGTCCTCTCCTAGCGTTTCCTACCTGAATGGACTTGGGTTGACTCAGTGGCGTCAGCTACAGCTCCTCCGGACGACGGAGCCCGGGACACTGCCAGGGAGGGGCAGGCGCTAGGACCCAGCGGGGGAGGGGGCTGGGGAGGCGGGGAGGCGGGGCCGCGAGCGGAAGTGGAAGGAGCTATCTTGGCTACGGAGGAAGGCAAAGTTTACCGGGGCACCCTCAGCCGAAGGTGGTGGAGAAACATCTTACCAGGGTCTCAGTGGGTGCGAATGACAGGGGATGTCGGATAGCTTTACGGTATAACCCGGCTATTGCTAGCTTGGGGTCAGATCATCAAGGACTCGAAGATGGGAGGACAGAAAAGCCATGCTCAAGATCTGTAGACCCCAAACCCGGTTGTATTCCATAACATTTCATTTAACAGCGAGGAGTGAATGAATCGACTCCCATCTGCCTTGAGTTTTTCAGGCAGCCCCACGAAAAGTGTCGCCAAAGTACTCAGGTCAGGGCTGCAGAACCCTTTTTTTTCTTTTCTGTGTCCAATCAATATGCACCGGAACGATTTTCGCTGCTCTTGCCGGAAGTGTGGCTGAGGTAGCGTGTTACAACGCAGCGCTTTGACCTACGGGGGCGGGGTCAGTGTCGCGTTGTAGTGAAATCTCCCCTAGCACCGGAACTGTGTCTGTGTGGAACGGCTACTTGGAGGCGGGACAGGATATGTTCCCGAAGGCGGAGGTTTCGCGGGGAAGCTTTTGCGGCCAGGACACTTCCTGTTTCCTAGTAACAATAGGAAGTGTCCGCGGACCCGGGGCTAGACTCTTGGTTCGTGCCAGCTGCGCCCACTTTCCTTTACCCCATTCCTTTCCCTCCTCCTCCTTTTCCTCTTTCTCTCCCCTCTCACTTCCCAGGAGCCCTGGCAGAGTGTGGGGTGAGGAAGCGCGAGAGCCCCATACAGCCACCCCTTGGGGCGCGCGGCTGCAGTTAGGGTGAGGGTCCCATTGCGCAGGCGCGCTCCCGTTCGCGGTCCCCAACGGACGCACCCGCGGCGGGAACGAGAAAGGGCCACCGTGCGAGGTAGGGGTCCTAAGAGCAAATTGGCAGAGGAAATGAGTGAGGCGAAATGACCTCGTTGATGCTTAATTAGGAGAGGGGATTCTTGAGCGAAAGGGCTTTGTGAGGTGAGAATTCACGGAGCAGTTCAAAAATGGGATTTAGAGTCGGAGATAGGAGTTGTATTGGGCTCCCATGGGAGTGAAAAATCATAGAGAGAAGGCCAAGATGACTTAGGCATGGGGAGCAACTGTGGAGAAACAAGGGCTTTGAAAAGAAGATTGCCAGTCAGTGGGTTTGCTCTTGTGTAAACTGGAATCACAGGTAGTGCAGTGTGTTGTGAGGATTCAGCGACACAATGAGAAGTCTCTGGACAGTGGAGTATGGTAGTACTGTTAGCATGGTTTGTTGTCATCAGTGTTTGAGAGGAGGTAGAAGGAAAATGAGAAGGGACAGTAGGGATGGGAGGAATGGGAAGGAAAAAGGAAGGGGGTGCAGAACAACCAAAACTGGATGGAATTTCCAAGATGGAAGATAGTTTGGGTTTAGGGGAAGTAGGTGAAAGAAGTGGTTACGAGACTCTCTTGGAAAGAAGACCTTCTGGCCCTGAAAGCAATAGGGGAGGGGAACAAGTCACCCCTTTCTCTAAAGGGCTTAAGCCCTCAGCTGTCAACTGGAGGAAGAGGCTGCTTTTTCAGTGCTTGCTGGTTACTCTTTTTAGCCAAGGCATGAAGGAATAAGGATTGGACTTTTCTAGTTGAAGTTTCTAGAAGGAATTCAGATTTCCTTTTAAGAGGCCACAGACAATAGATTTTGTGTGTTTCAAAATTACAGAGCAGAGAGGTACCATAAGACTTTCTGGATTTGTTCTAAAGAACAAGATAATAGGTCTATGACCAGAAATAGGTTGTATTCCTCTAGACCTTAGCCTGAGTTAGGCCTAGAAGAGTATCCATATTTGGGGAACTTATGTGCAAGGAGGCCTTGAATGATGGTGCTTCAAGATTAGATTCAGTAGGAAGCAGACTTGTAGGCGTTGATGCTTGGGGAACCTCTCTGACTTCAGTGAACTTGTTGCTGATAGAACCAAGAGACAAAGTAAGTTCAGGCCTTCCTTCTGACCACTGCATCCTCTTCCTAGGCCTTGGCCCCTCCACCAGAGGAAGATGCTGCTGCCAACTGCCTACTCTTCCTGAACCTCCATGCTTCTGTCACACTGCCCCATGGAGGACGTTCCCACATCACTCAGCTGCTCTGACTGTCAGCGCCACTTTCCTAGCCTCCCGGAACTTTCACGGCACCGTGAATTACTACACCCATCTTTCAGTCAGGACAGTGAGGAGGCTGACAGCATCCCTCGACCCTATCGTTGTCAGCAGTGTGGGCGGGGCTACCGTCACCCAGGGAGCCTGGTCAACCACCGCCGGACCCACGAGACTGGCCTTTTCCCCTGTACCACCTGTGGTAAGGACTTCACCAATCCCATGGCCCTCAAGAGCCACATGAGGACTCATGTTCCTGAGGGGCGCCGAAGGCGCAGGCCGCCCCGCCCAAAGGAAGCCACGCCACACCTCCAGGGAGAGACGGTGTCCACAGACTCTTGGGGCCAGAGGCTTGGCCCTGTGGAAGGCTGGGAAAACCAGAAAAAGCATTCTGAAGAGACATCTGGCTGTGAGTCTGGGCCTGACCCCGCAGCGACCCTGGGTACTTGGGAAGACCCACCTACCAGACAAAGAGAAGGCTGGGAAAACCATCCAGCTCCTGAGGAGGGTGCAGAGGACTGGGGGTCCACCACCAACTCTGCCAAAGCCCCACTGCTCCCCACCCCAGCCAGCAGCCTCCTTAGCAATTTGGAACAGTATTTGGCTGAGTCAGTAGTGAATTTCACAGGGGGCCAGGAGCCCACCCAGTCCCCTCCTGCTGAGGAGGAACGGCGGTACAAGTGTAGTCAGTGTGGCAAGACTTACAAGCATGCTGGGAGCCTCACCAATCACCGCCAGAGCCACACTCTGGGTGTCTACCCTTGTGCTGTCTGCTTCAAAGAGTTCTCTAACCTCATGGCTCTGAAGAACCACTCTCGACTCCATGCCCAATATCGGCCTTACCAGTGTCCTCGCTGCCCCCGCGCCTTCCGGCTTCCCAGAGAGCTGTTGGAACACCAGCAGTCCCATGAAGGGGAAAGGCAGGAACAGCTGTGGGAAGAGAAAGGGATGCCCACCACCAATGGGCACATAGACGAGAGTAGCCGGGACCAGCTCCCTAATACACAGATGTTGAATGGCTCCGGGGATCTCAGCACATCTGGGGAGCTGGAGGACAGTGGCTTGGAGGAATACCGGCCATTCCGTTGTGGGGACTGTGGTCGTACCTACCGCCATGCCGGGAGCCTCATCAACCATCGCAAGAGCCACCAAACAGGTGTGTACCCCTGCTCCATCTGTTCCAAGCAGTTGTTCAATGCAGCTGCCCTCAAAAACCACGTGCGGGCTCATCACCGACCTCGGCAAGGAGCTGGGGAGGATGGGCAACCATCATCAGTGCTGCCGGCTCCTCTACCTTTGGCTGAGAGCACCCCCAAAGAGAAAGCATGCCCCACCACCTCCCTGGATCACCGCCCCTATAAGTGCAATGAATGTGGTCGGGCTTACCGCCACCGGGGCAGCCTCGTAAACCACCGCCACAGCCATCGAACAGGGGAGTATCAGTGTTCACTCTGTCCTCGAAAGTACCCCAACCTTATGGCCCTGCGCAACCACGTGCGGGTACATTGCAAAGCAGCTCGCCGCAGTGCAGGCCCAGGGACTGCGGGTCCTCCCACCCACCTCAAAGTGGAGCTTCCACCTGACCCACCGGGAGCAGAAGAAGCCCCACAAATCGATCATGGATGCAAACATGAAGAGGAAGCCACTGAGATCCCCCCAGGAGCAGACAGGACAGCACCACAGATATGTCATGTGTGCGGGGTGCTCTTTGAAGACTCCAAGAGCCTGGAACATCATGGTCGGACCCATGGGAAAGGGGAAAACCACAAGATAGAGACCAGGGTGTCACCTCCTAGGACATTTGCCTGCCGAGACTGTGGGAAGAGCTACCGGCACTCAGGCAGTCTTATCAACCACAGACAGACCCACCAGACAGGAGACTTCAGTTGTGGGACCTGTGCCAAGCACTTCCACACCATGGCAGCCATGAAGAACCACTTGCGGCGCCATAGTCGACGGCGGAGCAGGCGGCACCGGCGGCGAACTGGCAACGCGAGTGGTGGGGGAGAAGCCAAGCTCCCAACAGGTGGGGACTGGGCCCAGAAATCCGTGGATGATAATGAGGGCCTGAATTGTCCCCAAGACCCTTCCAGGCAAAGCCCTGTTGGAACTGAAGACAACTTGGAGAGTGATGGGGGCTCTTTGCAGGCTAGATTCAAAAGGGACAGAGGTGGGCTTGAGAGCGGTGAGGCACATTTCCAGGATGATAAAGAAAGCAGAAGCACTGAGGACGGACTGGAAAGGAAAGAGACCTGTTTCCTTGACAACTTGGACCTCCCAGGCCATGAAGGAAGCGATGGGACTCGCTTCTGTGATGGCCCCCCTGGGGTGGAGGAAGACCAGAAACCAGGCTCTGGTCAGCCCAGCTCCTCTTCCCTGTCAGGCGAAGCTGTCACTAGCTGGCAGTCTGAGGTCTCCCATACGTGTGCTGACTGTGGGCGTTCTTTCCCCCACGCCACCGGCCTGCTGAGCCACAGACCCTGCCACCCACCCGGCATCTATCAGTGTTCCCTCTGCCCGAAGGAGTTTGACTCGCTGCCTGCTCTGCGTAACCACTTCCAAAACCACAGGCCTGGGGAGGCAGCCTCAGCACAGCCTTTCCTCTGCTGCCTCTGTGGCATGATCTTCCCTGGGCGGGCAGGCTACAGGCTTCACTGGCGCCAGGCCCATGACTCTGCCGGCATGACTGAGGGCTCAGATGAGGAGGGGGAGGAGGAAGGAGCAGCTGCGGCAGCCTCCACTGGTAGCCCCCCACTGCAGCTCTCAGAAGCAGAGCTGCTGAATCAGCTGCAGCGGGAAGTGGAGGCGCTGGATGGAGCGGGTTATGGGCACATCTGTGGCTGCTGCGGTCAAACCTATGATGACCTAGGGAGCCTGGAACGTCACCACCAAAGTCAGAGTTCTGGGAACACCACCGGCAAGGCTCCCAGCCAGCTGGGAGAGTCAGGTAACACCACGGGGATGGCTGCAGACGGTGTCTCTGAGGGCACAGCGATCTCTCTCTCTGGGGTGGGTGGAGACACACAATCTGGTGAGGGAATAGGTGCCACAGCTGCAGACAGCTTTTGCATGCAGAGGGGGGAATGTTCTCTGGAGGCCCAGCCCCGCCCCTTCCGCTGCAACCAGTGCGGCAAGACCTATCGCCATGGGGGCAGCCTGGTGAACCACCGTAAAATCCACCAGACCGGAGACTTTGTCTGCCCTGTCTGCTCCCGCTGCTACCCCAACCTGGCGGCCTACCGTAATCACCTGCGGAACCACCCGCGCTGCAAAGGCTCTGAGCCCCAGGTGGGGCCCATTCCAGAGGCAGGAGGCAGCAGCGAGTCCCAAAACATGGCAGCAGAGGGGCTGAGGCAGGAAGTGGTGAAGCTTCAGGAAGAAGTTAAATTGGAGCCCCTGGAAGAGGTGGCTAGGGTGAAAGAAGAGGCATGGGAGGAGACCACTGTGAAGGGGGAGGAGGTGGAACCGAGGTTGGAGACTGCAGAGAAAGGCTGCCAGACTGAGGCCAGCTCTGAGCGGCCCTTCAGCTGCGAGGTGTGTGGCCGGTCATACAAGCATGCTGGCAGCCTCATCAATCACCGGCAGAGCCACCAGACTGGGCACTTTGGCTGCCAGGCCTGCTCCAAAGGCTTTTCAAACCTCATGTCCCTTAAGAACCACCGGCGCATCCATGCAGATCCCCGACGTTTCCGCTGTGAGTGTGGGAAGGCCTTCCGCCTGCGGAAACAGCTGGCCAGCCACCAGCGGGTCCACGCTGAACGGAGTGGGGGTGGGAACACCCGAAAACTGCCTCGGGAAGATAGGCCCTTCCGATGTGGGCAGTGTGGGCGGACCTACCGCCATGCTGGCAGCCTCCTGAACCACCGGCGCAGTCATGAGACGGGCCAGTACAGCTGCCCCACCTGCCCTAAGACCTACTCCAACCGGATGGCCCTGAAGGACCACCAGAGGCTGCACTCAGAGAGCCGCCGCCGGCGTGCTGGGAGATCCCGGCGGGCCGCTGTGCGCTGTGCCCTCTGTGGCCGGGGCTTCCCTGGCCGGGGATCCCTGGAGCGGCACCTGCGAGAGCATGAGGAGACCAGAAGTGGTCATGAAAGCCCAAATGGCACCCAGGGCAGTGAGGAAAAACTGGCTGATGACCAGGGACTAGAGGACAGATTGGGTGGGACTGAGTCAGTACCCCAGCTGGAGGATGGAGCCGTGAGACCGGCGGAGCAGAGTCAGAGCCTGGTCAGGGCAGCTGTTTCAGAAGCCACAGAGCCAGTGTCCTGGGGCATGGGGAAAGCAGATGGGTGGCAAGAAGATGGGGGACCGGTGAGTCACGATGGAGATTGGGTTCTTCCGGGTCATGTGCTAACCAAGCCAGAGGATGAGTCAGGGGACGGTGTTCCGAGGATCCCCTGCCACTTTGCTGACAGCCAGTCCAACGGACCTCATCTGAGTCACATGGATAGTTGGGACAATGGAGACAACAGCCCTCAGCTCCAGCCAGAGAACCACCCCTTCTCTTGCAGCCACTGTGGCAAGACCTGCCAATCAGAAGGCCTCTTGAACCACCACAGCACCCACAAGACAGACCGCCACTATTGCCTGCTCTGCTCCAAGGAGTTCTTGAGTTCTGTGGCCACCAAGAGCCACAGTCACAATCACATAGATGCTGAGAACTTGGCCTGCCCTGACTGCGGTCAGGCCTTCCAGAACCACCATGAACTAACAGACCACCTGCAGACTCATGCTAAAGGCCTCAGTCAGGTGCCACACCAGATAGAGGCCAGACACCCGAAAGCTGGGACTGTGGAGGATGATGTAGCGCTCCCTGGCCCAGGAAAAGCCCAGGACGTCCCAACAGAAAGCCCCAGGACCCCAGGAGAGAATGCCAGGAGAGCTAATGGAGGGCAAGGAATTAAATCTACAGTGGCTGAAGAGGAAGAACGGCCCTTCCGCTGTGCCCAGTGTGGGCGTTCCTACCGTCATGCCGGTAGCCTGCTGAACCACCAGAAGGCCCACACCACCGGACTCTATCCCTGCTCCCTCTGCCCCAAACTGCTACCCAACCTGCTGTCCCTTAAGAACCACGGCAGGACCCACACGGACCCAAAGCGCCATCGCTGCAGCACCTGTGGCAAGGCCTTCCGGACAGCCGCCCGCCTGGAGGGCCACGGGCGGGTCCATGCACCCCGTGAGGGGCCCTTCACCTGCCCCCATTGTCCCCGCCACTTCCGTCGCCGAATCAGCTTCCTGCAGCACCAGCAGCAGCACCAGGAGGAATGGACAGTGGCCAGCTCTGGTACGGGGGCATGAATGGGCTTGGGCAGAGGAATGAGGGGCCCAGAGGAGGTGGGCCCATGGTGGAGGGCACAGTCTGGCCCCAAGGCAGGTGCAGTGCAGGATGAGAGGGTCGTGTGGATTCTGAGAGGTGGCTGGCACTTGGATGTGGAGTGGGAAAACCAGTTTGTGAACGCTGCCTTTTACGCATCTGGGACTCGAATCCCCCTGGGTCAGGTAAATAGTGGGGTAGATTGGGATAGTCGTGGGCAGGCGTAGGGGCAGTTGTCAGCTCCTCAGCTGTGCCAGGCTCAAAGAGGAATGGTCTTGTTTTTGTGGGGAGGTAGCTGGGTACCATCTCGCTGCTCCATCTGGAAGCCCTCCTGATCCAGCCACAGAAGTAACGACTCCCAGAGAAAAATGGCCTAGGTTCTTTTCTTCCCTGGAGTAGGCAAGGAGCCAGGGAATGCAGAATGGGGTGTGGAGGCACCCTCAGACTAAGGCTTCAGTGCTGATTTCTCCAGGGAAACTGGGTCACTGGTTGGCAACCAGCACCCAGTCCCTCTTCCCTGCATCGTTTCAGTCCTCTCCTATTTGCTCGGAAACTAGACTTTTGGTCCCGCCCTACCTGCGTCTCTTTAACCAGCTCTTTCCCCTCTGCTGTGGATCTCCTTTTTAGGACCCAACTAAACCACCTTTTCACCTGCACACCCCTCCCTGCCAGCACACCTTTAACTGAAGGACTGAGTCACAGATAATTGTTTCTTTGAAGCCAGGCCTTGCTGTCGCAACAACAGTCATTAGCTCCTATCTCCCATCTATCAGCAAGTCACCTCCACCCAACCCTGTTGGAGGAGGAGGCTGCAGAATTGGGGGGCAGCCTGTCCCCTCAGCAGGCCCTGTGCTCACAGTCTCCACCTCCTTTACCTGTAGCCTGTGTCCAGGGACCGTTCCATTTAGTGGCCACGAAGGGTGAGTACCCTGAGATGGTATGCTCTTGACCAGAGATGGCCAGGGAACAGGGAGATTCCCAAGAGGCCTGAAGAGCTGGCTTTCAGGATAGATTTCTTGTGACCTCAAGGGAACGAGTGAGGAGCAAATTAGCCAGAAATGCGGAAATAGGGTGTTCTGATTTCTCATACAGGCCTCTGGGACCACGGGCAGGGAGGGGAGTGGCCTGCAGGGCTGGGGAGCGGGTACAAGCTGTGTGGGGTCTGCCCCCTCAGTGACCTCCTCTCTCTCTCCCCAGGAGCCCCAAAGGCATCAGCGGCGGGCAAAGGGGATTTGTCATTTCCCCCTCCACCCACCCCCACGACCCCACTCATGGACCCTTCACCCCAGTGGCCTGCAGACCTCAGCTTCTCCCTCTGAACTTCAAGTCTCCAAAGATCAGAATACGGGGTGGGGTGGGGTGGGGGTTGCAGGGAAAGGCTTGATCTCCATGTTTTGCTCAGGAGTAGTTTGGGCATCCCCCTCTTTCTTCCTCTCCCCTGAGAAGAGGACCCAGATCTGGCTTCTTTCCTAAGGAGGGGCTGAGGGGTTGGTTCCTCATGTCCTTGAAGGAGCCCCTTCCCGCAGCCTGTTCTTTCCTGTGACTGGTCCTGCAAGAAACCTGGTGCCAGGTTCTGCCAGGCGCTGGGCCGCACTCGCCAGCCAGCTTCCGGCACCAGGGAGAGGCAGATTCTAGAGAGCCACAGGTGGGAAGGTGGCCTGTGGAAGGGGAGCCTTTTGCTACAATTTGTAACTTATTTTCTAAAGTCTATTTTGTAACAATTTATTTAAGTTTTAAAAAAAGGAAAACTGCCCCCTCCCTCCCAAAAAAAGAAATTTTCAAAGTATGGGTCTGGTGTGATTGTATCTCAGGGGATGAAGAATAGGGAAGCTGGGGACGCCTGCGTCGGAAAGAAGAGCTGGGTGTGGGGAGCACCCCAGGCGACATCCTGTCCTGCAGGGTGGGGAGTGGGGGTGGATGCTGGTCAGAGCAGGCAGTTGGGTCCGTCCCAGTGCCTGGACCGTGGGTGGGGGCGCTGGGAGAGAGGCAGGGCAGTGAAGCGGGAACTGCTTCCCGTGTGCACATCATCCCGGAGCCACCAGTCAACAGCCAGCTGGTTGGCCTGTCAGTAAGAGGGAGCGTGGGGTTAGCCTCAGACCTAGAACTTCTCTCCCTCTCCAGAAAGGATGCTGCTTAGCCTCCGTGACGGGTGGGGAAACTGCATTCGGAGAGGTGGAGAGGTCTGCTTCCAGTCACACAGAGGGATGAGAACCTGAATTTGAATCCCATGGGTCTGCTCCACCCACCAGCGCAGGTGGAAGTGGGTAAGAGCAGATCCTGCTCTAGAGTGAGAGAAGAGGCCTGGAAGTGTTGACAGAGGGGCCCGGGGCCACATACTCTCATTGGCGGGGCAGCTTCCCATCTCGGCCTCGGGCTCCGGCTCTGGCTCCTCGGCAAAGTAGACCTGCCAGTCCAGACTGCTGATCCAGCTCTCGTAGGGGGCGAGTGCCGTGAATACTGCAGGCCGGGCTGGGCCCTGGCAGGCCTCTCCAAAGCTGTGCAGCCCAGCCAGGAACCATGTGCCTCTCACCTCGTGTATCAGTGGTGCCCCAGACAGACCCTGTTGGGGGTCAGGTGACACTGGGTGATTTCCTCTTCCCCCTGGTCAGTTGGGGTTGGGGGCCAATACAAGGGACCTGGTGCTGGGCCGAGGCTCTGGCTGGTTGGAGCCAGTTAGCAGAAAGGCCTAGTTCCAGGCCTGGAGGTCCCTTCATGGGTTGTAAGGTAAAGGGAGGGCAGATTGAGGAATTGGGGCTCACCTCACAGTGGGGCGGCTCACCCACAACACTGGTACACACCATCCCTGGCAGAATGGGGATGCTGTTGTTCCCCCGGCCTGTGTGAAGCCTGTTGCAGGCCTTGGGCCCCAAGAGGGTCACAGGCACTGTCTGCAGGGAGCTGGTGCCTGTAGAGCAAGTGAAAAGACCCGGCTGCCCAGCAGCCTCACCTCAATGGACAGTGGCCAGTGGCCCCATTACATACCTGCTCCTTGGCGGGCCAGCCCCAGGACCCAGCCACGTTCTCCATCAGGCAGATGGTGGTCAGCGTAGGGCAGGCAAAGGGGTCTTAAGCTGGGGCCCAGTGTCACGGGCTGGGCCAGGAGAAGGAGGGCCACATCATAGCCCCCCTCCGGGTGCGTGTAAGCCCCGTGGAGGGTGAGTTGCTTCAGGCCCCGCTCCTCTGGTCCGGCCCCCAGCCCTACACTCCACTCCTCTGGCGTCTGGCGCCTGTGCAGAGGCAGCGTTGACAGCACTGAGTGGCAGGGCTGCCGGCAGGGGCGGGGGCACCAAGTCGAAGGGTATAGGGCTCACCCGATGAAGCAGTGGGCGGCAGTCAGCACTACCTCCTCTGACACCAGGGCTCCGCCACATGCCAGCTTTCCCTGGTACTTCAGCCTGGCATCCCAGGGCCATGGGGAGAAGGCGCCAGTCTGGGGACCTTCGTGCTTCAGAGATCCGCAGGCTGAAAGGTTACATCATCTGGCTTTTAAGTGCTCACTGCTCCAGGCCCTATGCTGAGAGCTGCCTGCACACTATCCTCACTATCTCCTTGGTGGTTGAATTGTTTTATGCTCATTCTCGATGGTAACCAGAGTTCCAGAGAAGTTAAGTGATTTTCTAACTCTGTAGTCACCGGCAAGCAGCAAGCTTGGGGTTCAAAAGCTTTTAACCTTAATGGTCCACCTCATGGGAGTGGCGCGGCTCTTCCTTACCCCACCCCACATCTGCACCCCTCCAGATGCAGATGGACCTGAACTGGTCTGGACTGGTCTCAGAATTCCTGGCTCACTAGTGCTTCTCTTACCATCAGGATATAGCTTCTATCCCAGGAATTATTTTGCATGCAATTTTCATGTTAGTCACTTAATGCCTGAATCCTGAGGGGTGCCCTACCCTGTCCGATCTGATTCCTTGCTTAGAAACTTTCAGGTCATCTCAGAAGCCTTCAGCAAATTCTAGAGATTCCACTGCTTCCCTAAATCCCAAACCTGCAAAGTTCCAGAGCCACTGTGCTTCGCAGCCTGTGTGGAGCTGTTCCCATCATAGGGGCTAATAGGAACCTGCGAGGCCCCGCCAGCAGCTCGCTCCTGGCAGCGTGTGGCTGCCCTGTAGCAGTTTCTCTATTCTGAGCCGATACTTGTCTTCTGCGTACTGCCCAGATGTCCCCACATAACACCCCTTCCAACCCCTCCACGCCCCCTCATACCTACACAGCTGTCCTCATCGCTGATCTCCTGGGTCTCTGGGTTCTGGGCCAGGAAGGCTGCCCCCTCGGCTCGAGCCTGCAGCCAGGAGCTGTGAGCAGCCGTGTCAGTCAGCAGCACAGGAGTGTCTTCCTGGGCACAGCTCGATGCGAAGCTGATGATCCCAGCTTGAACCCAGTGTCCACTGGGCTCGCGGCACAGCACTGGACCCCCGGAGTCTCCCTGGAGCCAGGCAACAAAGCCGGGGACAGATACCTGAGCCCCAGTTGGAGGCTGACAGCCTCTGCGCGCAGCCCTTCCACCCGTTCCTGTGGCCTGAGCGCCCAGTCTGAGGCTAGATACCCTCCCCTTCTGCTCCCCTCTTCCCCCTCAGACCTGACAGGGCCCCTGCACCCCTGGCTGGGCACCCCCACACAGCATCCCAGGCCGAGCTGGGCTGGCCAGCAGCCGCTGGTGCAGCCGGTTGTAGAGACAGTTACACGTGGGGCGGCTGATTAGACGAAGGCGCAGGTTCCGAAGCATCCCGGGAGCTGGCAAAAGAGAGGGGGGCAAGGGAGAGGGAGACTGGGAGCGGGGACAGTTGTGCTGCTGAAGCTGTGTGACCTTAGGCAAGCAGGATACCTCTCTGGACTTCAGTGTGAGGCAGCACTTACCATCAGTGGTGTCCTGACCCCAGCCAGTGGCCCAGCAAGCAGTCCCAAAGGGGAAGTGATGGGCAGGTTGGGGCAAGCAGAGGGGCATGTGGGCTGCAGGGTGGGCCAGCCTTAGTAGCGCCAGGTCTGAGCCCTGGCTGTAGTGATTATAGGCCCTGGGCAGCTGCAGAGCTGTCACCCCCACCTCCTCAGCTCCTGGGCTCAGCCCTTCTCGCTGCAGCGAACCCAGGACAACTGACCAGGAGTTCAGTTCTGTCATTGCCGCCCTGGAGGAGAAGGTACAAGTTCCAGGCACTGAGTGCAAAGGGGGGCAGTGACGCCAGGGGACAGCACAGGGTAGGTGAAAGGTGGACAAGTGTCAGCCGTGACTTTAAGTAAGGGCCTTCACTTCTTTCAGGCTCAGTTTTTCATTTGTAAGGCTTCCACTGGTAAAGGTTATTAAGGTTAGCTTGCTGATCTGTTCCTGGCACGTGGCATGTTTTAAATAAATGGTACTTTGTTATTCTAGGGGCAGGGATCAGTCTAGTGGGATTTGGGGAGAAGACACCCACCCCAAAGCCAGAATCCCAGTCATGACTCACTTTTCAAAGCAGTGGGCAGCCGTGAGGACCCAGGTGTCCGCCACCAGGGAGCCACTGCAGATGTGGACCCCCTGCCTCCTTACACTGGCCTGCCATGGCCATTCACCAGGCACGGTGTTGCCCTCCTGGGGTTCAGGGGGACCAGGGCCACGCTGCCCACAAGCTGTGGGGAGGGGTGGGTCAGGCTGATAGCAGGCCTCTGCTTTGCCCTCACCCCAGGCCCAACCAAGACCCAAATAAGGCCCAGGTGCCAGGACTCCAGAGCTTACCACGCTGAGCCGCTTGAAGACCTGGGAAGAGAGAGGGAGGGACTTGGGGAGAGCTTGACCTCCAGCTCCAGGCCTAGTGTTGGTGGAGGGAATGGGTCAGGCAGATAGGCCCTGGGTCTGACTCTGGCTACCTCATCAGCCCCTCCCAGGATGAAAATATTTATATGAGGTCCAGAAGCAGCTTTTATTGGAACCTATTCAGCGTGTACACTCTAATTAATTCTCCCTCAGCTGTGCTCAGCACTCCTGGTCCTCAAGAGTAGGGCCCGGGATTCAGCTTAGGACCAGGCTCGTCCTCCTCCTGGGTTCAGAACCCCCAACTCCTGCCCCCACTGTGAATCAGAGAGGCGGACTGTGGATTTGAAGGCCATTTAGCTTAATTGTGCCTCAGCCATGAGGCCCAAGAACTAGATCAGGAGCTCGCAACTCATCCAAGTGGGGAGGGCGCCAAGGGATTGAAACCCACTTCATCCCTGTTCTAACAACCCAGATTTCCCCACCTTTCCAGAAACCTGGACAGTTTTCAATACTACCCAAAGTTCCCTTGCTGCACCTCTCCATCACAGGCACACAAACACACCATTAAAAATCAAAGCCAGGAGCCATGTGGAGAAGGGAGACCGGGAGACAGGCCCCAGGGCCCCAGAGCTTGCCTGAGGTCATTTGAAGTAGAAAGGCGGAAGGTACAGACTAACAGAATTACAGTCCCTGCAGACAGACTGTCATCCAGCCCAGGAATATCACACCCCTATAGATACAGGCAGACTGTACACTTCCCCACACATGCACCCCACAGAGATCACCCCAGAGTGGGGCACCCTCACACCAAGCTGCAGGGGCTTCTGCGTAGAGGGTGGACCCTGAATCCCCCCCACCCTGCTCCCACCTTGGCTCACCCTCTATGAAGACCACCACGCCTAGGATGAGTAGCCCAGGTCCCCAGCTCTGCTCCATGCTGCTCCAGGCAACTCTGCTGCCTGTGCCTCCTCAAAGGCTGCCTGGGTCTCCCTTGCTCCGCCCCTGNCCCCCCCCCCCCCCCCCCCCCCCCCCCCCCCGTGGGCTAGGCATCAGGTGTCATCGCTTTTCTTGGGCTGGAAAGGAGCCAGCAGTTCCTAGCTCTGGGGCTGTAGCTCTGTGACCCTGAGTTAGTCACCACCCCTCTCTGGGCTTCAGCCATGGCCAACTGCCGGGGTTCAAATCCCATGTTTCTTCTTAAGTGGCCTTGGACAGTTCGCCTGTCTGTGCCTTGTCTGAAAAGCTCAGGGTTGTGGAAGGTGAAAGTGTTTAGACGGGCGTGTGGCAGGGGAACAGGCTCCTGGTGTAGACACTAGCTTCCAGAACTGTGCCGGGCACGGTGAATAGACCCTCCTAGTTGTCGCTTTCCATTTCAGCTTCCCGCTTAGCCCAGGCCCAGGTCTGGGTGGGCTTCACATACCTTCTCCCATCTCACTTCAGAGGCAAGTACAGTAAGGGTGGGGCTCTGCTACTTACTCGCTGGGACACCTGCAAATCTCAGTGCCTTCCTGGGTCAGCCGTTTCCCGAGAAATAGGGTTTATGGTTGTGCCACCTTCCTCGCAGGTACTGACAGACTCCCAGTCAGGAAGGAAGACCCCCGAGTCCTTTCTCTGAGTCCTTTCTCTACTCTGGCCCTCTAACGCAGACCAGCCCAGACTGCTCAGGAGCCCTGAGCCCAAGCTGGCTAGGGCTGACAGCGTAAACATCAGCCAGATGTCCCAAGTGGACTCGAATCCCAAGGGCTCCCTAACTCCTTCCCCAGCACTGGCTGGTGTCCTGGGAAGTTACTTAGCCTTTCTGTACCTCAGTTTCCTTATCAAGATAGGGATAATAACAGTACCTACCTCATACAATTGCTATAAGGATTAAATGAGTCAACATGTCACGTTCTTAAACAGTGCTTGGCATGCAGGTAAGTGCTTAGTACGTATTAGGAAAAACAAAAATGCTCACACCTGTTGCTGGCCCTCCAGCGCTGCCAAGATTGGCTTGGGGTAGTAGAGAAAGCACTGAAGGGGTTAAGGTTAGACTCTAGGAAGAACTGCCCAGCAAGCAGGCACAGAACCAGAAGGGCAACTTGCCCTTGCAAGTGCATGCTTAGACATCCGAGGAGAGGAGGTCTGCCTCCCGTGGGCAGCAGGGACGAGCTCCCAGCCTGTTTCCTGGGGTGGGGGCTGACAGCGCCCCAGGTCTTGCTGACTCCACACACTGGAGAAGGAACTTTCTGACTCATACCCTTCCAGCCTCAAAGGAGGCCGAAAGCCCAATGCTAGGGTCCCTGACAGACAGATGGCTCAGACTTGGCCAATTTATTTAAATAATTTTATTGCTTCCCTTCTTGGGCAATGGCAGGTGCTTTGATGACCAGCCCTTGGGGACAGAGTCAGAGGCACTAGGGTGGAGGAACGAGCATGGCACGTTTGGTCCACTGTTTTGTGTGGGAGTATGGCGAGGGCTGGTTGCAAAGTCTTTTATGGACCCAAACATGGCCCCAATGGGCAAGGCTCACATGCCAAAGCAGAACAGATGTGGTCAGCCTGGCTTGGGGTGATGGTTCAGTGCCCCTTGACCTTGCCCTGCAGTTTTTGGACCTCCCGGAAGCTAAGTACCATCAGCCCCGCGTTGATGGCATAGGTGGTGATGCAGACAATGCAGAAATCATAGAGCACAAAGAACAGGATCCAGGCCAGGTAGACAGAACCAGCGAGAGACACCAAGGAACTCAGCACTAGCAGGATAGATGCCCAGCGGCTCCGTACGCAACCTGCAAGACAGAAAGGGGTCAGGTGGGCCTCTCTGTTGGCACAAGTCGCAGCACTGGGAAGCTATCTGTAGCCACTACAGCACATGTTTGGGTTGTGCAGCTCCCTGGTCAGGGAGCTGACCCACATGGCTCAGCAGCCCTCTCCTGTCTTGTCCGCTGCTCCCCTCAGCAGTGTATTTCTGTCAGTCTACCTGTTCCGTTCCCCACTCTGTCTCTGGTGAATCCTCTCATCTTCCCCACCTCTGGCCTGTACCCCAGCTCTTGCATGCGTGCATAAATAAATCGGGTGTAGGCCAGAGTTGTGGGAAGTGAGAGGATTCACCAGAGAAAGAGCAGAACAGGTAAAGTGACTGAAATACATTGCTGAGGGGAGCAGCAGGCGAGGCAGGAGAGGTCTGCTGCGCCCTGTGGGTCCCTTCCCTGGCTGGGGATCGAACTTGTGCTACTGTGCCTCAGATGCTTCACAGTGCGGCACTCAACCCGCTGTGTCACTAGGGAGGCCCCATAAATCTTTAAAAAAAAAAATTATATATAAAAAAAGCATCAGTCATGGGCTTCCGGACCCAGCCACCTCAAGGACAATAGCGTGACTTCATGGTGCCATTCAGATAACGGGCTGCTGGGGAAGTCCCTCCCAACAAGACTTGGTGGTTCTTTCTGTTCCATGATCCCTAGATCCAAAATAGTGAATTTTCTTGTTGATTACCACATGACATGAAAGACAAGTAATCCTTAGATTTCCCCCCACCTCTGAGTCCCCCAAAGCTGGACTCTTATGAAGTCTCTGATAGAACCTAAATGTGAACTTCTACCGTTAATTCCTGTTCCCAAGGGCTCAGTGATGCCTGTCGGCTTGACCGGGTCACCAGTATTGCAAAAGGCTGGGCCTGGACTGGCCTGGGGGGCAGGGGCTATTGTGAAGGGGCAGGGCCGCTCACCTAACAACAACTGTAGTGTGTAGAAGATGCAGCCGAATATACTGTTGGATTGATTGAGGATGCTGTCCTGGCCAAGCACATGCTCCACAAGCCCAAATCCACGGCCCCACCTGAGCGGGGAGAATGAGGTTAGGAGTGTAAACTTAGTGCCTTGGTCCCTGTCCTGTAGGGGTAATCTGCAAAAAGCCGCCTGCGCTGTCCTTCCCCTTCTCTCCCTTCCCACCCCTACCTGAGTCCAAGGGTTGATGACCTCCTGGCACTCCCTTTGGCCACGTCAGGATTCCTCCTCACCACCCCCATCCTTCCCTATCCCAGACCAAGCCTGACCATGGTTCCTCCACAGGCCCCTTTTATTCATCCTTGACTTTCAATTACTCTTTTTTTAAATATTAAGAATTTTTTTTTCCAGCAGTGCGAGGAGGGGGGGAGTTGGGAGTGGATCCACCAGAGAGGGAGTGGGGAGCAGAACAGGCAGATCTATTGAAATACACTGCTGAGGGGAGCAGCAGGAGAGAGAGAGGTCTGCTGCGCCATGTGGGTCCCCTCCCAGAAGGGATGGAACCCAGGCCTGAGCAGTGACAGGCGGAGACTTACGCCCTAGGCCACCAGGAGGCTCTATCTTTCAATAACTCCTAAAAGTGGCAAGGTGATACAATGGTTGAACTTACTTCACAGAGTTACTAGAGACTGAAAAATTCGGGGTAGAATCTGCTGTGGACTCCTAAATCCTGGCTCCCTGGTTGCCCACCCCTCCTCCTATATGTTCGGTCATGCTGCTAACCCCTGGCCTCTTGGCCACCGTCATCAGTCCTCCTCCACGCCAGTCCCCCTCCTCCTCCCGCGCGGTCACCGTTATTCCTTGGCATCCCGATGCACGTGCTACTCCCCAGAATAACTCTGCTCCCCAACACTATCTGCACACATACCACCACCACCCTGCCGCACACGCCCGAGTCTCTGACACCCGATTCGTCGTGCAATGCCTCCTCACGCAGCCCGGGCCCCATGCTCCTCTCCCCGGCTACCCCGATCCCAGACTGCAGAATCGTCAGGCAAGCTGACCGCCATTCACCCATGGTCCCCAGGCAACGCTCTCACGAACTGCCTGGTCCCCCAAGCCTTCCACTCTCGGGCACACCTGGAAGAGAAGACGCGCGAACAGCTGATGGCTGTGCCTACGTCGCAGAGCGCGCGGTAATCCTCGTTCCGGGCGCGCTCCGCCTTCACGTGCAGCGCGTAGAGAGAGAGCACTACGCCTGCAAGGCAGAGAGCCAGGCGCGCCCCGCCTGGGCTCCGCCAGGTAGAGCCCATATCTTCCGTCCAGCCGGAGGCACCTTCCCGAAGCGAACCAGCCACGGGGCAGGGGCGGGGCAGTGCATGGTCACGCCCGCCCCTTCACTCTTGATTGGGCGGTTGCCCTGTCAGCTCTCGTACCCCCTGATTCAATTGGTTGTTGTGACGATTCAGTAGGCTGCTGGCGCGGTAGGAAAACAGCGAGGAATGCTGGGACTGGAAAGTCACTTTTAGGGGTGTAGGTGTCCGCGGACAAGGCGACCGGTTCGGCATGCTGGGAGTTGGAGTCTGATAGGCAATACAGCCTCTAGGGAAATGGAGTCTCCTGAGTCAAAAAAATCTATGTTTTGGATAAGAACGTGGAGCGCTTAGTCTGCGCCAAGCCTTGTTCTAAGCACGGAATATCCAGGACCTCGAGACCAGCGGGATCCTGGAGTCCAGCTTATACTGCAGTTTCCCTGAAATAATTATTTCCCATACCGTGAAGACTAACCTCCCATCCTCCCAGCTTGCTCAACCACTCCTTCCTACCTTCCCAGCACCTCCTACTGTCCCCTCTTTCTGCTCCCCCTCTTCCATGTCTTCTCTTACCCTCTCTCCCTTTCTCGTTGTAGGCTCAGGGCCATCCCTGTATCTGTGTAGGCTCTCAGTAGGGGCTAGTTTGGCCTCCCTCATTGCATGGCAGTTTCCGGACTACTGATAGCTGCTTCCCAAAATTGTTATGTTATCGTGTAGTCTCTTCCCACACTAAATAGAGCTTACCTGCCCCAACAGGAGGGTACAGAACTGATGTGTCTTTCCAGACCCCCAGTTTCCATATTATGAAGATACTCAAGCAGCCCTACGGAGAGGTCTACTTCTTTTTCTTTTATTTACAGATTTATTTATTTATGCATACAAGAACTGGGGTACAGGCCAGAGGTGTGTGGGTGAGAGGATTCACCAGAAACAAAGTGGGGAGCAGAACAGGTGAATCTACTGAATACACTGCTGAGAGCAGTGGGCGAGACAGGAGAGGTCTGCTGCGCCATGTGGGTCAGCTCCCTGGCTGGGGATCAAACTAGTGCTGCAGTGGCTGCCAAGAGCTTCATAGTGCTGCAACTTAACCATTTGCGCCACCAGGGAGGCCCCAGGTCAACTTCTTGAGGCATCCTGCTAATAACAAGTTAATAGCATTAACTTGGACAAGTGAGAAAGCCAACTGTGGAAGGGGATTGTGTAGTACCATTCAAGTTTTCAGATGACTATATTTATTTACTTATTTTAAGTAGGGTAACATTGGTTTTCACCTCTGTAAATGATTTAGGAATACATGTTCTCACCTCTTCAGGTATATATTACTATGCCACATATGACTACAATCTCAGAACCACTTCAGTTGCTCCCAGATCTCTGACCCAAAGAAACTGAGATATTATTGTTTCAAGCTGCTATGTTTTGGGGTTCTTACGCCACAACAGGTGGTTCATGTAGAGCAATCAGACTGTTTTCATGGCAGCTCAGGACCCCAGTACAAGGGCTCCCAGATGCAAGCTGCATCATCTTTTATGATCTAACTTCAGAAGTCGTAGGATCCCTTCCACTGCAATCACAGACCTGCTGAGTTCTGGGGGAAGGAACACAAACCTCCAGCTCTTCATGAAAGAAGTGTCAAAGTCATGCAAAGTTCTCTGGGAAATACAAACTGCCAGATGAGGCAACATTATTTTCTTCCATGTCTTTTCTTACTACCTATAGGTCACAGCTTCCAAGCTGAGACCTGAGTGGAGAGTTTTTTCTTGGGCTCCAAACCCCCCAGTAGAAACACTGTTTGGATATCAACATGTGGCTGTTTCACAGACCAATCAGATGGAATGCAACGTGCCTAAAACTGAATCCTATGCTTTCCCTAAACCTATTCCTTCTGAGGAGTTTTCCTTCTTTAATTTTTTGTGTAGAGGAACTGGGGTGTAGGCCAGAGGTATGGAAATGGGATGAGAGGACTCACCAGAGACAGAGCGGGGAACAGAACATGTAGATCTACTTAAACACATTACTGAGGGGTGCAGCGAGCAAGGCAGGAGAAGTCAGCTGCGCCATGTGGGTCAGCTTCCTGGCTGGGGATTAAACTCAGGCCATAATGGTGATAATGCTGAGACTTAACCCCTAGGCCACCAGGGAGGCCCAAGTTCTCTATTTTAACTAAGACAGCTGTCCTGGACTAGTGGAGCTGGACCCCAGGGAACATCGGGGAGAGGGCTAGGAAGGAGAAGATAGAGGGGGGCAAGTCTTTCATCTATCTGTGCCTCAGTTACCTTGCCTGAAAAATGAAAGTATAGTGCTACCTCAGAAATTATTTAAAAAATGACATTAAGGGCCTCCCTGGTGGTGCAAGGGGTTAAATCTCAGCACTATGAAGCTATCAGCAGCCATTGCGGCAAGAGTTTGATCCCAGCCAGGGAGTTGACCCACATGCACAGCAGAACACTCCTGTCTTGCCCACTGCTCCCCTCAGCAGTGTATTTCAGTAGATCTGCCTGTTCTGCTCCCTGCTGTCTCTGGTGCACCTCTGCACCTCTGGCCTACACCCCAGTTCTTGTATGCACAAATAAATTATTTTTTAAAAATGAAATTAACATATATACATATATGTAAATATATGTGAAATTAACATATATATACACACATACATATATATATGCAAAGTTCTTGGAAGAATCCTGGACCAGAGTCCCCTTCCATAGGAGTGTTCTGGATGAGGACGTGTGGGGTGCAAATCCTACCTGCGCCACAGGGAGGCAGCAGCTAGTTCGCCGAGGGCCGCTCCGGCGCGGGTCAAATCGGGTGAGGCCCTTCGCCCACGCTGACCGCCTCTGTAGCAGGCGCAGCTCGGGTTCCCAGCCCTTGCGTTCCCGTCGCGACCACGTGAGCGCCGAATTTTGACGCACAAGCCCTGGAGTTCATCGCATCTAGGTGCTTGTCGTCTTCCCGGCTGCAGGAAGCACGCCCCCTCTCCCTTACTCTGCGGGCTCAAGCACTGCCTACCTCCGGAGCTGAGTGACCTTCAGGCCTCCCTCCAGAGACTTCGAACACGTTGGGAAGGAAAAGAAAGGAATGGTGAGGGATTGAGGGACGAAGAGGAAATCGAGAGACTCAGGGAATCCTTCCACATGATCTATGCGAAAGGTCCCATGGCGAAGGGCCCTGTCTCTGCTGAATTTTCAAGACCACCTTTGGGCTCCAAGGAGCCTGCTTCACTTAACCCTCTTTTATTTAAAAATATTTAGAAAATACATATGCACCATAAAGAAAAATCCAATCATAAAAGTACACACACACCCTGAAAAGTCCCTCTCCCATCATCTCCTGCCTGGAAAAAAGTAATCATATTTCCACTGGTCTCTCTGCTTTTGATCTGCCCGCCTGCCCATCACTGCAGCCAGAGGGTTCTTTCTTTTTTTTTTTTAAAGATTTATTTATTTATGCATACAAGCACTGGGGTACAGGCCAGAGGTGTGGGGGGGGTGAGAGGATTCACCACAGAGAGTGGGGAGCAGAACAGGCAGATCAACTGAAGTACACTGCTGAGGGGAGCAGCGGGCACAGCAGGAGAGGTCTATTGTGCCATATGGGTCCCCTCCCTGGCCAGCAGCAGGGATCGAACTCCTGCTGCAGTGGCTGAGGTTTGCTTGATAGTGCATTGCTTAACCCACTGCCCCACCAGGGAGGCCCAGAGGGTTCTTTCTAAGGAGCAGATCTCACCAGGTAAAAACCTTCCTGGCTTTTTACTACCTCAGGGTAAAAGGCAGACTCCTTAACCCTTTATTGTCTGGCTCTGGTCATTCTATTCATCCCCCCTCCTCAGACTCCACATGGTTCCAGCCATAATTTCAGATTACCCAGCTGTTCTCCACCCTACCATGCTCGACTCACTCCGCTCCCGCACCTATGCCACTGTCCAGTCCCCCTGCGATGTGCCCCTGCCCTCTCACACAGCTGATGACTGCGAAACCGCCCATCTTCCTCTTCAGGGCAGGGCAGGGTCAATTTATTCGCATCAACAACCAATCTCCTCTCTTGGCACAGATGTCGCCCAGTCGGTGCTTGTTGTCAGCATGAATGAATAATAATAATCAATGCTTATCTAGTTCTAGCACTGTGTTAGCACTTTACATACACAAATTCAGGTAACCACACTACCCCAAGTTGATGCATCTTCCTTTTACCAATACAGAAATGAAAGCATTGAGCAGTTTAAGCATCTTGTCCCAGAGAGTAAGTGGCAAGCTGACGTTTGAGCCATTAATGAGTCAAGATATGAAAGGGTAGGACCTGAGCTAAGGCTTGATCTGTGCATCTTGCATGTAAGGGCCTTCTTACAGAGGTCTGATTCGCTCCCAGGGAGTCTGTTTTATAGAGCAGGCGACAAGAGGCCCAAAGAGACCACAGATAACTACTGAAGCCCTGTGGAGGGGGCCTTAGTTTTTGTTTGCGCGGGGACGGGGTACAGCCGCCGGGATGGGCAGGCGCCTGGGCTGCCAGTCCTCCCCTCCAAACTACAACTCCCAGGAGGCACCAGGAGCCCAACAGCCCGCGTGACGTCACCGCGGCAGAGGGCGCAGGCGGCTCGGCTAGCCCGGCCTGTCGACTCCTCGGGCCGTTCTGCTCGGACCCTGGCCCGGGTTCTGGCCCCGCGGTAAGTGGAGCGACGGGCGTCCACTCTGCCTTCGCTGACGCACCGGCACTCGGCCATTACGCTAGGCCAGGAACTGCGCTTGGACCCGGGGCTGGCATCTACCATATGGGGTGGGGGGGTTTGGGCCAAACCAAGTGACCGAGCGGAGGGGGTACCCAGATGGGACTCCCAGGCCGCAGCTTTGATGCAGCAGGCCCTCGGGCGCACAGCGTAGTAGATCGCACCTATGCAGGCCAGAGTTGGGTAGCTCGGGTCTGAAGACGTACTGGGTCGGGGTCAATCCCATTCCTGAAGAAGGGTGCCTAGGACCCGAGGGAGCTGGGCCGAGGTTTTCCTGCTGGACAGGCATCCCCCTTCCCTCCAGAGCACCAGATAAAGCCTCAGGCTAAAGAATAGGATCCCTGGAAAGCGAGGTTGTCCAGGCTTGGTCTGTGTGTGTTTGCGGAGATGGTTGAAGGGGTGGGCAGAGAGATTGCTAGGTCTGAGGATACTAGTGTCCACGTGGAGAGATGTGGTGGATGCTGCATTTGGACCCTGAAAGCTCCCTCTTCCTCTGCCCTGGTAGATGGGAGCTGCTCCCTGGGGACTGAGTTTGTTGGCATCCTACACCGCCCATCGCTCCTGAAGTCGGAGGAGAGCCCATCTCTACCTATATCCTTGCCCCATTTCGGGGTTGCATCGGCTTATCTGGTCTTCAGCCATAGCGGCCGTTCATTCCAATAAAGGAGCAAGACGATGATACTGGCGTCGGTGTTGGGGAGCGGGCCCCGGAGTGGGCATCCACTCCTGCCCCTCCTGGGGCCCGCTCTCTCGCTCCGGGCCCGCTCCACATCAGCCACTGATACACACCACGTGGAGATGGCACGGGAACGCTCCAAGACTGTCACCTCCTTTTACAACCAGTCAGCCATCGACGTGGCAGCGGAGAAGGTGCACTGCTGGGGCAGCGAGGCCAGGGCCCTGAACTGGAGTGGGGGTCCAGGAAAGGGGTGGAGCTAATGTGGTGGGGCGGGGTGTTGGAACTCCCGTGCTCAGAGCCCGTCTGCTCTTGCAGCCCTCTGTCAGGCTCACTCCCACCATGATGCTCTATTCTGGCCGCTCTCAGGACGGGAGCCACCTTCTGGTAAGAGTCCAGCTGCTTTGGTTTTCTTGGTCCGTGGAGCTTTGTTTCTGCCACACTCAGGTCCCATGCCTGCCTTCTGGTCTCATTTTCTCCTAGAAAAGTGCCCGGTACTTGCAGCAAGAGTTGCCAGTGAGGATTGCTCACCGCATCAAGGGCTTCCGCAGCCTTCCTTTCATCATTGGCTGCAACCCTACCATATTGCACGTGGTAAGGTGGCCTCAGGGGATGTGGGTTTCCCTACTAGAGAGGACATTAGATAAGTGTGCCCACCACTGCTCATGGGGCAGATGAGGTGGGGGACCAGAATTGCAGAGATGCCTGCCAATCAGTTTCAGGACCATAGAGGACTCAGATCCAAGCTTTCAGAGACCAAGGCAGCAAATTTATGAGTCTTGAAAGGCCATGAATTGGGGTTCTCTACCCAGTGCCCCAGCTTCCCTATAAATTCCCAAACCTCTTCCTTGCAGCATGAACTGTACATCCGTGCCTTCCAGAAGCTGACAGACTTTCCTCCGGTGAGGCCTGGGTGACGGCAGGGGTAGGGCAAAGGGTGAGAGTGGGACCATCCATACTTACAACAGTGTGGCCTTCAGATCAAGGACCAGGCAGACGAAGCCCAGTACTGCCAGCTGGTGCGACAGCTGCTGGATGACCACAAGGATGTGGTGACCCTCTTAGCTGAGGGCCTTCGCGAGAGCCGGAAACACATAGAGGTCAGGGGCAGCACCGTGGGGGCCCAGGCCTGCTGGGAGGCCTGGCAAGGGCACAGGGTTTCTGAGGCCCCACAATTTACAGGATGAGAAGCTTGTCCGCTTCTTCCTGGACAAGACACTGACTTCCCGGCTTGGGATCCGCATGTTGGCCACGCATCATCTGGCACTGCATGAGGACAAGGTAGGGCACTGGGACCTGAGACCTATCTGGGAATGTCAAGGGGGTAGCGGCAGCTGACCTCAGGGAAGGGATCTGGGTGGAGGAACTAACTGGAGGTAAGCTTGGGGCTGCTTCAGTAGAGCAGAGGTCACCAGAAATTGGTGGCTGAGATGTGGGTGGAGGTTTTGTCTAGTTCTGACCCTCTTTCTCCTGCCAGCCCGACTTTGTTGGCATCATCTGCACTCGTCTCTCACCAAAGAAGATTATTGAAAAGTGGGTGGACTTTGCCAGGTGAGGCTGGAATGGCTAAGGATGTGGCTGATGTCCGGCCGGGAGGGCTGAGAGCTGAGCCCTGGCCCAGAGCATGGTCTGGGCCAGGCTTTCTCACCTTTGGCACTATCAACTTTTTGGGTCAGATGATTGTGTGGGGCTGTCCCGTGCATCGTGGGATGTGTGGAAGAAGCCCTGGCCTCCACCTACTTGATGCCAGTAGTACTCCCTAGTTGTGGCAAGCAAAGAATTCTCTAGAATGTCACTCTTTCGGGGGAGCAGAATTACCACCAGTGGAGAACTGCTAGGGCTCTAGGTCTGAACCCTTGCTCTTGCTCATGTCCACAGACGCCTGTGTGAGCACAAGTATGGCAACGCCCCCCGTGTCCGCATCAATGGCCATGTGGCCGCCCGTTTCCCCTTCATCCCTATGCCACTGGACTATATCCTGCCCGAGCTGCTCAAGAATGCCATGAGGTAGGCTGGCTGAGTAGGTTTCAAGGGGGCAGACCGAAACTGGGGTGAGGCTGGGGTGCCACTGGTCTTTCTCTCCTGCGTAGAGCCACGATGGAGAGTCACCTGGACACTCCCTACAATGTCCCAGATGTGGTCATCACCATCGCCAACAACGATATCGATCTTGTCATCAGGTCTGCCCTGCGTAAAAGTGGGCTGGGGTGAAAGGGGCTCTGGGCACTGTTTCTTGCTTAGAGTATAACCTTGAGCCAGTGCCTGCTCTGTGCCAAGAGTTGTTTGGACAAGATGTTTTGTGGTCTTGAGACTGCTGGGTATGAGTGCATCCGGAGCAGCTGCAGGACCTGGCGTCCTGCCCTGTTCGCACTGAGGGGCCTGCATAGGGGAGGTCAGGAGTAACCAGTCTGACGCTGGGCTAAGAATGGGCGTCATTCTGCGAGGAGGGTAGTCAGTGGCTCAGTGAGGACGGAGAAGTGGAGCTTATAGAAAACAAGGTCCAGCAGTCGAGGTGGACCACATCCTGCCGTGGGTGGAAGAGACAAGAAGGCAGACTTAGTACTCTCTGTGAGGTAGTGCGCTCCCCACCAGAGCTGAGCCAAGCTCATGTTACTGACATCCTGCCAGGATTTCAGACCGGGGCGGGGGAATCGCCCACACAGACCTGGACCGGGTTATGGACTACCACTTCACTACAGCTGAGGCCAGCACCCAGGACCCGCGGATCAGCCCCCTCTTTGGGCACCTGGACATGCACAGTGGTGGCCAGTCAGGGCCCATGCATGGGTAAGGCCTTATCTGACAGGGCGGAGGGGTGGGGGCACCAGGAGACCCAACTCTCTAAAGCGCCTGTTGTGTTTCCCCATCCACCTCAGATTTGGTTTCGGGCTGCCCACGTCACGGGCCTATGCAGAGTACCTCGGTGGTTCCCTTCGGCTACAGTCCCTGCAGGGCATTGGCACAGATGTCTACCTGCGGCTCCGTCACATCGATGGCCGGGAGGAAAGCTTCCGCATCTGACTCCACGGCCCTTGGCCTGCTTGCGTGCCCAGCCTGGGCCACATACCCTGCCAGAACCTTCTGGGCCAGGCAGAGTGCTCCCTGTCCACACGCTGCTGCATCTTGGGTCTTATGGCCCCAAACAGATGTACTTAGATGGAGCCAGATGCCACTCCTCCTCAACAGGGTCCACTGCTTTCTTTCCTCCAGGCTTGAAGGGGACGAAGTGGGGACTCTTGAGGCCTCCAGTACCAGCTCCATCATTCTAGATTCTGGGGAATCCCAACTTTGACCTGCTGTTTGTTATTAAAGTTCACGTTTTGAATGCCCTCTTGGGCCCCCTGTGTGGGGAGGGCAGGTGAGCTTTTGTTTCTGTCCCCATTCAGGTTCTCTGGTACCTGGGGTGTAACTTATTCATGTCTCTGTCTCTAGCTGTTCTGACAGCCTGGCAGACTGGGACTAAAACTAGCCTTACGTCACTTGCACAATTGACTTGACAGGAATGGTGGTTTTTGCAAAGACCATTTAATTTAACAAATGTTTAAACAAATTTAACAAGGTGCAGGTTGGCCCAGCTTCAGGCCTCAGTTCTGACTCTTTCCTTCTTGGCAGTCATAGATTCTGGAGGTGAAGGTCACCAGACTGGGCAGCTTCCTGAGCCACCTGATTCCTGAGCCTGAGTCAGGTTAAAAATACTGCCCGCCAGCTGTCCTACTGCTGCCAAGAAAAGAAACACAAGATTGTGCCCTGGCGGGCTCCAGCAAGGACTGTGTGCTCCACCACAGAGGGGAGTAGGGTTCTGCTAGGGACTAGGGCAAAAGGAAAGAGCAGGCGCCCATCTTGCCAGGGAAGAGGAAAAACCTGAGGGCCTGATAGAAGAGACGGGAGAATGTCGGGAAATGGGAATTGTATCTGGACGTTGAATGCCACAGTGACTCGTCGGGCTGAGGGGTGGCGTTGGAGAGGTCAGAGGCAGTCAGGGTGAAGGGCCTTGAATGTGCAGCTGAGAAGCACGGGCTTTATCCTAGCGGCATGGATGGGTTAAGCTAGGAAGGAATGTTTTAGGTTAGATTCCCTAGGAGCAGATCCTAAGAGGAAGATACAAATCAAAGTGACTTGTTGAAAAAATATCCCAGAAGGGAGCTGTAGAGGCAGGAAAGGGAAGGGCAGGTCAGGCTAGAATGTCATCTTGGGCAGAAATCCAGCCAAGTCAGAGCTGGAATCAAGAGAGTTACGCTCTGGTAATTGATGAAGTCCTCCACTTGACACGCTGTGGTAATTGATGAAGTCCTCCACTTGACACGCTGTGGTAATTGATGAAGTCCTCCACTTGACAATCAGTGGTTAGTTAGGAAGTTAGGAGGTGAGGGTGGGGAAGTACCTAAGATTCATCCCAGATTGAAAACCAGTCTTCAGCTCTTTCAAGCAAAATAGCTCTGAGAGGCAGTTTGCCAAGGAACCAGCTCTGGTGCTGGCTTTTGAAAGCACATCAAAGGTAATCTGGCACACAGAAGCAACTAGCAACAAGAAGATCGCAGGGGTTCTGGGTGCAGCATTATATAGTTCTAGGAGGAACTAGTGATTTGCACATGAGAAGACTGGTGGTCAGTAGACTGGGGAATAGTGAGGAGAGCATCTTGACCCTGAAAGGGATGTATAAAGCCCAGCTTAATCCTGAACTAGAAAGGAGGGCAGCCATAATCTGAGATGTTGGGTGAGGTGAGAAGTGAGACACCGCAACCTTATGGGTAGCATATCAACCTTGAAGATGTGGGACGGGGTTGGAGAGCGGGAGAAGGCATTACGATTTTAAATTTTTTAGCTTATTTCTTCTGTTTCTAACACAGCCGGGCACTTGGCATTCACTTACCCTAACCCAGTGCTTTTCATTTCCCCAAAGCCAAATTATCAGCACTTCCCACTACCACTCCCCATAAATACCTAATACAAATACTATTTTAATTTTTATTTATTTTTGTATGGAGGAACTGGGGTGTAGGTCAGAGATGCGGGGAGAGAACTTACCAGAAACAGAGTGTGGAACAGAGCAGGCAGCTTTACCGAAATACATTGCTGAGGGGAGCAGTGGCCGAGATAGGAGAGGTCTGCTCCCTGGCAGGGGATAGAATTTAGGCCGCAATGGTGATGGTCCTGAGACCTAACCACGAGGCACTAGGGAGGCCCTGGATTCTTTTTTAAAGATTAATTTATTTACGCATACCAGAGCTAGGGTACAGGCCAGAGGTGCCAGGGTGAGAGGATTCACTAGAGACATTGTAGGGAACAGAACAGGCAGATGGACTGAAAAACACTGTTGAGGGGAGCTGCAGGTGAGACAGGAGAGGTCTGCCAAGCCATGTGGGTAATCTCCTTAGTCCACGGAGGGGTGGCTGCGGATAGCTTCACAGAGCGGTACTTAACCCATTGGGCCACCAGGGAGGCCCCTGGATTCTATTTTTTGATAACTTCTGAGTCCCTCCTCAAGCCTTGAGCATTCCACCCCGCTTGTTTCCAAGCCCAATAATCAAACAAGTTAAATAAGATTCAGAGTGGCCAAAGAGAATGTTTACTGAACATCTTGTTGTACGTTTGTTTCATATATGCGAGGGAAGTAAATATATGCATTAGACTTTAGTTACACGGGTTATACAGTTTTACGGTGTAACCTTGATCTACGTTCTCAGAATGGATATATTTGTACAACTTACCCAGAGTAGGGTAAAAAAACAAACTTCCTCACCACTAAGATGCTCTCTATAAAGTCCACAGCCTTCGGTCCCCAGGGAATGTCTAGTTTGTGTCTATAGAAAAGCTTGACTGGGTGAGACTATTGGCTATCCTTGGCCACGCCGGTCCCGCTTCTCTCCCACCTGTATCCTTTCCCCACCCTTAACAAGGGGAAGGCAAGCTTTCTCAATCCAGAAAAAAGAAGTAACCGGTATTAAGCTGGCGGAAGTGGGCGGCGCAGGGGTGGGTGTTGATTTCAGGGTCACAACCCTAAAGCCAGCCGGGCAGCCGGGGAGGCTGCTCTAGTTCCCTCACGCTAAAGAGGGGGCGCCTTTCTCAAGCACCAGGATTTTTTTAAAAATCGAGCTAAGTCATCTTGTCAACAGGCTCTTTCTCTCCTCTTCAAATCTAGGGTACAGCCATACTGCCACATGGAGAGAAAAAGGCTCCAGGCCAGGAGCACAGTAAACATTCCGCTAGTCTCGGCGTCGCAGAGACGGCAGCACTAACCAATGAACTGATGCCACCTCACAGACCCCGCCCAGGGACCCGCCCCCTCCTCCGCGCATTGCTGACCCGGAGCTAAAAGTGATGCGCGGCGCCTGATTCTGGCGTCACTTCCACTACAGCAATGGCGGCACAGGGGGTAGCGGCGGCGGTTGCAGCGGCGGCTTCAGGGGTCGCGGGGGAGAGCGAGCCCGGGCCTGGGGAGAATGCAGCGGTCGAAGGGACTGCTCCGTCCCCGGGCCGCGTCTCTCCGCCAACTCCAGCGCGCGGCGAACCGGAAGTCACTGTGGAGATCGGAGAAACGTACCTGTGTCGAAGACCGGATAGCACCTGGCGTGAGGGCGGGGCCCAGGGAAGGGGGCGGGTTCAAGGGGCGGGGGCGGGGCCTGGGAACGGGATCTCGGAGGGGCTGGCCACCGTCGGGGCGGTGCTTAAGGAAAGAGAACGTGGAGTTTAGGGCTCTCCCGGGTGTCTCCTACAAACCCCACGAATGAGGCAGCTTCATATTCACCTTAGTGCATATAGACCTCCCATTCCACTTATTTGTCCAACCTGTGGCTCATTCCCTTGGTTGAATCTGCGTCCTCATGGATCTCTTGTCTGCGACTTCCCCTTCCGTCCTCCCCTTACAGTCGCCAGCAGAGGACCTTCCTAAACACAAAAATACCGAGCTTCTCTTTCCTTCCCTTGCCTTTCCTTATCTTCAAAGTGGAATGGTGTGCATCTTTATGTACTCTGTTTTCTGGGAACCTCCCAAAGGTCATTTCAGAGCATGCTCCACTCTCTGAAAACCATATTTATCTTACTGTCTGTGCCCTCTGCTTGGAATGTCCTTCCCTTTGTCCTTGTTAACCTGTCCTTGTTAGTTCCTACTCATCCTTTTAACATCATATTCCCTATGATGCCATTCTTGACTACCTTCAGGCAAAGTGAGTAGTTTCCTTTTGTATGTTCCCGTAACATTTTCTTCATACCTGGCCATGGTATATGCAACATCGTATTGTAATTGTGTCTTCCCCCATATAAGTGGGAACTTCTGGAGGGCAGGACAGCTTGTGACTCATTGCTGTGTCCTCTGTACCCAGCAACAACATAGCATGACTTAAGACTTGGCATTACTCATTTATTGAATGGTGTGCTAGTTGTCAGGCGCTACACTAAAAGCTTTAGAGGCGTTAGCTCACCTTCTGAGATGGGCGCTATTATCTTCGTTTTATAGTGGAAGAAACTGAATCTCAGAAAGCCCAAATAACTTGCTCAATTAAGTATGGGTAGGAAGGGGAAGTTCAGATCATTTACACAGCCAGGTTGTCTGAATTAAGAGTCAACCCTCATGAACCCTGAACCTGAATGACTGGGTATAGTAACACCATAGATTCTAGCACCATACTTAACCTTAGTTTAAATTTCAGCTCTTATCACTTCAAATCTGTGAGCTGGGGTAAGCCTCGCTTTTCTCTTGTAAAATAAGTAGGACAGCCCCTATCTGGCCCACTGTACAGTGGTGAAAGGAATGGCACATGTGGACAGGTGAGGTTAGCTTTCATTTGGCCCAGTAATCTGGAAATTGCCCCCCAGTGTGAAGGAACTCTCTTGTGCCAGCACCGTTTTCCTTCCTGGTGATCTTAGCCTTTTTCCTTTACAGATTCTGCTGAAGTGATCCAGTCTCGAGTAAATGATCAGGAGGGCCGAGAGGAATTCTATGTACATTATGTGGGCTGTGAGTCACTCGGCATATCCAGGCCTGGGTGGGGGGGAGAGGGAGTCAAAGGGCAACACCCTCATGGTCCATCCTTACAGTTAATCGGCGGCTGGATGAATGGGTAGACAAAAACCGACTGGCGCTGACCAAGACAGTGAAGGATGCTGTGCAGAAGAACTCAGAGAAGTACCTGAGTGAGCTGGCTGAGCAGCCTGAGCGCAAGATCACTCGCAACCAAAAGCGCAAGCATGATGAGATCAACCATGTGCAGAAGGTCCGGGCCCCCCACCCCCTTCCCAGGGCCCCAGGAGGTTCAGCTGCCTCTGCCAGTCTCTTGGGCCCCAGTGTCAAAACCGCAGCTGCTTCCATTTCTAAAGCTCCTGCAGTGTGTCAGGGACTTTACCTTCCTACCCTCATATACTCTTCACAGATCAGAAAACTGAGGCTCAGATTGGGCAGGGACTTGGCTGTGATCTCACAGCAAGGAAATTACCTCCCTGGGACTTGAACACGGGCCTTCTGTACTGATAACTTCTTTTATCTCCTGTTCACTGTGTCACCTTAGACAACAGCTCAGAGTCCAGAGAGATGGAAGTGAATGACTGAAGTGCGCATTTGCTATTGCCAAGCATCATGGAGCACTGTACATGTTTAAGCTCATCAAATCCTCCTTAACAATTCAACACCACAGGGATAAGTAACACAGACGTTAAGTAACATGCCCAAGGTCACACAGCTAGTAAAAGGGTGGGTTACAATTAAAATAATAGTGCCAAACATTTATTGGCTTGTGAGTCAAAGTATTAGACAAAGTATTTTAATTCATGATCTCACCGAAGTTTCACAGCAAGCCTGTGAGGTAAGCATTATTATCCCCAATTCACAGTGAAGGCACAGATAGGTTTAGGAACCCAGTCAGAAATTAGATTTCCCCACCAGATTATCCTACTTCAGGGTACAAGCCCTTAGCCATGATTTTGACACATCCTAGCTATCAGGCTATTTGTTTCTAAAGCCTGACTTCTCACAAACCCTTGGGGGTTTACTTTCCACCCATTCCGAGTCTCAGTTTCTTGATTTGTAACATGGGAAATAAAAAGGAGAAAGGGTTTTATTGAACTTTTTTTCAAAGTGCTTAGACATTTTTTAGTTTCAACCAGAGTGATCTCTTTCTTCTGAGTGGTCACTGAGGACTTTACAGTAATGTTTTTCAAACTGAGGCACAGCGTTAGTATATTGCCAAATAAGTTCAGTGACTTGCAACCAGCATTTTAAGTTTTTAAAGAAACTTAAGAAAGTTTAAGAAGAAAGAGGGTGAATAAGATAGAAAATATCGAAAACACCTTATTAAAGGTAAGTATTGGTTTGAGAAGCTTTTATTTAACGTACCAATACACATTTGTATATAGGCAAACGTATCAACTGATTTACCGTGCTGACTGCACTTTTTGCTGTTGTGTCAAAAAATACTTTGGAAATACTTGAGCTCAAAAGACCTTTTAAAGCCTCAGGCAGTCTTGTTCAAGTGAACTCCCTGTGGTGAAAGGAAATGTTCTAGGTCTATACTGTTCAGTACAACAGCCACTAGCCCCGTGTGGCTCTGGAAATGTGTTGAGTGTGACAAAGATGTAAATTTTATTTAAATCTAATGTATTTAAATAGCCACGTGTAGTTCATGGCTGCTGTACTGGTCAGCACAAGTCAGCAGTTCTCTTAGTTCCACAGCCAGTTTGCACTGGCAAATTTAAGTCTCAAAGAGGTACCTACAGAGCTGGCTGGCAGGGTGGAGGACAATGGCCGATGTTGACGAAAGTAAAGAAAAAGTAACGAAGGAGCGAGTTAACCATCAGCAAGGTTCTTTAGAGCCTGATTAATGTTTAATTCTAAATAAACTGCAGCATTTAAGGAAAGTAGTGTTTTTGTAGTTCTTTAATGCATTTGCAGAAGAGGGTTGTGCTTTGTGAGCGTTGGGAAATGCGTTTTCAAGAGGTATTTGAGGCGGACAGTCTTCCTTGCCTCATCTGCAGGGCTTAGGCTCGGAGTTGAACAGACCCGGGGACCATGCCCACCTGTGCTGGGACCAGTTCTGTGTTCTCACGTCTTTGTGCCCAGTTTCCTCCGTGCAGTGCGGATGACGAGCACTCTAGTCTCAGGTTCATTGTGAGGACTCAGTGAAATGATGCCTGTGAAGTGCTTGGACTTGGAATGAATGGCAGCTAGCTAATGCCCAGGGGCAAGTGACCTCACCTCTCCCTGCCGTTCTACTTCTCTGTAGAAATATGAACTCTGTTTCTCAGGGTTGCTGAAAGGGTAAAATTGGGCCACAAGGCAAACAGAGTGCCTTGTGGAAGGAGGTTGTGGGTTAAAACACTGACTCCTTTCTCCTCAGCTACAGCCCATGGCTACCAGCTAGTGCGGTACAGGTCCTAGGCTTCTCCGGCCTCCCTTCCCCCACTGTGAGGCTGTGCTTGGTTGCATCTAGAATCTGGCCTAGGAGCAGGATGTGCTATGAGTGTGACGTGGCTTTTAATTCCTGCTTTCAAAGGACTTAAAAAATAAGGGAAATCAAGTGGGAGCAACCAGAGGATGTTGTCCACTGCTTTCCTGACTTGGGGAGGGGAGGTGCATTCTGCACAGAGGACAGGCCCCCCCCAGGGTGGGTGAGCCTCGGAGGTCAGGGAAGAGCACAATAAAAGCAATCACTCACAAAACTCTGCCTCGTCACCATCATGCACTCACTTAGCTCATGCTCTGTACAGCCTGAAGAAGCTTCCCCTAGCGCCAGTGAGAGGGGCAGGCCTTCCAGGGGAAGGAACTGCATGTGCATAGGCATGAAGGCTGGGAAAAGAGGAGTGTTGAGAGCAGTGTCAGTTTGAAGGGACTGAGACTGGAAATCTAAGACCACGTTCATTTGTCCAGACCTAAGGTGGTGGCAGGGCCATCATTTGGAGTGGGACAGAGGTGATTCCAGAAGGAACAGATTCCAGAGACGCGCAAGAGAGAAAGTGGATAGCACTTGGCAACTATTTGAATACCAGGCCGAGAGGGAGGGGTCTTGAGAACAGGCCCATTACAGATCCTGGGCAGGTGAACCACGGATGATGCTCCCAGTGAGGTGGGGGTACTCAGGAGGAAGAGACTTGCAGGAAGGAAAAGCTGAGTTCCTTTCTGGGCACCTAGAGTCTGATGTGCCTGTGGCGGGACCGCAGAGAGCAGTGTCCCAGGCAGGCAGCTCCCCAGGACTGATGCTCAGGAAAGAGGCACAGGCACATGGGGGAGCTGGCAGCACTTCCTGCTATGGGCATGGAAGACAATCTCCATTACTTCATCCACCTCACAGCTTTGGCAGAGCCAGGTCAATCCCATGGTACAGCTGAAGCTTTCCTCAGCCAAGGACCGGTCCTAGCCCTGTTTATCCTGTATACGGTGCAGACCCAGGCACTGGGGGCTACTGGGAGGTGTGGGTAGGGGTCAGACGGGAGAGGAGCTTGGACCAGCCAGCTGCTGAACCAGGTAAAACAAATGATCTCTGTGTGGTTATGATTGTCATTCAGGGATGAGGTCTGGAAAACAGGAGGGAGTACTGGGCTCGGGGACAGCCTGACAGCCACTTCTTTTCACCTTTGTCCACTTCTTCTCTGCCCAGACCTATGCAGAGATGGACCCCACGACAGCAGCCCTGGAGAAGGAGCATGAGGCGGTAAGTGGGGACAGCGGCCCTGACTGCGGAAACCCTCTCACTCCTGCTTTCCTGCCCGAACTGGACCATCCACTGTCCACCACCACCACCTTATCTATTTCCAGATCACCAAGGTCAAGTATGTGGACAAGATCCACATCGGGAACTATGAAATCGATGCCTGGTACTTCTCCCCGTTCCCTGAAGACTATGGGAAACAGCCCAAGCTCTGGCTCTGCGAGTACTGCCTCAAGTACATGAAATACGAGAAGAGCTACCGCTTCCACTTGGTGAGGCTGGGCCTGGCCACCCAGTGGGAGGGGCGGGCATTGAGGCTGGCAGCACGCCCTGAGGCAGCAGCTGAGGGAAAGGGCCACAGGGGTCACTGTCCTGGGCTTGAGAAACCTGGATTCCAGGCCTGGCTTTGCCTTTGCTGCAGCCACCTGGGCCAGCTCTGCCCCAGACTTCAGGGTCCTCTTCTGTGGAATGACATCCAGTCATCCTAGCCCTTAGCGCCTTTCCGGGTCCCTCGCCTTTCCCGTGTGTTAGTTAAGTGCAGCTTGGTGCCGAGCACCTTGGTGCAAAGCCGGGAGCAAGCACAGCCCCTGGCGGTGGGGCTCTGGGTGGAGACAGGTGAGGAGAACGGTACCCAGAGCTGTCTGGGGGGCACTCGCTGCTAGTGCAGCACGCTTTTTCCCAAAGGTCAAGGGGGGGCACAGGAGTGCATGTGGGAGATGCCCTTGTCCTGGATGAGGGCCCTCCAGAGGCCTCTGCAGCAAGGCTGACCTGGACTTGACTTAACTGTAACGTTTGAGGCGCAGAGACATGGTGCCAGCCACACAGAGTGGGAGGGAGGGGGCACCTAACGGAGAACCTTGGGGCTTAAGCTTGTGTCTCCCCTTCCCCAGGGCCAGTGCCAGTGGCGGCAGCCCCCAGGGAAGGAGATCTATCGGAAAAGCAACATCTCTGTGTATGAGGTAGATGGCAAAGACCACAAGGTGAGCTGAGGTGCTGTGGAGAGTGGGGGGAGCTTTGGGCTTTTCTGTGGAATGGGGACAGTCCAGGTCCAGAGGAGGGAAAAGATCAGAGGAGTTTCCTCACCGTCACCAAGGGTAGGATGAACCTCTCCCTGGAAAATGCCTGAGGGTTTAGGGTCAGTTCACTAACAGTAAACACGATTCCTATGTTGTCAGCCTCAGGACATATCTATTCTGCCCTTGAGGACTTTCCTCCAATGGGGTAGCTTAGGTTTGGGCTGTTCTGGAACCCAGTATGGAGCTTGTCATGCCTCAGGTTGCTTCTGGAAGCCCTTTCTCTTTCTGCCTGAAGGAGAGGAGTGTTTGCCTGGGAGGAAACTAACTGCTTTGTGTAAGAATCCTGGGGAGAGCTGTGGCTGAGTTCCTTGTTCCTGCAGAGAGACTTTCGTGGGGCAGGGTGGGGCCTAGGGGATCTGCTTTGCTGTCCTTGAGAACCTGCCTACTGGTCAGTCTGGAAGGGTCTCCCCAAGGGTCCTCGTTTCCCATGGAAGGGCAGCGGGATGTAAGATGAACAGGGCAGCTTATCCAGTTACCTGGGTGATTCAAATCACCCGTCACTTCCTAGCTGGCCTTGGACAAGTTACTTAACACTGCTCCTCTTTCCACATCTCTAAGACAGGCGTCACGATGTGTTGACCCAACACAGTTCTTAGCGGAATCAGTGAGACGGACGCATCGGGCACTCAGCACAGCATCCGGCACTGACTAGGTGCTGAGTAAACATAGGCCTTTCTCACTACTGGGATCGTCAGCCTTGTGCTAGACCGTGTGGGGGGACCGGTGCTCTTGGCCTGGCGGTGCCCTCTGCCTTGTCTTCCTGAGCACAGACGGGGAGTGTGGACAGGGCTCCAGCAGGAGACATGGGTGTTTTGTCCCGCTCTCCCGTCTGCCAGCTCTGAGGCCGCGGGCCAGCACCTCCACTCCCAGAGCCTTGACCTCTGGAGCTGGGACCAGCAGTGCTAGGCTCTTACAGTTGCTAGGTCAAGTGACTGTAAAAGGTGTGGACACTTCAGGGCTCCCTCATCTGTGCCAGGGAGCTAACTTTAAGGGTCCCTTATCCCTCCTGACTGCGGTCTCTAGCCTCAACGGGTGTCCCCTGAGCAAGGGGCCAGCCCCTCGGGAGTGAGGCCGAGCGGACAGACAGCTCAGGCTTCAGAGTCAGCCTGGAGACTCACCCGCTCAGCAAACATTCCCCAGCCCCAGCTTCAGGCTCAGCTCGTGCTGGGCGCGGGGGTCTCAGCTCTTCACGAGGCTGTGCAAATGCCACCTGGCAAGAGACTTGTCTCTGAGCCTCGGTCTCCTGAGCTGAAACATGAGTTAACATCTGTGAAGGCCGAACTCACATTCAGTGCAGACGCGGGAGCCACGATGAGTCCACCTCTGCCGCCGGCTCATTTCCTTATCCGTCAGAAAATGGCCCTGAGACTTCCTGGTTTAGTCCTGCTCTTCTGGCAAGGAGCTGTTGCTTAGCACCGGCACTGGCTGCTTGCTTGAGCCTGTCCCTCGCAGAGCAGGGTGGCAGCTCCTGCCCAGGCCGCCAGAGGACTAGGAAGGGGAGTCGCACCTGTTTCTGAGTCTTCCTCCACCTCCCCATCCCTCAGATTTACTGTCAGAACCTGTGTCTGCTGGCCAAGCTTTTCCTGGACCACAAGACATTGTACTTTGACGTGGAGCCCTTCGTCTTTTACATCTTGACAGAGGTGGACAGGCAGGGGGCCCACATCGTCGGCTACTTCTCCAAGGTGCCGGGTCAGGACGCCCAGGTTGAGGGAGGGCGGGGAGTATGAACTGGGTAGGGGCTGAGCCTCCCCAGAGGCCCTGACCATCCACCCCTCCAGGAGAAGGAATCTCCAGATGGGAACAATGTGGCCTGCATTCTGACTCTGCCCCCCTACCAGCGCCGGGGCTATGGAAAGTTCCTCATTGCTTTCAGTGAGTGACTCCTGGCCTGTCCAGGATGGGACACCGATGTTGGGTGCCCGTGTTAGGGGCTGGGTCCTCAGGCTTCTCATTTCCACGCTGCCAGGTTACGAGCTGTCCAAGCTCGAGAGCACAGTGGGCTCCCCAGAGAAGCCGCTGTCTGACCTGGGCAAGCTCAGCTACCGTAGCTACTGGTCTTGGGTCCTGCTGGAGATCCTGCGAGACTTCCGGGGCACGCTGTCCATCAAGGACCTCAGGTGAGGGCCCAGTCCCCATCCCTGTCCCGGGCGTGCTGTCCATGAAGGACTGAGGGAGGCTTCCTGGAAGCCTCAGAGAGGACAGGCCTCTTCTCAGTTTGGCCATGATCCTGTCTCCTTGTCCCCCTTTGCTATCCCAGCCACACCCCACAAGGAAACTCCAGCATCTGCTCTAAATCCCTTTCTGCAGCCAGATGACCAGCATCACCCAGAATGACATCATCAGCACCCTACAGTCCCTCAACATGGTCAAGTACTGGAAAGGCCAGCATGTGATCTGTGTCACACCCAAGCTGGTAGAGGAGCACCTCAAAAGTGCCCAGTATAAGAAACCACCCATAACAGGTGGGTGGGGGGCTGCCCAGGGAATGTGTGTAGTGTGGGGGTAGGTGGAAGGACACTGGGAGCCAAGGCCGCCTTTTTCTGTCATGTGATCCCAAACCAGTCTGACCAGCTCCCGCACTGAAGCCTGGGGCAGGCTACTCATTCCTGGGCTTCCCTGCCCCCTCCCCACACTTAGTCTGCCCTTGTTCTCACCTAAAGATGAAACCTGGCCTGGGCCCAGCCCAGCCTCTCATGCCTCTTCTTCCCACAGTGGACTCTGTCTGCCTCAAGTGGGCGCCCCCCAAGCACAAGCAAGCCAAGCTCTCCAAGAAGTGAGCGGCCTCTGCCTCTGCTGCCAGACCCGTGCCTCCTCGCCCCAGCCTGTAAATATGTACAGACGTGTTCCGTCATTTTTTTAATAAAGTCAGTTCTGTCGGTAGCTCCGGACTTTGGAGGTGGGAGGGAGGTGCCAACAGCTGATGTTCTTCATTTCACGTCACACACACAGCCAGTGGTGCTCAAAACATTTTACTCCTCCTTGCTCCTGCTCCCACCCCAGATCCAAGTCCAAGCCCAGTTCCGGGGGGGGCTCAGTCCTCCGGAGTCAAGGAGTCAGGGCTCAAGCCGGCCTGGCAGCCCGGGAGCAAGACTGGGGCCTCCTGTGCCTGAGGACAGCTGCCCAGAGGCGACCCAAGGCCAGAAGACAAGAAGGTGAAGTGATGGGGTCCACTGGGCATGCGGGTGGGGGTGCCGGAGCCAGCCTTTCAAGCAGCAGTTAGCTGCCCAGTCTTCTAGAAATGGTGGGAGCCAGCACCCAACTTCATAGCTAAGGATCCTTCGGGGGTCCCATAGGAGCCCAGCCAGCGGACAGTGGCTTGTGGACAGCAGGTGGGAAGGCAGAAGTCCTCACCGATGCCCTGGCTGGGTTGTAGTTCAAAGGGCGAACCTGGAAGAGCAGGTCAGGGTGGCACGCTGGACTCCCACAGGGTCCTGGGTCAGGGTGGGGCCAGGTCCGTTCCTGGGGGTGGTCTCCTGTCCTTGGGTGTGAGCACAAGTCCCGGTGGCGGGTCAGCTCCGGGGGAGAGTTGCTCAGTGCCAGTGCCACTGGGGGAGGAGGCCCAGGTTCAGAAGGAATGGCAGCAGAATCGTGGGCCCCCACAAGCCCTGCGCTGGGGCAGAGCTGAAGGGTGAAGAGTTATTGCAGAGGTGGCCGTCGGGCTGGGACGTCTGGATTTGGGGCACCACACGAGGCTGGAGGTCTGCCGTGTGATGGTGGATCCAGGAGGCATAACTAGAGGTCATAGTGTATACACCGGGCCTGTTGGGGGCCCCACAAGCATCGCCCCAGCTCACAATGCCTGCTAGGTACCAGTGGCCCTCCACAAAGCAGGAGAGTGGGCCCCCAGAATCCCCCTGAGGAGAAAAGCCATACGACAGCTGTTAAGACCAGACCCCAGAGCCTCCCTGGTGGCACAAGGTGTTAAGTTGCAGCACTATGAAGCAATCAGCAGCCACTGCAGCCTGAGTTTGATCCCCGGCCAGGGAGGGGACCCACATGGCGCAGCAGACCTCTCCTGTCTCGCCCGCTGCTCCCCTCAGCAGTGTATTTCAGTCGATCTGCCTGTTCTGCTCCTCGCTCTGTCTCTGCTGAATCCTCTCACCCTGCCCCCGCACCTCTGGCCTGTACCCCAGTTCTTATATGCATAAACAAATAAATCTTTAAAAACAAAGACCAGGTCCCCCAGGCCTCCAGTTGTTCACTCTGGCCCTGCCCAGCCCTCCTTCTCCAAGATGCACTTTTCTCATCCAATCACCCTGGAGCCCCTGCATTTACCTGGCAGGCGTCCTTGCCCCCGTTCACGTAGCCGGCACAGACCATGTCCTGCTGGATGGTGTGGTGCTCCTCAGGCTTTGCGTTGATGTTGTACAGGCAGTTACACGTCTCCCGACTGATCAGAGGTACCTGGAGTTGCTGCAGTGGCTTGGGAGCCTGGAGGCTCACTGTGGGGGTAAAAGATGCTTATCCAGGGCATCCTCCCCTGAGACAGCTCCCCCCTGTTCCTCTAGACATAGCGCCCACCTCACCTGAGGGGGCCACATGACCCCATCCAGTGACAGTACACATGAGGCCGTTGGGGAAAGAGGCGTTGGCGGCAGGGAGGCAGACGGGCCGGATGTAGCGGGAGAAGTTGACGGGCTTGCTGAGGCGGAGCAGCGCGATGTCCCCCTGGGAGCCCTCCTGGTGGTAGCTGCTGTGCGAGATGACCTGCTGCACGGTGAGGACCTCGGTGTCATAGCTGTGGGAGTTCAGCTCGTGGGCCCCCAGCTTGACCTCATAGCCATTCGTGTCGTGCTCCCTGCAGGCACAGGAGCAAAGGCTGGGACCAGGAAGACCTTCCCTAGTTCCTGGATGCCTGTTGCTTTGTGGCATCCGACCTGATTCTGGCCCCAGGTAGAGGGCCATTTGGCCCCAAACTGTAATTTACATTGTGACCTGTGACCTCTGTCCCACACTCCGGACAGATCCTTTTAGACTATCGATACCCCTAGAGCACCCAAATACCCTAACCTCTGACTTAGACATTCAGCCCACTTTCAAGCCCCCACCACCCAGCTGGTACCTTGGGAAGCAGTGAGCTGCTGAGAGCACCCACTGCTCAGACACGAGAGAGCCACCGCACACGTGGATGCCGTCGTAGTTGATGCTGACCTGCCAGGGCCATTGGCCGGGGGCTGCGTTGCTGCCGCCTGTGATGCGGGCTTGCGAGACCACGCCGCAGACAGCTGCCCGGGAAGGAAGGGATGGGGTCAAGCACTTTTGGGGTCCCCTTAGCCCTGCCACTCCGGATATAGCCCAGGTGGTCAGGTTTGGAACTTGGGAACTGAATTCACAGAGCCAGCCCCCACCCCTTTGTCCCCATCCCACTGCCCATCAGTGGTCAGTTCTACCCCTTGTCACCCTCAATCCAGCTTCCTTTCTCTCAGGCCTTCCTGCCTCCCATCCAACCCATTCCTTACAAGTGTAAAGTTCCTGATAAATCACAAATCTGGCTATGACGAACCCCAACTAAAATTCTTCCTTGGCTCCACACTGTCTTAAGACACATTCCAGAATGCCCATGACAGTGCCATCTCTTGCTGCCTTCCTTTTGGAACTTTCTGCCACAAAACTCTTGCCTGACTCTAGACCTTCTTTATCCAGGTCTGTCTAGATCGCCTTTCCTAATCCCTGCTCTGCTCAGCAGACTTCTGTTTGCCTATGGGGACAGTTCAAATGTCAGCCCCTCCTTACTGAGCCACTGACCCTGCTGGCTGCTGGCTGTGATAGGCACAGCTCGGAGCCCACAGGCTCCCTGCTACCGACCCAAACACTGTCCAGTCACACAATTGTTCCTGTGTTTGTGACTGTCTGCTTCAACCACGACCACCTGGGTGTTCTGTCCCCAGCGCCAGCACCAGAGTGGGCACACAGATGAGCTCATGGGTGTTTGTGGAACAAATGGACAGAGCAGTGTCGCTCTGTGACTGGTTTCCAGTTTCCAGGACAGTCCCACCCCCACTGAGGGTGGATTTGGAGCCAGATCCAGCTGCCCTTCACAAAGTCACCTCAGGAGCAAAGGAAAGCACCCAGCCAGGTCCTGTTCATAACGACAGTGGCACTCTCCTCCGGTGGCTATCAGCAGTGCCAGGCCCTGAGAGGCTTTCACATTGTTTCCTGGGCCCTCACACAAGGGCCTGGCAGGAGACACACAATGAACTTCATTTTCACTTCAGACACGCAGCTAGGACTGAGAGACAACCCCTAGGAGCTGGCGTGTGCCTTCTTAGAGAGGCCCCCTCCACGGGTGTCCCTCTAAATGACCCCGAAGTCCTCGGTTTCAGTCATAACTTTGCCACTTACTGGCTGTGTGGCAAGTCACCTCCCTGCACCTCAGCTTCTTTATCTGTGAAATGAGCGCTCTGATATTCCAGTCAGAATGCTACTTAGCCGGGAGACCAGCAGGCCCTCCTTAAGCATCACAGGAATCTGAATGTAAGTCTCTCTCCTCCCCTCCCCTCCCCCATTTTCTTTTTGATCAGCCTCACCTTCGGTCCCTTCAGCTCCTGAGGGGAAAAAAGAGAAAGGGAGGAATAAGGAGGAATGATCAAAGTTCCCAGACTCCTCAGCACCTGTCCATTCTTGGAGGACTGCCCCTTCCCTTGGAGGGCAATCCTACGAAACGGGGAGCCACCCAGGGCTAGAATGCCGAAGCTGGGGGTTCTGGAGCCTAGGTTAAGAGACGTGCCCCACAGAACAGGGTTACACCCGGCCCCAGTGCATCTACCGCCCTTCCCCCTCTCCTCACCCCCCACCGCGCCTTTCTTCTCTCTCCTCCCCCACTCCCCACAGGGCGCACCTGGCCCGCATAACTCACCCATGCTGGGCTGGAATAATCCAAGCAAAAGCAGAATGGCCACGGCCTCCCGTCGTCCAGGCCTCAGACCCACTCTCTGGGCCATGGCCCAGGACGAGGGCCCGTAAGGGCGACACCAGGCACCCAACGGAAGGGACCTAGGGCCGGTTTAAAAGTTGAGTTTCAGGTGTCAGGGCTAGCGGAGGGGTCCCAGAATCCTCGCCGAGTCGAGGAGCAGATGTCCAGGACGGTTTCGAAGGCAGGGGGTGGGCACCAGGGGAGCCACAGAGGACTCCGCACCCTCAGCGCGGTCTCCTCTTCAGCTCGGCCGGCGGGCTAGCCGAGACCTTGCCGAGCCGGCAGTCTACCTACCTGCCCGCCCCTTTCCTGGCCCCGCCCAAGTCTGCATAGCAATGCGCTTCTCTAGCCACCAAGTCTTGAGTCCTCCCAAAGCCCCAGGTGAGGAGTGGGGAGTGGGGGGAAGCCCCCCTCCCCAGCAGCTAGACTGCAGCCCTAGCAGGGCTGGGGGGAAAAACTCCCTGAAGGGCCCCCCAGCTGCCTTTGTCCAGGTTTACCGGGTCTCCCAGACCAGTTATGCCCCCAGGCCTGGCAGGGCCTCAAGATCATGGGCCACCTTTGCTCCTCCCTCCGCCTAAGGACAGGCTGTGTCTGATCCCCGACACTGGGGTTCTCCACATTTCAGGCCCCTCTGTAGAGCCTGCTGCCTCATCTGCATGAGTTTTGATGAGTAGCAGTGCTAATCAGCCCACAAATATTTACTGAGCACCTGCTGTGTTCCAGGCACAGGACACAGAACAGTCACCAGCCCCGCCTTCTCCAGTGACAGGGTGCCCAAGAATGGGAGCCTGTTCTCAGGAACCTGACGTAGGCCGACATCATGAGGGCTCCTTGAGGAAGTACCTTTAGAAATGAGACCCAAAGGAGTTTGGAAAAGGGGTGAACACAGGTCAACACAGGGGAAGGGTGGTCCAGGCACAGGGTTCTCAGCTGGGGGAAAGAGGACCATGCGACGGGGTTGGGGGTCAGGTGTATTCTCTGTGTGAATCTGTTGATTACTGGGAATTCATGCTGACGTCAAGATTCAGAATTACAGAGCCCCACGTAGAGCCCCACGTCCCTGCCTGTTTCCTTAAGATCAGGTGTCTGAACCCTCTGCGCCAGGATTTCACCTCTCAGGCTGCAGGACAGGGAATTCCCGGAGTGCGTGAGGGTCTGGAAGCTGCCTCAGGAAAGGGTCTAGACTAGGGACAGGGAGAAAGACAATGGGCACTGGGTGGCTTCAGGTGCAGGATAGGATAATAGTAAATGTATGTGGGCAATGGTCTGTGTGACTGGTGGGGCTTGGGGAGTTGCCTCTCCCTGTGGAACTTGAGGAATATTTTATTTGGGAAGAGAAGTCTGGCCCTTTCAGAGCCTCTGTCCATCTCCACAATGTCCCGAAGAGAACGTCCAGCTCCCCCCTGCACTCCCTCCCTCCCCATGCTCCTACTCAGTTCTCAGCATACTAACTCTAGCCGGAGGTGACCTCTCTGCCACCCTTATCAGTTGGTTTCTATCCCAAGCACCCCATTTGCCTTTTTACGTACTCAGACATCACTTCCTCCATGACCCTTTCCTGAACCCCATCCAGGGGTGTCCTTGGGTGTTCCCCCTACATTGGGAGCATCTCGGGCTTATCTATCTGATCCCCGCTGAGCGGTAGGTAGCAGGGCGAGTGCTTCAGTTAATGCAGGGAGGTACAGGGATGGGTGTTGGGAGAGGTAGTGGGATGTACAGACGAGGGGTGCATGATGGGGGGACTTGTGATGGGACATACTCTGGGTACCTAGGCAGACTCTGAAAGTGGTAGACCCCTTAATGACACAAAGCCGTGCATGTGAGCCGTATACACCTGGGGCATCATTCATCAGGGTGTGCGTATGAGGGTGGCTGTCTGTGGTACAGGGTATGGTCGACAGACCCTGGACGCTCAGCCTCTGGGACCCTTCCTCCTACCCTCACCCTCGTCCTTTTTGCTCCTGGGGAAGGGCAGCAAGGTCCACACTAGGCCTGATGTGAGGTGAGCAGCAGGTGCCCGGGGATGCTGAGCCCTGGGGGAGGTGACACACACCCAGCTGGCTGCCCAACCTCCCCCGCCCTGGGGCAGGTATGAGGGACAACTGCCACGTTATCAGGGACACATTTCCTGGGAGTCGAGGCCTGACTCACTGGCCCCAAGAGGGAGGAGTCCTACCCCCTGGACTTCCCTTCAGCCCTTCAGCCTGCCCCCAGCATTGCCACAAGGCCACGTGTCTGTGTTTACCATTTATTCTCTGTTCCTCTTGCTGCCTCCAGGATTCCAGGGCCCAGAATAGCAGGGCCCAGAGGCCCAATTACCCAAAGAGGCTGCCTTCTAAGTGGGTGGGGTGCTTTCCAGGTTCCAGCCAGGGAAGGAGAGAGCCAGTTAGGCCACATTCCAACTCCACTGGGTGGGAAGTGGAGGACTGGAGGAGGAGAAGGGGGAAAATCCTCAGTCCTGAATCAGGGGAGTCAGAAGCAGCAGGAACAGAGCAACCCGAGGGGAGCCTGAGGCTCTTGCCAAGTCCGGGGGGCAGAAGCCACTGCCTTCAGAGGACCAGTGGGAGGAGTCACTGGGGGGCAGGAAGTGGGCCTCCCCCACTGTCTGGGAGATCCAGGCCTCTTCAGGGCCAATGGCGGCAAACAGCTCTTGGCTCCCTTGAACAGCCATGCCCATGAGGGCCCAGGTGCCCCCACTAGTCTTGCACAGGAGAGGAGGTGCTGAGGTCACCTGCAGAGTCAGAGCCAAGGCCAAAGGGTCTGTTACCCTCTCTATATGTAGCGTCTTGGTCCCGTGGCCTCTCTCCAAGGTCCAGCCAGGAACTTCTTCCCGTGTGGGGGCTAGCATCCAAGATTTCCAATCCTGCTCTTTCTAGGGTCCATCTTCCTAGCACTGCCTCTCCCCCCCCTGGACTGGGGTGCCCAGGTGCTTGTACCTCACATCTGTCCTCCTGCCCCTCTGCATACAGGACACAGAGAGTCCCGGGGGGCATAATGCCCTGATAGAGGCAGTGACAGAGTCGTGGTGTCAATATGGAGACGGCAGCAGCCACAGGGACTAGAGAGAGGAAAGAGGATTGTCCCAGGGATTCTGACCTTCAATCACTTCTCGTGCCCAGGTCCCAGGGCTCTCACCTCGGTCATGGGGGTCCTTCCAGCCCAGCACCCAGCAGCTGGTCTCCAGGGGCATACCCCCTGGGTGAAGACAGATTGGCAAGGCTGATGGGGAGGGCTCCACCCGAGAGCTAAGCTCCAGGAGAGCCAGGGGGGGCTGAAATCCCAGGTGTCGGGGCAGGCGGATGCTGATGACTGACCGGGATACCTGGTGGCCCTGTGGGAGGGGGCTGGCCCCTGCCCGGCCCAGGTACACCTCAATATAAGGCACTGTTGTGGAGCCCAGCCTGTGGGAACAAGGCTCAAGGTCATGTTCCTGGGAGCCCTACCCCCACCCCTGGTTGTAATGTCCTTCCCAATCCAGGGGCAAGGGTGGGATGAGTCTCCAGGGTCATTCCACTAGCCCCTTCATCATTCCCTCTTCCAAATCTCACTTCCAAAGCACTAGTGGTTTCTCTGCGCTGTAAGTGCCTAAAGGGAGAGTATCCCACTATTGTAAAAGTCCTTTGACCCATCTCATATTTCTTTCCTGCTCAGGAGATGGGCGAGACCCACCTGAGGACACAGTGAGTGGCTGCCAGGACCCAGCCTGGGGCCACAAGGATCCCGGTGCAGACTCGATCACCAGCCACATGCACCTCTGCCAGCCAGGGCCACAGGACCCCCGTGGGAGCGGGCTCCGGCCTCAGGCCACAGGCTAGGGAGAGCAGGTGACCACCTCAGTGGGGGCCCCACAGCTGGCCCCTTGAAGCCCCTACCACGGATCTAAACACTCCCAGGAGCTAAGTCCCAAGACCCGCTCCTCACCACCTTGCTCTGTGTGTGGGGGACAAGTCTGTGTCTCAATCTTCTCCCACTCGGGACCCCAATCCCAGGCCAGCTGGTCCTCTAGGTATGCTTCCCGGGTCACATGACTGATCCAGGGGCCGTGGGTCTGCAGGGGGGAGAAGGCCCTGGGACGCAGGCAGTCACTGGAAGACTCTCCGATTCCTGCTAGGAACCAGGTCCCCTCCTCCCGGCACAGAAGGCTCCAGGGCGAGTCGTTCTGCAGCAGAGTGTGTCCCAGTTGGTGAGCGTGCAACAAAGAACCTGGGCTCTCCCGGACGCCACCCGCTCCGGGGACAAAACAAGCCCCACCTCCTCCAAGCCAAGCTCCAGTCCTAATCTGTGTAAGAACTCAGGCCTAGGATTCTCTTTAAATCTAGGAGTAGCGCCAAGACGTAACGTCGACAAGGGCTCACACAGAACCTCCCAAGAGCACCCCGCGGGCCAGAGCCCCTCCTCCACCCTTCCTAACCCGAGCAGCGCACCTGGCGGGAGCGCTCACTCAGCCCTACCCTCTCAGGCCCCGCCCCGCCCCTCAGCCCCGCCCTGCCCCCGCCCACCCAGCAGCGGCCCGCCTCCTCCTCCTCCTGGTAGGCGGGGCAGAGCGCCCGCGGCGGGTCTCCGGGCGGCGGCACCGCTGCCCCCTGGCCGCGGTGCAGGCAGTGACACCACCAGCTGTCCAACAGCTCCGCCTCGAGCAGCGTGTTGGGGCCGGGCGCCGGTCCTGAGGCGGAAAAGGAGCGAGCCAGCGCTGCGGCGAGATCAGCCCCAAGCCGCGCCGCGCCGCGCCGCACCCGGACCCTGCTCACCCCCGCGACCCCAGCGAGCCAGGCGGCAGCGGCTGCCGGGTAGGAAATAGTGTTCCGGGTAGGGGAGGCACACTGGTCGCGGGGCCGCGCTCAGGTTCACGGGCGCGCGCAGCTGCAGCAGCGCCAGGTCCGAGGCGTTGTCCCACGAGGCGTTCTCATGCCGCACGAGGCGCGCCACCTGCTCCGCGCGCGGGCGCGAAGGCAGCAGCACGCGCCACTCGTCCAGGCCTCCGGGCCGGCGGTCAGCGCTGGTGGGGCTGCGGGGCGAGGAGGCTGGGCACGTGGGCCGGACCCCACACACCGACTGGAAACCTCACACCCCGGCTCTGATTCCGGATCTCCAGCCTGGGATCCTGCCGCCCGGGTCTGAGAACTGTGCACTCAGATCCCTGCATTCGGGACTGAGCTTACACTACCCCGTTACTGGCTCCCCGTAAAGTAGGACCCCACTTTGGGAGCTGGATCTTACTCCTCCCGATGGGATCCTCTGTTCCAGTCTGAGTTGTCCGCCCCTCCACCCCCACCCCTTCCCTGTCCACTACCTCACCAAGGGAGGGACTGGCTCTGCCAGTAGACAGTGTCTCAGGGAGCGCCTGAGACTGGGTTTTCACTCACTCAGGAAAGCAGCTGGCCGGCGCCAAGACCCAGCTTTCAGACACCAGGGCCCCGTAGCAGGGTCTGGATCCTGGCACCATCACCCCGGCTTCCCAGGGCCAGAGCCCTGGCTGCGGGGCCTTCCCACACGCTGAGGGGTGAGAGGTCTGGGTCAGGGCACCTCCTGAACCCTGGCAGTTTTCACCCCAACGCAAATCACCCGTGTGTAGCTCACACCCAGGGGTCCTGCCCCTCACCTGGCAGGGCGATGGTGCAGTTCTCATCCGCATGCTCCTGGGTGCCTGCTTGGGGCTCAGGGGACCGGATGGGAAAGGCAGGTCCAGGCTCTGAACCCTTCACCTGTTCTCGGATCCACGCCTCATAGGAAGCCACAGCAGTGAAGACTCCAGGTCGGTTCCTCCGCCCACAGCCAAAGCCAAAGCTGGTGATTCCTGCCTGGTACCATCGGCCGCCTTCCTCGCAGACCAGGGGCCCCCCAGAGTCTCCCTGGTGATAGAAAACTCAGTGTCAAGAGATCAGCCTGGGACTCACCAACTTATACGGTGCCTCCTCACAGATTGCACTTCTCTAGTTGGACCCACATACAGCCACCTTCTCTGAGAACCCTGCCTTGTCCTCTGTGTTCCCTGCAACTCTAAATAGAAGAAAGTTTTGTAAAGTACAAAGGCTGATCAGCAGCTAAAGCCAAGGGTTTTTAAGTACCGAGCTATATGCATCACGAAGGGCCAGCATTCAGGAGGAAGGGGCTGTTAGAAACGGACAATCGGGCCTCCCTGGTGGCGCAGTGGGTTAAGCAATGCACTATGAAGCAAACTGCAGCCACTACAGCTTAAGTTCGATCCCTGCTGCCGGCCAGGGAGGGGACTCACATGGCAGAGCAGACCTCTCCTGCCTCGCCCGCTGCTCCCCTCAGCAGTGTGTTTCGGTCAGTCTGTCTGTTCTGCTCCCCACTCGGTCTCTGGTGAATCCTCTCACCTCCCTAGACTCTGCCTGTACCCCAGCTCTTGTATGCATAAATAAATAAATCTTAAAAAAAAAAGAAAGAAAGAAACGGACAATCTAGGTGGTGAGAAGGATGGGCTATACTATAGGGTCCTGGGCGGGGGCAGATGATGGGTGGTGTGGAGGCAAACTTGGAGCAGCACTTGGGAGACACAAAGAAGAATTCATCCATTGTTGGAGACCTGTGCACAAAGTGACAAGGTCTTAATTTAGGCTGCGGGGGACCTGTCAGATGAGCGCGTGGGGCTACATCTGCTCTAGCTCATCAAGCAGCTAACTAGCCTCAGATCCCACTGATATTCCTGAGGAACACCCTGATCCAGAAATCTGATGGCATCACAGTGACAGAACACAAAATGGCCTCTTGATGTCTCATATCATAGGGACTCCGTGTACACATTAATTCCTTTTTTTTGAAGATTTATTTTTATTTATGCATACAAGAACAGGAGTGTAGGCCAGAGATATGGGGGAAGGGGGAGGATTCACCAGAGACAGTGGGGACAGAACTGGAATACACTGCTGAGGGGAGCAGCGGGTGAGACAAGAGATTTCTGCTGAGCCATGAGGGTCAGCTCCTTGACTGGGGATCAGACTTGTGCTGTAGTAGCTGCAGATAGCATGAGAGAACAAGACTTACCCCTGCACCACCAGGGAGGCCCTGCACATTAATTCTCTTACAGAAGTATTAAAGTTCCAGTAGCTAGGATATTCATTTAGTGTGCACTGGACACTTCATTTTAGGGGAAGCTGTCAATCTCTGGATTGACTTATCAAAATAGTAAGAAAGGATCACGTTTTGAAGTAGCAGATCCAGGCCATTTATATAGATTTTTGTTATGTTCAATAAATCCTGTTGGAGTAGTTTTTTTGGGGAAAAAAAAGAAATGGGCAATCTAAAAGCAGCAACAGGGTTTGAAGAACCACAATGAGCAGACACTAAAACAATGCTTCTGGGACCATTTAATGCTGGCACATTGTTCATAAAATTCTCCATAGGCCAGGCATCTCTGTAACCTGAGTAAGGGCACAAAGACTCAGAATCATCTAGAACTGTGCTGTCCTATACAGTAGACATGCAGACATGGCTATTCAAATTGAAATTAATTAAAATAAAAAAAACATTAACAATTCAGCTCCCTAAGCACAGTTCCTATGTTCAGTAGTCCAGGTTGACAGTGACCCCATGTGGGACAGAACAGAGAACATCTCCACCCCAAGTTCTGCTGGACAGCCCTGGCCTAGAGGAATTTGAATCATTAGCAGTCCTGGAAAGAAGGCGGGGGGTTATGTCCATAGGACCTGGGACCTCACATTGGGAAAGACCCTGAAGACTACTTAACTTGAATCCATATCACCACCAGGCATGCTTGAGTGCCCTCAAAAAATGTATATCACTTGAGGACCTCCTTGGTAACGCAGGGGTTAAAGTCTCAGCACTATCAAGGTATTGCCAGCCACATTGGGAGGTTAAAAAACTCTGTGAAGGTTACACAGCTAGGGAATGGTGGTACTAGACTTCTCATCAGGCTGACTCACTCCAGAATCTGCACACAAGCACGGCGCCATGCCGCCATCTATAACAGTGCAAGTTCTGCTCATGTTTAATCTTCACGCCAATTCTATCCATTTGCGATCTTGCCTTCTCTTTGCAGGTGAGGTTCAGACATACACGGGAGATGGGATCTACCTATTGTTCACGTTGCTTCCTGCTGCTCAGCACTCTGTCTGGTCCTGCCAGGCAGGTGGCGGAGCCTCTTCTCACCTGGCAAGTGTCCTTGCGACCCGCGGGGTAGCCAGCACACAGCATCCCTGGAAATAGCTGGAAAGTGAGGTTGAAGGGGCCGGGCCGGCTATAGAGACACTGACAGGTGGCTTCTCCCAGTAGCTTTAGCTCCACTTCCTGTAGCACCCAGGGGAGAGGCAGGGGATCTGTGGATGACAGCAAATGCTGGGAGGCAGGTCTGGAGCCTGCCGTTCCCCAGGGCTCCAGCTGCTCCCGGACCCCACTATGTAGATGCTCCACGGCACCTTGGCCCATGACATGCAAAGCCTGTCATTGTCTCCTGCTCCTCTCTGTTCTTCCTACATCCTCATTTCAGGAACTGCTGCACTGAGCACAGTCAGAGCTGCCTTGGGAGGCCTTGGGAGGGAACCTGCACAGAGGTTCGTTCCTGCAGCAAAGGACACCTGCAGGGGCAGAGTAACTAAGCTGTGAGCGAAGATGTGGCTTGTGCTGGTCCAGCAAGGGCACCCTTTTCAATAAAGACACCACCACAGAGACTAGGTGTGCCCTGTACCACATTGCTAAGCCGGCGTCATCCCCAGCCCCTATCTCAACTTCCCCTCCCAATAAATTCCCAAGCCCATTCATTTAATTTGCAGTGAGGACTTTCTCTTAATTTTATTTTTATTTTTATTTTATTTTATTTTTATTTTTGTTTTTAAAGATTTACTTTCTCTTAATTTTAGAGTAGCTTCTTTTGGACACTCTATGGACTGATGTCTCAAAATTCTAGAAAGGAAAGATCATGTTTTGAGGCAGCAGGTCCAGACCATTTTGTGTATAGAATTTTATGTTCAGTAACTCTCCTTGGAAAAAGCTTGGGAGGAGAAAGCTTCTCATTTGTGACTTCTTGGCTTCTTCTTGGCGACTGCTCCAGTTCAGGAGCCATACACTTGGGCCTGGAAGGTTGGCCCAGCCTCCTCTCTGGTCTGCTCCCCAACCCAGGCTCCACTGATGCTGCCGGAGGAATGTTCATGGTTCAGCCCCAGCAGCTCTTGCAACCTGTTACTTCTCTGACCTGGCCGCCTGACCCTGCTCCATCCACTACGCTTCATCTGGGTCCCCAGGATGGCTTCTGTCTCCCTCTTCCCCTGTCTTCCTGTAATGCCCAAATGCCTAAAACCTCCAAACCTGTCCTGCTCGGAGTGCCATTATCAGATGGCCTGACCTATCCACACACTTCCTAAGTGCTCAGGATGACCCTTCTTTGTCACCTCCTGCCTTGATGGTGCTGCTGCGAGCAGGGGCTGGGGCATCTTCTGGAGCACTCTCCCATAGCCCTCGGCACTGCACAGTTCTGATCACAGCAGACCTGCTGTGGCCTTGCTAATGTGGAAAGGTAGCATTGGAAAATGGGGGTGATGGGCAGTGAAAAAGTGGCCTATTTCCCCCAATACCTGCTAACATATGGGTTTGCTTATTTACTAAACTTATTGTTAGCGTATCCACTAGAAGGTAAGCTCTGAGAAGGCTATGTCCCTTAGCATCTCTGATGCCTAACAGTGTTGGTACAAGGAGGTACTCAGAAATATTTGTTGAATGAATGAATGAAAAACAGACTGACTGAATGAAGGCAAGCAGTAAGAAGACCGGAAGTGGGGGAATAGAGATATGAGGGGCGGGGGAGGAGGATGGGAGGATGAGGGACTGGCGGAAAAGAGGGCAGGTGCTGTGATTGAGGGCACGCGCGCCTAGGGCACAAGTACCCGGAATGCGGTAGTTACTGCTAGGTCAGGCGCTGTGTCCTGAACGCTACATGGATTTTTCTCATTTAATCTGCCCCAGGGAGGAGACGTTATATTCCTCGATTTTTAGAATAGGAACAGACTGAGTGAAGTGCTGCGTTTCAATAGTAGAGGTGGGATGGGAACTCTAGTCCAACCTAAAATCCAGGAAAGAAAAAACTGGAAGGAAAGGAGAGAATGGGGGGTGGGGTGGGGAGGAGGTGACTTCGTGGTTTTAGCTTGAGAGCCCTTGGGAGGAAGACAGATGAAGATAGGAACCGAGCAGACCCGAGCGCCAGGCAGACACCCGCCCTCCAGGCCCCGCCCCAACGCCCCGCCCCCAACGCCCCGCCCCCAGATCAGCCAGTCCGCGGAGCCGAGGGCGTGTCCTACGCTTAGAGGTCCCGCCCCGAGGACCGCTAAGTTGGCGCCACCTGTGCGATCCCCTCCCGTGGGCCCCCGCGGCCCCGCACTCACCCTCCTCCTGGACGTCGCCCCAGCCGGTGGCCCAGCAGGTCCTGCCGTGAGCGAATCTGTGCGAGGCGCGGGGCAGGCAGACGGGCTGCACCGCGGGGCCCAGGCTGGCGGGCGAGGCCAGGCGCACCAGGGCCAGGTCGGCACCCAGCACCACGTCGCTGTAGTTGTCCGGCACCAGGATGGCCGCCACTGCGCGGACTTGCGCGCGGTCCAGGGGCACGTCCTGGGAGTGCATGCCCAGCAGCACCGACCACTCGCGCGCGGGCTCCAAGGTCCCGTTCCTGCGCCGAGGCCGAGGCGGGACGGGGTTAGCTTGGCCCTATGGTGGGGCAGACCCTCTTGGGGCTGCGGGCTCAAAGCCAGAGGAGTAGGTGGTCAGTGGGAAGCCAGGAGGAGCGGAGTCGGGTCCTGACTTAGGGCAGGGTGGTAGAGGTAGCGCTAGACTCCTAAAACTGGGCGAGAGGAGCCGATTTGGAGGTGGCTAAGTTGGGAAAGGTGAGATTCAGACTCGGATGCTTGATGCAGAGGTGGGACGAGTTGGCTGGCGCCTCACCACCCTCAGAGTCATAATCTCTGAGCACCTAACTTGGGGGAAGGGCACGAGACCGCGGGCGCTGGGCTCCAAGTTGCCCCTGAGTATTTGGGGTTCAGGCTGCCTGAGGGGCTTAGCTTTGAAGGAGAGGGGGCTGCGCACGGGTGGATACTCACTCCACGAAACAGTGTGCAGCGGAGAGGACCCAGGAGGGAGCGATGAGGGAGCCCCCGCATATGTGGACCCCCCTGTAATGCAGGCTCACTTGCCACGGCCAGGTGCCGGGCTGCGCGTCTGAGCCCCCCACGATCCGGGAGGAGGGCTGGGGGCGACCGCAGTCTGCAACAGGGTACCATGGAGGTCATAGCTTTCTCCTGTCCCCCACAGCAGAGACCAGGTAACTCAAGACAAGCCCTCCCCACCCTGCTTCGGTTTGTCCCCGCCCCCAACAAAGAACAAATCCTTGTAAGTTGCCTTCACCTATTTCCTTAATCCTCTTTGCGATCCAAAGACCCCCCAACCTCTTCCTTACCGAGATCTTCAGGTTCTTCTTGGGTAGGACTGAGAGCTGGGAGGCAGAGGGTGAAGAGAGGAAGATGCTGCTCACCCGCACCCAGACATTGCCAGCCCCTTCTTCCTGCTCTCCACTCCCAAACCCGAACCTGCCTCTTCCCAGCCGCTGCCCCTGCAGTCCCCCTGCCAGCACCCATGATACTCCGTGCTTTCTTTTCTACCTTTACAGGTGACTTTCTCCCGGGTCCACCTGCCTTACCTGGGTCCTGGGAGTCTCCTGGAATGGGACTGAGGGCTGGAAAGAGGGAAGTAGGAAGAGACTGGAGACCTCCACTTAGGATGAGCTCCCCCAGCCCCCTCCCCCAGCTTTTCAGCTACTCCTCCCCAGAGGAGGGCTCTTTTATTTTTACCCCCCCCCCCCCCCCCCCCGCCCNCCAGCCCCCTCCCCCAGCTTTTCAGCTACTCCTCCCCAGAGGAGGGCTCTTTTATTTTTACCCACCCCCCCCCACCCCATGCCTTAACAGTATTCCTCTCCCTCCTGGCACCTCACTCCCCTGATACACTGCTCCTCTTCCTGCTCTGAAACTCCACTCCCTGTGCAGAGCCCAGAAACCCTTGGTTCTGGCTTCCCAGGTGCCAGGCCCAGGCCCCTAGCAGCCATCCCCTGCCCCCTGAGGTTACCGAGCATCATGAGTGGGAGGACCAGGTGCTGGGACATGGCACCTTGAGTCAGCCGGTGGCCCAGAGATGGGTGAAAGTCAGCTTCTGCCACAGTTCTGTCACTTGCCTGGGCAGCCAGGGACTCTTGATGGTCCCAGGAGCAGCCCCACCCTTCCTGGCTGGAGCCCATCCGGGAATTTGAGAGGATCTGGGCTGGAAGGGGGAAGTAGGAGCCTGAAGGCCACACCCAGAGCCCTGAGTGCATCTCATATCTCTGGAGGCCCGAGGGGGCAGTTGGAGGCAGATGTCCTAACTCCAGGACACCTCTTGGCTAGGGGAGGGCAGAGCAGAGAACCCTGTGGGCACAGATGGAAGTTGAGAGCATAAAGGGGCCGGGAAGTCAATGTTCTGGGTCCTTGTGAGGCAGGACTGCAGGTAAACAGGGGCCATTGGGACAGGGGAGGTGGCCCCTCACTGGTGTGACTCATCTGAGACCTCACCTCTGTTTGGGGTGCGGCTACCCCAATGGCTTGGCCTTTTCTTCTCACACAGCTCTGGTTACTGGAGCTGCTGGCCAGGTCCGGAACTGGAGCCCCAGGGAATTCAATCCCATCCCAACAAAAAGATCACAGGTTCCTGCAGGCTGGGCAGGTCCGGATCCTGGGAGGGTGCTGGGCAGGCTGGCACGGTGGGAGAAACCTCCACCCTTCCCCGCGCCAGTAAGTGCGCTCAGGTGTTCTGTCACTGCGTGTGACCTTGGCAGAGTCACTCAACTTGGCTCGTTTAAGAACAGATATCTCAATGAGGTGTGGCAATAAGGAGGCAAAATGGAGTTATAGGGGATCTAAACTGGAGCTTTAGAGGCCACGAAGGAAGTGTGACTTCACGTGTCTCTACTTGGATAAGGTCTAATGGAAAATCCCACAAACACCCCGGACTTCGTTCAGTAATGGTTGAGAGAGACTAAGCAATGAACTAGTTCCACAGGACAGTTACGTGTTTTTTGACTCGCCATCATTCATCTATGTTCAAAGACAGTTATGTGAGTTGCCTGTAAGCGCCCAGCACCTTTCAGGAGCATAGTTCTGTTTCATTTTTGTTATTTTGATTTTATTTATTTTTATGTAGAAGAACTGGGGTAGAGGCCAGAGGTGTGGGAGGTGAGAGGATTCACCAGAGACAGAGTGGGGAGCAGAACAGGCAGATCCACTGAAATACACTGGGAGCGGAGCAATGGGCGAGACAGGACAGTCTGCTGCGACATGTGGGTCCCCTCCCTGGCCAGGGATTGAACTCGTGCTGCAGTGGCCGGTGATAGCTTTACAGTGCGGTGCTTAACCCCTTGTGCCACCAGAGAGGCCCCGATAGTTCTGTTCTAAACTGACTCTGTGTTCCCCTGAAAAACAACAACTAAGACCCCAGATAAGCTCTTGTCTTTCTCTACAGTTTTGCCTCAATTTGTGGACATTTCATGATGTCAGAGAAGTGGGATCCAGAGCCACTTCCCTCAGAATCCCGTGTCTCCTGGGACAGAGGCAAACAAGGTACCAGAACCTTCGGTCATGCTCCATCAGCTACACCAGTACCCACCACTCCTTTTGGCACTAATCCTCCTGGGTCCTCGGGCTTTGGTTGAGGGTCACACTTTATTTGGGTATCTTCTGTCACTGGTGTGTAGGGAGACTGTTCTCTTCTGGTGAGTACTCCTGTGAAGAATGTTCTAAAGGAAATGGTGGGGCTGGCCTTCTTCTGGGATCCCTGTTGGCCCTACCTTTAAGGAAAATGGCCCTTCATCCTGTGAATTTTTGTCCATTGAACACGTATTACCTGGGTCGCTCTCAGTCTCCATTGACCAAATGATGCTCCTTTTGGATTCCTAAATTAGTTGCCCAATTAGAAAAGAATTGCAGAGCTAAACAAACTGAATTGGAAGCTGATTTTAATTGGTACCTTGAGGCCTCTAAAAACAATGCTGATAAATTGGCCTCTTTGCAGGCAGCTGATAGAAAACTTAAAGAGGAAAATTTGACTTCTCAAAAAGACTCGCTAAAGGGTGATTCTCCCACTGTGCATTCCTCTGCCGTATCCCCCACCCCACCATGTCCCTTTTCCAGCTGTCCCCTTCCTAAATGCTCCTCTGGCTGAAATTTCTATAAAGATTAAACTGTAGGTCATTTAGACCCCAGTTCCTTGTTGCCCCTTTTATTTATTTTTTTAAGATTTATTTATTTATGCATATAAGAACTGGGGTGTAGGTCAGAGGTGTGGGGGTGGGGAGTGGATGAGAGGATTCACCAGAGACAGAGTGGGGAGCAGAACAGGTGAACTGGCTGAAATACACTGTTGAGGAGAGCAGTGGGTGAGACAGGAGAGGTCTGCTGCGCCATGTGGGTCACCTCCTTGGCCAGGGATCAAACTTGTGCTGAAGTGGCTGCCGATAGCTTGATAGTGCTGAAACTTAACCCCTTGTGCCACCAGGGAGGCCCTATAACAGTTGAGTCAACCAAGAGTGGAAAAGAAATGTCCTTTCAGGGACTTAGCTAATTGTGAAAAGTGTAGATGACTCTGTCTGCACACTATAGGGACATTAATCCACATACGTGCAGTATCTGTGCTGGTGCAGATTCCTCCAGTGCTGCAGGGAGGTGGTTGGTCTAAGGCAATTTCAAGTTTAGAACAAGATGAGTCAGAGAGTCAAGGAACCTTTGTTGAGTGGGAATAGCTCATGCCGTAGACCGGGCGAGCCAGTTCACAGCATGGGTTAAATTTTCAAATATCCTTTTTTTTTTTTTAATTTATTTTTGTGTAGAAGAAATAGGGCCAGAGGTGTGAAGGTGAGAGGGTTTGCCAGAGACAGTGGGGAACAGAACGGGCAGATGCACTGAAACACACTGCTGAGGGGAGCAGCGGGCGAGACAGGTGTTATCCTTCTGTTGTTTAAACTAGCCCTCACCCTGTTGGGGAGATGCCTCCCCATGAAAATCCCCAACTGAGTCATGCTGGTTCAGCAGTTAAAAACCACTGAGAAACTTACATCATGACCCCATGGGGTGGCGAAGCTACTGACACGACAATGACATAACTTTTGTTCCTTCACTAAATCCCCCATCCATGGGACATGGCTCCCCGGGAGTGGTTCATCCCAGCACCCAGAGAACGAAACCAAATAGCCTAGAGCTGCTCGCTGATGCTTTCTGAAGCCTCAATCAAGAAAGCTCTTGATATAAAAGGGAAATGTGGAAATAAGGAGACAAAACGGAGTTACAAAAGGACTATAAAATGGGGCCATGGAGGCCATAAAAGAAATAAAACTTATACACATCTCTAGCCAGGTGTGATCTAATATAAAATATGACCGGAAAAAGAAAATATCACCGCAAGCAGACATCCTGGGAACCTGGGGCCCAAACGTGACTTCAGCAGAGGTTCAGGGAGACTAAGTGGTGGATTAGTTACAGAGATGGCTGCTTCTTTCTTATATCACCTGTCTCCACCACCACCGCCCCTTGTATCTTCTGGTCCCTTTCCCTCCTCTTCCTTTAGCCTCAGAGCCCTCAGGGTATTTACTGATGTTCACTGTTGTTTTGTTTTTAACATTTATTTATTTATGCACACAAGAACTGGGGTGTAGGCCTGAGGGGAGGGGAGGGGGTGAGAGGATTCACCAGAGATAGAGTGAGGAGCAGAGCAGGCAGATCCTCTGAAACACACTGCTGAGGGGAGCAGCGGGGGAGGCAGGAGAGGTCTGCTGCGCCATGTGGGTCCCCTCCCTGGTTAGGGATAGAACTCACACTGCAGTGGCTGCTGATGCTTCAAGTGTGGTGCTTAACCCCTTGTGCCACCAGGGAGGCCCGCCACTGGTTTTTAAAAGTACTGTACATTTTCAAATTTTCTGCTATGTAAATGTCCACATTTACAACACACAACTCTCTCAAACTCCCTTTTATTTTTTGAATATGGCTGTGTTTCATTCTTTTTTATGGCTGCAAAGTATTCCACTGTGTGTACACACCACATCTTCTTGTCCAGTTCTCTTAGGCTGCTTGTATGTCCTGCCTGTTGTAACAATGCTGCTGTGAACATTGTGGAACATACGGGTTTCTGTGTGATGGTTTCATGTTCTTTGGATAGATGCCCAAAAGTGGAATTCTGGGGTCAAGTGGTATTTCCATTTTTAGGGTTAGTTTTATAAGGTGAATTGAAATCACTTTGCATAATATTTGCAACAATTCACATTCCCTCCAACAGTCTAACAGTCTTCGACATCCTCTCCACTGGTTGCTGGAGGTTTTTTTAATATGTGCCTTTCTCAACAGCAAGAGATGGTATGTCGTTGTGAATTTAACCTGCGTTTCTCTTATTGGAAGCAATAATGGACATTTTTTCAAATGTCTGTTGGCCTTTGGATAGTCTCTTTGGTGAATTGTCCATATCTGCTGTTCATTTACTAATGTTTATTTTTTATTGTTGAATTGTATGAGTCTTTTTATATCTTGGATATTAATCCCTTTTTACTTGTATCAATATATTGTGTAAATATTTTCTTCTCAATAGGGTAGCTCTTTAATCATCTTGTATTTTCTTTTACTTTTTAACTTGAGGTAATTCCAATTGCTTATTATTTATTTATTTATTTTTACATTTTAAAAGGACAAGTTTATTAGGAAAAGGAGAAAGAAAAACAGAGGCACCTGCATGGTCACAGGTGGGCAGGAACACTGCCTATTTTTGTTTTTAGTTCCCTTGCCACAGGGGTTGAGTCACCAAGAATATCTGTCAGTGATATCACAGAACATATTGCCAATGTTCTCGTCTATGTATCTTATTGTTGTGGGCCTTATATCTAAATCGTTAATCCATTTGAAGCTTAGTGTTGTGTGTGAGGTTAGGGAGTGACTCAACTTAATTCTTTTATGTGTGACTTTGCAATTTTCCCAGCACCATTTATTAAAGAGACAAGCTGCTTCTTTCTTTTTTTAAAAAAAAGATTTATGCATACAAGAACTGGGGTACAGGTGAGAGGATTCACCAGAGACAGAGTGGGGAGCAGAATGGTCAGACTGACAAACACACTGCTGAGGGGAGCAGCGGGAAGGCAGGAGAGGTCTGCTGCGTCATGTGGGTCCCCTCCTTGGTTGGGGACCGAACTCGTGCTGCAGTGACTGTGGATTCTTCATGGTGCTGTGCTTAAGCCCTTGAGCCACCAGGGAGGCCCCGCTACTTCTTTCTTTTTTTCTTTTTCTTTTTCTCTTTCCTCTTTTACTATCCAAAAGGGCAGCTTTATTATAAAAGTGAGAGGCGTGCGGCCTCAGGATGAGCTGCCTCTGCCGCTTTGCAAAGGGAGACGCTTGGCGAAGAGCAACACCTGTGTAGTCAGTCACAGGTAGGCAGGAGAGCTGCTGCCTACCTCTTCCTTGACTCATCACTCACAAGTGCTCAGAACAGTTGTGTAAGATTGCCTGTGAATCCGTAAGTCCGTGGACCCCGGTGTTGGTGGGAGAGCATATTCAGTTTTACACTAACTCTCTATCTCCCTGAATTGCAATTCCCAAGACCCTAAATGAGCTCCTGTTTTTCTTTACAGTTTTGCCTCAGTTTGTTGGCAGAGGAAATGCAGGAGTTAATGAAGGAACTGTTTAGAGGCCTAGGTAGTGTGTGTGTGGGGGACCGGTGACACTGGGACTATCAACAGTGGGGACTCCTGACTGACGAGGCCAGGGTGAGGAGTCACCAGAGACAGGGCGGGGAGCAGAACAGGAGGATGGACTGAAGTGCACTGCTGAGGGGAGTGGTGGCCACACAGGAGAGGTCTGCTGCCATGTGGGTCCCCTCCCTGGCCCGGGATTGAACTTGTACTGCAGTGGCTGCGGATGCCTCATAGTAGTGAGACTTTAACCCCTGAGCCACCAGGGAGGCCCCTGAAAAATGACTATATTTTCCACAGTGAAAAAAAAGGAATACTCAGGAGCGTGGCATTAGTTTACATATTTTTTTTTTTTTTTGCTAACCTTCTTAGTGTGTGGATTAATATAGCTGGATTCCCTTATCTGCTTCTGTATGCAGCTGGTAGAATTTTACATGTCAGGTAACCTTTGGAAACCTACATTATACCCTTGACATTATCATGCAAGTGGTTTTGGCCTTAGACACCACTTGGAAGTGACCAGGATCCCTGCAGGCCCACAGTTTAGAAGCTTTGCTCTAGGATAATAAATCTTTGCTCTTTCCCAACCCAACCAACCTGAGGAAGGACTTCTTCCTCCAAACAGCACAGTAGCTTGCCCAGGCAACAGACCTTGGGGAGGATGGGGGACACTTTCCACAGACTGGAATTCCTGGCGGTGCAAGGGCAGCTTGCAGAAGCTGCCCGGTGAGTCTGTTGGTTTCACACTGCCAGGGGCTCTTGCGTGGGAATCTCTGCTCCAGGCTCAAGCCCAGCAGGGATCTTTCTCATCCAGGTAGGACAGAAAATACCTTTCTCCTGCAGGTTCCATGGAAGGGACACTCAGGTCCAATGAACCTTCCTCAACAGCACTCTTAGGCAGGAGCAGCAAGCATCTCATATGGTTGATTTTTAAAAAAAAATTATTTATTTATGCACACAAGAGCTGGGGTACAGGCCAGAGTCACGGGAGGTGAGAGGATTCACCAGACAGAGCGGGGAGCAGAACAGGCAGACTGACTGAAACACACTGCTGGGGGCAGCAGCGGGCGAGGCAGGAGAGGTCTGCTGCACCTCATATGGTTGATTTTTATAGAGCTGCTTAATGTCAGCCATTAACGCCATAATCAAACCACAGCCAATAAAATAATTTTATTGGAGGTCTCTCTGAATGAGAGAGACAGGACACAGTTCTTGGCTGGGCTGATTAGTAGAAGGGGAAATTATAGATCAGCTAGTGTATTTGTTTTGTGATAGACATAACAAATTATAGCCACTGAGTGTCTTAAAACAACACATTTATTTCTTACAAGAGAAGTCTGACCGGGTTCTCGCTGGGCCAAAGTGCCAGTGTCAAGGGGAGGCTCTGAGGCAGCGCCCCATCCTTGCCTTTCCAGACCCAGGGGTGGCCCACTCCTTGCTCCTCGCCACTTTCTCCATCTTCCCTCACCTCTGTCTTCACATCATTTCCTTTGACAGCTTAAGTCCAGCTGGCCCTCCCTGGTGGCTCAAGGGGTTAAGGTGCAGCACCATGAAGCATCCACTGCACTGCAGCACAAGCTTGATCCAGGGAGGGGACCCACATGGCGCAGCAGACCGCTCCTGTCTCGCCCGCTGCTCCCCTCAGCAGTGTGTTTCACTACATCTGTCTGTTCTTTGCTCCACTCCGTCTTTGCTGAATCCTCTCACCCCCTGCACCTCTAGCGTGCACCCCAGTTCTTGTATGCATAAAAAAATAAAACTAAATCCATTTTTTAAAAAAAGTGAGTGCATTGATATGACTATATCTTTACAGTAGGAAAAATCTTATTTTAAAGAATCCTTAATTAATTTAATACTAGATCCGTACAGTTTCTGTGTTGGCAGGAGGCAGCTCTCCTGCCTGCTTGTGTTTGTAGCTGCTTCTCTTTTTCCTAATAAACCTCTATTTTTATTTTTTTAAGATTTATTTATTTATGCATACAAGCACTGGGGTACAGCCAGAGGTGTGGGGGGTGAGAGGATTCACCACAGACAGAGCGGGGAGCAGAACAGGCAGATCAACTGAAGTACACTGTTGAGGGGAGCAGCGGGCACAGCAGGAGAGGTCTGCTGCGCCATGTGGGTCCCCTCCCTGGCCGGCAGCAGGGATCAAACTCGTGCTGCAGTGGCTGCGGTCTGCTTCATAGTGCGTGGCTTAACCCACTGCGCCACCAGAGTGGGCCCTAAACCTCTATTTTTAAAATGTAAAAAAAAAAATCCTTAATTAAGGAGCACTAAGGGAGCCTCCCTGGTGGTGCGGGGGCTTATGTCTCAGCACTATGAAGCTGCCTGTAACCACTGCAGCACAAGTTCGATCCCGGGCCACGGAGCTGACCCACATGGAGTAGCAGACCTCTCCTGTTTGCCTGCTGCTCCCCTCAGTGATTTATTTCAATCAATCTGCCTGTTTTGCTTCCTACTCTGTCTCTGGTGAATACTCTCACCTCCCGCACCCACTCCTCTGGCTTGTACTCCAGCTCTTGTGTGCATAAATAAACAAAATAAATCTTAGAAAGAATAAAGAAGCACTAAGAAAAAGACAAACTCAATGTTTTTAAAGGGAGAAATTTACCTTAGTCATCTATACAGTGTAACAAATTACCCCCAAATCCCCTGACTTACGGTCCCTTTGTGAGGTGATACACTTCAGCCTGCGCTGCTTCCGCTTCCGTGGGTCTTGCTTGCTTGTCTCTCGTGTTTCCTGACAGATGTAGCAGGGGTGGGGCCCTCTCGCCTCCTCCATATAATCTCAGCTCTCCCCTCTCCATGTGATCACCGCCATGGTCTCTCTAGCAGAGGGGTCTAGTAAAACAAGTCACAGCCCCACCCAGACCAATGAAGGAGGGGGCTACAAAGGGTGTCAGTGCTAGCAGTTGTGGGTCATGGGGGTCCTCTTTAATAGGTTCTTCACAAAAAGAGGCACAAAAGAGAAACAAGGGCACGGAAAGGCATGAACCTGGCATAGTGTACTTGGCCACGTCATCAAACCCAGAAACAAAACAATTATCTAGCAACAGGTAGATAAGTAAGTAAATCGTGGCATATTCATATACTGGAATAATCTGCAGCAGTGAAAAAGAATGACTCTTCGATTGACTGAATTCCAGAGTCACTTAAGGGAAAATGAACTGAACCAGCTCCAGAAATGCTTTCCTAGACCTCAGGCCTTGGTAAAAGGTGGAGCATTCCATCAGATACAGCATGGCAGGCGTGCTATGTAGTTTCTGTTAGTTTAGCCAAAATAATGAAACCCTATAGTGACTGGAGAAACAATAAAAACATGCTTAAGAGAAGTTGTTGATTGCACATTCCTGATAAAAAAGATAAGTAAAAAAAAAAACCTTGGTAACAGATTACTTTTTCCTGAATTGGCCTTCTCACTTAAAAGGTTGATTATCAAGGAACTGGCCAAAAAAAAAAAAAAAAGACATTCTTTAGATAATCCTTAAAAAAATATTTTGTTTCTTTCAGCCAAGCTTTTAATAGGTGCTGGACAGAGGGAACAGGAGACAGGTTAAGGGCAGAATCACTAGCAAACTGGCTGAGCCAAACAGTGCTGCATCTTTTGGTGAACAGAATATGCACAGAAATTGGAGGTCACTCCACTCAGGTCAGGGCTGTTTTGTGAAGATCTTGTGGCCACATGTGTCTCCAGAAAAGTGTCTGGGGTATTTGTTCTAACATGCTAGAATGGGAGCATCACAGGGCAAGGCTGCAAATCCACTGGTTAGGAACAACAGTTAAATTAGATATAACCCTTGGTGAGTTTGCCAGATTAAATAAAGGATGCCAGGTGAAATCTGAACTTCAGATAATCAATAAATAATTTTTAAAAAATTTATTTTTATTTATTTATGCATACAAGAATTGGGCTTTAGGCCAGGGGTGAGAGGATTCACCAGAGACAGACTGGGGAGCAGAACAGGGGCATTTTCTGAAATACACTGCTGAGGCGAGCAGCTGCGCCATGTGGGGATAGAACTCGTGCTGCAGCGGCTGCGGATGCTTCATAGTACAGTGCTTAACCCTTTGAGCCACCAGGGACGACCATAATCTTTAAAAAAAATGTGTACACTCCATGTACACATTTGAATGAAGCGACCCTTCATTCAATGAAGCGACCCTCCTCCTCTATTTGAGATATCAGGGATGAAATAGCAGAAATCAAGTTGCCTTGATCACGTTGCTATCACCACGATGTGCCTTCCTGGCGCGCCCTCTTGTGGCAAGAAGAGTAACTGCTCCTCCCTCCACTTCATACTGTCAGACACCCTCAACTCTCCTCCTCCTTGACCTGGTCTCCAATGACCTACATTCCAGCATGGACTGGGGAATGGGAGGCAGAGCAGAGAGTAGGCAAAATGTAAACCTCCATGTGTTAAGCCGCTGAATTTCTAGAGTTGTTTATTACCAGAGCATAATCATCTAGTTCAGCATTTTTCTAAGTGGGTTGTCTGCAAGATCAAAACTATTTACATGTTAATACTAAAAGGTTATTTACCTTTTTTATTTTCTGGTGTTTTCCAGACAACATATGTGATGGCATCATTGTTCTGATGACCAATGAAACGAGTGCTTGTGCGTCCTTGTGTTTTTTAAAAAAATGATCAATTTTAGGGGCCTCCCTGGTGGCGCAGTGGGTTAAGCAACGCACTATGAAGCAAACCGCAACCACTGCAGCACGAGTTCGATCCCTGCTGCCGGCCAGGGAG
>JAGFMF010011768.1:14653572-14699229 GCA_019455555.1 Galemys pyrenaicus
CCTCTTCCCCCCCCCCCCCAACACCTCTGGCCTGTACCCCAGTGCTTGTATGCATAAATAAATAAATCTTTAAAAAAAAAAGAAAATGTAAGAGACCATAAGTAACTCTTACTGTTCAAGATGGTTCCCTTAGATGTCCACTAATGATTGTTCTTCTCTGTGCACTTTTCATTTTAGTTGACTCAGAGAGAAAGTCAGGATGCTTCTTAGTGGTTTTACTTGTGTCTTCCTGTCCAAATATGCAAAAGTGAATCTGGAAAAAAATACATATATTTGACACCTTAGGAGTCAAATCTTCTTTCTTTGCATAAACCAGTCAAGCATCAACAAGTTCCTTCAGATTCTTTTGCACAGTTGTCAGGAGTCCCCCTCCCCCCGGTACTGCTATCTATGCTTCTCCTTTCTCGGTTGTGTCTGGGTGGGTCCCTAAGAAAGGCAACAATGCAGAAATGCCACTAGAGTCTCTCTTTTTAAATATTTTTATTTATTTATGCACACAAGAACTGGGGTACAGGCTAGAGGTGTGTGGGGTGGTGGTGAGAGGATTCACCAAGACAGAGGGGGGAACAGAACAGGCAGATCAACTGAAACACACTGCTGAGGGGAACGGTGGACAAGACAGGAGAGGTCTGCTGTGCCATGGGGGGGTCCCCTTCCTGGCTGGGGATTGAACTTGTGCTGCAGTGGATGCTTCATAGTGCTGTGACTTAACCCCTTGTGCCACCAGGGAGGCCTCCACTAGAGTCTTTTTTTTTTTTAAAGGTTTATGTATGCATACAAGCACTGGGTACAGGCTAGAGGGGTGTGTGAGGGGGTGAGAGGATTCACCAGAGACAGAGCAGGGAGCAGAACAGGCAGATCGACCGAAATACACTGCTGAGGGGGGCAGCGGGCGAGGCAGGAGAGGTCTGATGTGCCATGTGGGTCCCCTCCCTGGCCGGGAACCGAACTTGTGCTGCAGTGGCTGTGGTTTGCTTCAGAGTGCATTACTTAATCCATTGCGCCACCAGGGAGGCCCTACCACTAGAGTCTTTTATTTATGTTTTTATGAACCAGTACTCTGGGACTTTGAGATATCCAACTTGTGCCCTGGGATCTCTCTCTCTTGACCCAGGTGACCTATGTGATCCTTTTCCAGCTGGTCCAAGCAGGTTATTTCTTCACGCAGTCCAATTACCTACTCAGTATTTACTTTTCCAGTTCTGTTTCCCATGACAACCTCTCCATAGAGACACAAAACCTGAGTGGGCCCTACACAGACAGAGGCACTTCCTGTCCTGGGTACTGCCCAAGGAAATAATAAAGCTATTATTTCTTGCTTGACGCTGTACATCTTGAAGGCTAGGCGAGAGAGAAAAGCACATTTATTCCTGTGTTCCAGGCGTTCCTGGTGACATGCAGACGGAAATATTATTTGCTCTTCACCATCGAGCTATGAGGTCACTTGCTGTAATTGCAGTTTTGAGTGACTCTGAGTAGCAGAGCTGTCTTAGGCCTCAGCGCCTCCACTTAGGGCAGCGGAGGTTTGTACTGTGGAAAAGTTTGCTGCTGAGGGGAGAATGAGGGCCTGGTGAGACCCAGCTCCTGCTTTCTTTTCTTCTTGGGTCCTGCATGGGCCAAGTCAGCCTGGAAGAAGGGCGGCCTTTCTCCAGTTTGCACAAAGATGCTGTTCAGGCTAGAGGTGGTCTGGGTCTGGCCCAAAGCCTGTACTCTCGCTATCCTTCCACACGGCTGCTCTTCCGCTCTTACCCTGTAGACAGGGAAACAAGGCCCAAATGCCTGGCCAGGACAGGCCCTCGGTCAAGCTGGCTCCTCTTCCTTCCCCTTTCCAGACCAAAGCCTTGTTTATTTGGTAAACTGCCAGCTGAAATGCCATCACTTCAGGCAAGGCTGATCCATCCACCCCCTCGCTGCAAAGCTAATTGCCTCAAGCAAGGTCTAGTCCCACCTGGTAACATTCTCTTGCCATCCACTGTCCAAGAGTCACTTTATTTTCTGAGTTGGTTGATAGACATTCCGTTTTTACTATATATACACATACCATATATGCAGCGGGTTGAGCACTGCACTGTGAAGCATTCATGGCACAGCAGTGCGAGTTCGATCCACGGCCAGGGAGGGGACCCACATGGCGCAGCAGACCTCTCCCGCCTCGCCTGTTGCTCCCCTCAGCAATGTACCTCAATCATTCTGCCTGTTCTGTTCCCCACTCTGTCTCTGGTGGATCCTCTCACCCCCCCGACCCCCCACCTCTGGCCTGTACTCCAGTTCTTTGTATGCATAAATAAATAAATAAATCTTAAAAAAAAAAGATAAATGGACTTGAGATAAAAAAAAAAAAAAAAAAAAAAAAAAAAAACANAATAAATAAATCTTAAAAAAAAAAGATAAATGGACTTGAGATAAAAAAAAAAAAAAAAAAAAAAAAAAAGAACTAGGTCCAAAAGTTTCATCACAAAGGATCCGACCTCAGGCCATCTCTGCACCTGATCCTTTAAAACTCTTACAGGCTCTGACCCTGATGGAACACATTTTATTACCCCTTTGCTGTGGACCCAAATTGACTCCTATTCTCAAATAACTGCTTTCCTGGTTTCTTGGTTGATAGGGAATCATTTGGTCCCAAATGCTAGCATTGCTGACAGTGAGAAAATTTTTTTAAAGGTTTATTTATTTATGCATACAAGAACTGGGGTGTAGGCCAGAACTAGGGGTGAGAGGATTCACTGGAGACAGAGTGGGGAGCAGAACAAGCGGATCTACTGAAACACACTGCTGAGGGGAGCAGCAGGAGAGGCAGAAGTCTGCTGCACCATATGGGTCAGCTCCCTGGCTGGGGATCGAAGTCATACTGCAGTGGCTTCGGATGCTGCATAGTAAGGTGCTTAACCCCTTGTGCCACCAGGGAAGCCCCTATTTCCCCTTGCTTTCAACTCTACTTAGGGAAAACTGTAGGGCCTCCTTGGTGGCACAGTGGGTTGAGCACTGCACTGTGAAGCATCCACGGCACAGCAGCGTGAGTTTGACCCCTGGCCAGGGTGGGGACCCACAAGGTGCAGCAGACTTCTGCCTCTCCTGCTGCTCCCCTCAGCAGTGTATTTCGGTCAGTCTGCCTGTTCTGCTCCCCACTCTGTCTCTGGTGAATGCTCTCACCTCCTGTGGCTCTGGCCTGTACCCCAGCTCTTATATGCATAAGTAAATAAATATTTAAAAAAAAAAGAAAAACTGTATTCAACTCCTGTTAGAAATGACAATTAAGTCTGATTTTCATGTAGCAAAATAGTGAGGAGCTGAGGAGATTGTGGTGAACTGGGGTGCACGCCCCAGTGGCTTGTTGCTCTGACAGATGAACCTAGAGAAATGGCCACTCACAAACTGAGCCTACCACCCTCTCTCTCTGCCCCACGAGTGCCCTTCCCCACCCTACTTTTGTCTTTGCCATTCCTTCTAACCCTTTCCTCTTTCTCCCTGCGTGGCGACACCCTCTTCATCCTTGAGACCTGACTTCAACGTTACCACCTCTCTCCTCTTCTGTGCTTGTCTACCCCATGGATGCTTTGCTCTCCTGGAAGTTTCCAGAGTCCATGATTCTGTATTATAGCACTTTACCACATTTGATTCCAGTGCACTTTGGCTTGGGGTCTGTGTGTTCCATCCATGTTTCTGCCCTGGCTATCCACCCTGGTTTATCTATTTTTTTTTTTTTTCCTTTAAATCTTTTTTATCCTTTCCTCTCTAGGTCTGCCTCACGATTGACATATGGACAAAGTGCTGAAGTAACGTTCACTAAACCATGGAGGTTAAAAGCAGGAAGTCTGAATCAGGCTGCCTGGGTTGGAAACTTGGCTTTGCCATTTTCTATGTAACCCCAACCACAGATTTTGACTTTCTTGTGCCGCTTTGGTCATCTGTAAGATTTAATTCTCATGTCAACTTTTCACTATGAAGAATAAGATTAAACAAGTTATACTCCAAGCACTCAGAATAATGCCTGTTTAGTAACTCTTATTAAAGTGTTATAGCTATGTAATGTAAATATTACCATTATTAAACATTAGCTTTGTTATTAAATTCCTTCATTTTTTTAAAAAAAAGATTTATCTTTACTTGGGGCCTCCCTGGTGGCACAGGGGTTAAAGACACAGCACTATCAAACTATTGCCAGCCACTGCAGCATAAGTTTGATTCCCAGCCAGGAAGGTGACCCACATGGTGCAGCAGACTTCTGTCTCACCCACTGCTCCCCTCAGCAGTTTATTTCAGTCAATCTGTTATTTTATTTATGCATACAAGAACTGGGGTGTAGGCCAGAGGTGTGTGGGGGATAAGAGGATTCACCAGAGACAGAGTGGGGAGCAGAACAGGTGGAACTACTGAAATACACTGCTAATGGGAGTAGCCCTATGATACAACCCTCATTTGTTTCTCTAGGGAAGCATGTCCAAAGGAACTTCTGCAACACAGGTGCAAAGTGAATTGGGAAGGAAAATCTGCAAGGCATGAGTAGCAGGAATAACCTCCTTTGCTTTCTCAATACTTTCAAATTTCCTTCTCCTTTCCGCTTTGGGAAAAGAAAAGATATCCCCTTATCTAAAAGGCTGGGAAGCTCTAATCTCAGCCCCCTCTGAGGCTCAGAAGGCCTGGGCTGATCTGGGCTATAGCTTAGTCAGGGATCACTACTGGACCAGAGCAGGGTACAGGGGGTCGGGAAAAACTCCGTGCTTTCAGGTCAAACGTCACACCATAAATCCCGTTAAGGACTAAGGCAACGCAACGCTGAAAGAGGATGAAGTGAAAACCCAGCCGCAGGCGAGACAAGGGTCGGTGTGTGTAGTCGGGGGAGGAATGTTAGAGCCAGGCCAGGGAGGTTGGCAAGCCCGGGGGACGACTCATCCGGTGCAGTGGAAAGTCGCCGGAGGGAAGCGGCTCGCCCCCGGGAGTGAAAGTGGGGCCCAGTGAAAGGGGCCAGCGGTAGGAATCTCGGTTCCCGCCCCGCGACTCCCGGTTTTGACTACAGTTCCGTCCGCAGACGCCCTGGGCCCCTCGCCCCGCCCCCAGAGGGTGTTCAGATCGTACCATGACGTCTCTGTGGGGCTGCAAGTGGGTGGAGGGTTGGTCTTGCAGAGATAACCGGAGCGATCTGCCATTAAAGTTGATCCCATGTATTATTTTTACGGTCTTTCGCTAAGGTGATCCCCTGCGCCTTCTCCCACCCTCTGGACTCCCTGGCGAGCGGCGGGCGGCGGGCCCGTCCCCCCTTGGCTCTCCGCACTTGGTGCGCTCCCCGCGGCACGTAGGCGGGGAGGCGTACATAAACCTCGACGCAGGAGGCGGGGCCGCTCAGTCCTCGAGGCGTCGGTGCTCTGTGTTGGTGGAACCTTGTTGCTTGTCGGCCTGTGCGCGCGTGCGCGGACATGGCCTCAAACGGTATGTGAGGGCGCGTGGCGGTGGTGGCGCGCCGACCCGGGCCTCGTTCCCTCCCAGCTAGGCTTTTGTTTTTCGGTGGGACTCGGGCGGCGATCGCGCGTAGGACCTTCTCGCTGTGGCGGGAAGCAGCGGAAAGGGGTGGAAGGGGGAGGCCGATGTCGCCATTTTGTTTCGCGTCTCCGGCGCCTGGCGCGGGGCAGGACGTCTTCTCCTCGCAGTCCCTTTACTTGACGTGCGGGCTGGGGGGACGCTTCTTGGTGACTTGAAACGTGAGACAGAGACGGACATGCTCGGTCGTCGGCGTCCTCCCGCCCGCCGGCGGTCCCAGACCCGCTCTTGGGCCCGCTTTGTCGCAGTGCTGCATCCGGGCACTCGCTGCGCGCACGCGCCCTCCTGGCCCCTCCCCCCTTTCTCGTGGCTCGTACCCCGCTCCCGCCTCGTGTTGGCTCTGCTTTTTGTCGCGAGACCCTCGGCTGGAGACTCCGCGGCGCGCGGCGGGTGTGGGCCTCGCCTCCTGGGTCCCTCGGGAAGGGGCGGGATCGCCGGGTTCCCGCCTCGTTTGCCACGCGGCCGGGGGCGGGAGCTCGGCGTCGGGGTCGCGCGTCCGCTTAACGGTTGGGGGTGGGTCTGGAGGATCGTCCAACGGACTTAGAGACCGAGCCCGAGGCGGTTCCCGCCTAATTTGCTGTTCCTGAGTGGGAACGAAAGGAACGGCCGCCCGAGGCCACACCCTCTCCCGGTGCTTGTGCCCTTTCCTGCGGGGGAAGCGCTGGGTTTCCTGTACTGCGGGAGAGGAGTCGGTCTTGCCGTGGCGTCTTGAAGCGCTCTGGCTACCGTGGGTCCTCCGGGGCTCCGCACGGTTCCGAGGAAGGCAAGGTAGATGAGGAAACCAGTCATGTGGAGACAGCAGCAGGGCGAGGGGTTGTCTACCAGGTGACTGGCCGCCCTAGGCGAGCACATCGCCCTTGTTGACGTGATGGAGCTCTCTTGGTTATTTGGCTTTGCAGTGAAGCCTACTTTGCCAACCCCAAGATTGTCAGAAGGTGACAAGATGGTCTCATGAGACGTTCGTGTTCGTTGTTGGGTCTCGGTTGATAGCTTGGAGGCCAAATTCCCCGCACTGCTGCCTCCAGCCTGAGTAAAAACCTGTCCCACTCGCTCAGCTCTGTAACTTGGGGGAAGTTAACTGTTTCATGACTTTGATACTGTCCTCAGCAAGTGGAAATGAAATGTGCAGTTCCTGGCATGGCTTGAATTTGCAGAGAAGTTAACTTCGAGACTCTTGGTTTTCCTGAAAGTTAAAGGCCCCTTAATTTCTGTAGAAATGTGCTTTTTGTTATTTATTTTAAGACGACTTAGAGCTGCCAAATTCTCTCACTTCAACTAGTTTTCATGAGGGAGTATTTCCTTTCTGGCAACATAATCTTGTATTTTTTTTAAAAAGCTGGCCTTGAGGTAGGGAATTGAGCTCTTTTCAACTCTTAGAAAAGCCCGAAGGTAATGGGATTGTATTTTTCTTTTGCAGACTATACCCAACAAGCAACCCAAAGGTGAGTGCTATTTCTCGGCTTCTAGAGGTTGTAGAGGCTAAAGGAGTTTAAGGTATCTTTCTCATTACATTGATTTTCTTTATCTCCAGCTATGGGGCCTATCCCACCCAGCCTGGGCAGGGCTATTCCCAGCAGAGCAATCAGCCCTATGGACAGCAGAGTTACGGTGGTTACGGCCAGTCAACGGACACTTCAGGCTATGGCCAGAGCAGCTATGGTAGTTCTTATGGACAGACCCAGAACAGTGAGTCTTCTAGTGGATTATCCTGCCTTTTCCTGCTTTTTCTGAATGTTGTCTTCCTTAAACATACTCAGGTTAAAAATGTCATTGCTGTAACTATATTTTCCTTTAGCTAGTCTGTAATTCTTTCATAGGCCTTGAAATATTTGTGGTTTCAAATAAGAAGATAGGTTTGTCATTGTTTCTGATTAGCCTAATACCTTTCTATTATGCTGTGTCTTTCTCCCATTTTCCTTCCACATGAAAGTAAAACGTGTGGGGGGGAGTAGTCCCTAAAAGGGGAAAGGTTTAGGCTTTTGATACTTAGTGTGTGGTGGGGGGGGAATTACTTGCTTAAAGATAATTTCAAGTCAAACTACTACATAATGGTGGTATACAAGGAGGTGGAATTTTGTGTTAACAGCCTGGAACTGTAAATAACTGTTGGCTTGTCCTGTTTATGCTATTGATGACTAGGGGTCTCTTGGGGCTGTGTGTTGGTGGTCTTGGACACTGAGGTGAGGTAGCAGTTCTGAAGTTGGAACATTATTAACCTTAAAAGAAAAGGGTAGCTTTGATTATAATTTAGATTTACTAGCAGCTTTTAAGAGGCTGACTTTTCAAAAATATGGGTGTTAGGTAGTGTGGTATGCAGTGTTTCTTCAGCCCATCTCTGCCTTTTCTCTTTCCTCCTCTTTTCCTTGTAGCAGGTTATGGCACTCAGTCAGCTCCCCAAGGGTATGGCTCAACTGGTGGCTATGGCAGTAGCCAGAGTTCTCAGTCGTCTTACGGGCAGCAGTCCTCCTACCCAGGCTATGGCCAGCAGCCAGCTCCTAGCAGCACCTCGGGAAGGTAAGGAGTTGTGCAGGGGAGGCCTAGAAGGTCAGGGATAACTTGGTGAGGAATAATAATTAGCAGGATTAAGAACAGCTATGAAGAATAAGGGGGAGGGATGGTGGTTGGGTAAAGAAAATGGGATGGAACTTTTTGGACATGATGATATTCTGTTTTCCTTTTCCTTAGTTATGGTGGCAGTTCTCAGAGCAGCAGCTATGGACAGCCTCAGAGTGGGGGTTATGGCCAGCAGTCTGGCTACGGTGGACAGCAGCAAAGCTACGGGCAGCAGCAAAGCTCCTATAACCCCCCTCAGGGCTATGGACAGCAGAACCAGTACAACAGTAGCAGTGGAGGTGGTGGAGGGGGTGGTGGAGGTGAGATGGTGGCTTCAGCATTGTCTCATGTCTGTCATGTTTTCTGTACAGATCTGTACTCCTTTACCCTAAAAAGATTCTTTAAAATCTTGCTTGCTTATTTCCTAGTCATCCTCTTATTTTCTGTTCCTTTATTTCTGATATGGTCTCACTATTGAACTGTTCAATGCCATGTTACAGGGTTTGTGGGCTTGTTTTTTTTTTTTTAAGCATTCCTTTTCTCCTGACAGGTAGCTATGGCCAAGATCAGTCCTCCATGAGTGGTGGCGGTTATGGCAGTCAAGACCAGAGTGGTGGCGGTGGCTACGGGGGAGGCCAGCAGGACCGTGGGGGCCGTGGCCGGGGCGGTGGCGGTGGTTACAACCGCAGCAGTGGTGGCTACGAACCTAGAGGTCGTGGAGGCGGCCGTGGCGGCAGAGGCGGCATGGGGTAGGTGTCTAGTGAGCCAGGGTGTATCATTGGTGGGGAGTGTGGAGGGTTGCATGAATCTCCCTTGAACCCCAGTCCCTTAGTGCATGGTTAGTCTTATTTTAGAGGTTTGTGGGGACTTGGATTTTTGGCGGGAGGCAGTGACTGTTTCTTCGTACATCCCCATTTTATTTTTGTGAGAACTTGGGAGCCTGAACTCCCACCCAGACCTCTCTGAGTAGAGATTTGAGTATTCACGCTTATTTTCAAAGAAAAAGGAAAAATATATGGGTGTGTATGGATTGGAGTCATTGATGTGCTAGGCAAGAAACACAGCAGTAAAGCTTCTTTCTCTGCAAAGTGAAACCGATGATCCCACTCCTGGGAAATAGGGAAACTTGTTACTTGTATTCCCATGTGTCCTCTAAGGGAGTTGTTAATGGTTAATCTGACTTCAGCTTCCAGGAATGGCTATTTTTCCTGTATTTTGTAGTCACTTGAATCCATGAGGCTTGATTTGCACTAATTTGATTGACAGTAATGATTTTACGTGTGTGACTTGGTTTATGGGGTTATCTGATGGAAGTGTGTAGACCATTTGTATAAAATCAGGCTTGACAGTGGTACCCCACTTACTTGCTCCACTGTCTCCCTTCTCCTGGTTACTTGTCCCAGCTGGACCTTTGCTTCCCCTTCCTGCTGTAGTTGATTTTGAAGTAGTAAAGCCTTAGATTTGATGTTAAAGCAGTCGTCAAATCTGTTTGTAAATAGGATTTTGAAGGACACCCTGTTCTGTCTCCCTGGAAAAGGGGAGAAATGTCAGTGTGTTACTCCTTTTTTGGGAAAAAGTAGGTTTTTTGAGTTTTGTCTACGGTAAGTATTCAGAGGTGGGTGGGGGCAATCTCAAGCCGTACAAAAATAAGGAAAACTCTGTTGTGTGCGTGTGTTTAATGCAAAACTTTTTAAAAAAGAAAAAACTGTTATGTGACTGTTAACTTGCTCTGCATTTTATGTGCCACAGGTATGAAAGGTGACATTGCAAAATACTCCGCTCTTCTCGCAGTGTAGAAGGGGTGACCCCGGAGGTGGGGGGAGTTCAAAAACAGCTCAGTAGTTAGGATAGGGCTTAGCTAAGTTTGTCTTGCTTTAAGGGGAAATTGCCTTTGGTTTTGACTTTTTATGGAATGGGGTTGGGTCTGCTTGCTGCTTTCAAAGCAAAAACCACAAATACGTGTTCAGGGCTACCCCAGCCTGGTGTGAAATGTCTTCTGGGTAAATTGGGGGTAGGGCTTTTAAACCAACTACTGGGTTGTCAACCACTCACGACAAGAGGAAAAAACATCTACGTCGGAAGAACGACCAAGGAAAATTGGGTCTTTTTTTTCCAGAGGAAATACAGATACATAATCTTTTAAAGCAAAATCTTTAAAAACTGTGTCTGAGAAATTGCACACGTGTGTGTGACATGCTCAAAGGTCAGACAAGGGGTGGTCAGGAAGGGGAATGTATTTTAGTAGCCACTTGTATCTTTTTCCCAAAACACCTACCCATGTTTGGGGAATGTTAAACAAAATCAAAAAAACGCCCTTTTGTAGCCGTTGGAAGCTTCATGTCCTTTCTTCTAACTTGTCTTCTCCAGCGGAAGTGACCGTGGTGGCTTCAATAAATTTGGTGGTAAGTGAACAGAGTTTCCAAAATTCCCAACTCCCAGCAATGCTTTGTCTGATTGTTCATTTGCAGATGTCTAGCGTGTTTTAAGTGTCAAAGGTTTTGAAGTGTCCAGAACCACCTCCAGAAAGGGGTGGGGTAGAATGCCACCTGCTGCCAGATGTGTGCCTACCTGGAGGCAGGCAGGGGTAAGACTCAGTCGTCTGGTACCAAATTGGTTTGACCCAGGTTATAAGAGGTGTTTAGTAGGCCTCTGACAGGAGTGTTTGCCACATCTGGCACTTAGTAACCATCATTATGAGAAACCTGGAGAGAGTGCTGGAACACGTGGTGCCAACTCGGCTTTAGGATCCTTTTGATCATTGTGTCCAAGGCCTAGTGTGTGTGTAACAACCTTCAAATGTTTTAATTCTGGAAGAGGGATGTGAAATATTGCCCTGTCCTGAGGCTGGTGAAGGTGGTATATATTAATATATTAAATACTGAATGGTGTCAATGCAATTTTTATATATATGTACTTCTACACAACTCAGATGGGCATATAGATACTAGCTCTGGGAAGGAAGGTGTGGACTACTTCAAGAAAGGCTGGGAGCATGTGTGGCTCATGGGAAATAACCAGGTCTTAAACAGCACAAAATGAATTCGTGGAAAAGTGGCAAATTTGAGAAGTCACCCAGTAAACTGGAACTTTTCTGGTTTGGTTAACTAACAAAAGGTTTCTTGATTTGTTTCAACATTTAAAGCCAAAGGCTTGGGTTCATGATTTAGGTGTCATTGAGTGTGGGTACAATATATACGTGGTGAATTCAGATAAACTTTGGTTAAAGATGGTCTCTGGAAAAAAAAAAAATAGAGGCTGCGTTATGGAAATAAGATTTCTGGTCTGTTCCCTGGGACATGCTTTAAAAATACAATAGCTATTATGTATGTTTTTTTATTTTCATGTGGTTTTGGGGAAACTTAACATGGTTTTAAGAATGTTTGTTTCTAAAGATGATTAAAAATTGTTCCACATGGGATAAGTGTCTTTCGGTGTTAAAGTTTGGAGAAACTGAATGGATGCACATCACATTGCTGGTAGTGAGCCCATTTCTCTCGGGTGAGAGAATAGGGCCAAGCTATGAGTTGGTTTGTTAACTTCAACGGGTCTCCCTCCTATCCCTTCCTCTCACCCCCCAAATCTGTGCTGAGGACATTTCCCAGCCTGAGCTGGGGAGGCAGCATTTTCTGAAGTGTGGAATGAATCCCTGTGGGGACTCAAGTTACAGATCTTAAGAAAGGGGGCCTGTGTTGTGTCTTCCCCAACCCTGCCTAGAATTTTCTCCTCTGGGCAGGCATCCCCAACAGGGTTTGGAGTGAGGCTCTGAGGACTTACCTGATAATATTGCAAGAGTTTGGATTTGGTGTTAATATTTTCACCTTTTCTTTCTCTACTTGTTGACTAACAACAACTCTTTCCTTGTTTTTTTTTTTTTTTTTTTCATGTCACTTAAGGTCCTCGGGACCAAGGATCACGCCACGACTCTGGTGAGTTCAAAGCCGAGAAAAAATAGTGGTGACAGAACTTTTTGTTTAAAAAAAAACAAGGATCGAGAAGGAGGAAAAGGGATTATGTAAATGAGCATGTAGCAGAAATACATGGTGGTTTCCTCCCCTAGCAATTTAATGGAACTGGGAGGAATCTGGGAATCTGCATTTTTGCCAAGTATGGAGATGCTAGCACATCTTTGTGTGGACCACACTCTAGAACTGGTTAGAGCAGTGGCTTTTTGGAATATGGGTTATGATCATATTAACATGAATGAAAAGTCATAATGGGGGAAGAGTTTTAGTTTTATCTTTTGTTTGATTATACTTGTATTGGGATTAGGTTTTAAAGTAAAATAGGTTTCGTGACTTTGGTTCTTGAAACCTGGCAAAAACTGTTACATCTTGGGCAGTTAAATTCCTAAGCCCTGGTTTCTTTATATGGGTATTGACACATTGCAGGGGGAAGTTGAAAAACTACATTAAATTAGTGAAATGGCTAGCAGATATTCATTCACATGGAAAAATAGGGGTGTGAATTTTGTTGATAGGTCCTAAGTCAGGTTATATTGGTTTAGAACTCTTTATTTGAAAGCTGAGTACCAAGTATTAAAGTTGGATTATGAAGTCACTGACTTGCTTGTTTTCTCTTTTCAAATTCATGTTTTCCTCTGGTGTTCAACAAGCAGAACAGGATAATTCAGACAATAATACCATCTTCGTGCAAGGCTTGGGCGAGAATGTTACAATTGAATCTGTGGCTGATTACTTCAAGCAGATTGGTATTATTAAGGTACTTGTGGAGCAGAGGGGGTGCTGTTATTGCATGCTTATGGATTCTATACATACATAAAAGTCCTAAAGGTTGCCGACTTGGCTGTTGAAGAAAGCATAATATTAGTTATTAACTATTTTTTAAAAAAGATTTATGCATACAAGCACTGGGGTACAGGCCAGAGGCGTGGGGGGCTGGTGGTGAGAGGATTCACCAGAGACAGAACGGGGAACAGAACGGGCAGGCTGACTGAAACACACTGCTGAGGGGAGCAGTGGGCAAGGCAGGAGAGGTGTGCCTCACCATGTGGATCCCCTCCCCGGGCTGGAGGCAGGGATCGAACTCGTGCTGCAGTGGCTGTGGTCTGCTTCATAATGTGTTGCTTAACTCATATGCCACTAGGGAAGCCCCTAGTTAACTATTTTCTAAGAGATTGTTCTCAGCATAGAAAGGCATGATTAAGGCAATGTCTTAAACCTTTGTTACTTAACATGTAGTTTTATCTTTTAATATTGAATTGGGAGTAATTATAGTTGAGGACTTTAATTCAAGTTATATGTGAGACAGGAACTTGACTTAAGAGAGGAGCTTGAGTATGGTTGTGATAAATGTTGGTGTTCTGGAGGAGGAGGAGGAGGAGGAGGGTGTCTAGAGCTATATCCTGTAAGACTGATGATGTTTTATTTTGTTTTTCTTTAGACAAACAAGAAAACAGGACAACCCATGATTAATCTGTACACAGACAGGGAAACGGGCAAGCTGAAGGGAGAGGCAACGGTATCATTTGATGACCCACCTTCTGCTAAAGCAGCTATTGACTGGTTTGATGGTATGTAGGGAAAGGCTGGTTGGGGCTGGGGATAAGGTAACTGGGAAGCACAAGTGACATTTTGGAGAGATCATTGAGTCTCCTACTTCAGTAGTTTTATTTTTGTTCATGTCTCAGATCAGAAAGTCCATTGTCTTTATCTTGATTGTACCAAGTCTGTTTTGAACCCACAGATCTTAATAAAAAGTCTCTTTTTTATACTGCCTTTGTTTTCTTTAGGTAAAGAGTTCTCCGGGAATCCTATTAAGGTCTCATTTGCTACTCGTCGAGCAGACTTCAACCGGGGTGGTGGCAATGGTCGTGGCGGCCGAGGCCGAGGAGGTGAGAGGCTGCTTTCTTTCTGCTGCTGGCTAAAGACTGGGAGAGAGGGAAGAGTGTGGGAAGGGCATGTGGTTAGGAGAGTAGGCTAACCACACTTGAAGTGAGAGTAGCTCCATACGTGTGTCTGCTTTAGGACCCATGGGCCGTGGAGGCTATGGAGGTGGTGGCAGTGGTGGCGGTGGCCGGGGAGGATTCCCCAGTGGAGGTGGTGGTGGTGGTGGACAGCAGCGAGCTGGGGACTGGAAATGTCCTAACCCGTGAGTGAAACTCATTTTTTTTCTCTACTCTCTTGTGCATGTCCCCTTTGGTGTATGGTACAGTTGTGTGTTTTCCAAGCTAACTGCAAGGTCACACTGTTTTTACAGATTTAGCCAAGAACTTAACCTAGGTAAGATTGCCCTAGTAGGAAGATTATGGACTGGATTCAGTAATACTGAAGATATCTTTGCCTTTCTGAGGTCTTAGTTTTCTTGATATGTTTGTAAGGTCACCGGAAACTGTTCTAAGTCTTGATCTTGTCCACTCCTCTAAATAAGTTGTTTTCGTTTCCCTCAGCACCTGTGAGAATATGAACTTTTCTTGGAGGAATGAATGCAACCAATGTAAGGCCCCTAAACCAGATGGCCCAGGAGGGGGACCAGGAGGCTCTCATATGGGTGAGAAAAGGGGCAGAAAGAGTAGTAATGAGTTGGGATCAGAAAGTCCTTAATTTTGTTACTTGTTTTCTTAAAAATTTGTAAAAATAAAAGAACTGGGGTGCAGGCCAGAGGTGTTGGGGGCAGGTGAGAATATTCACCAGAGACAGAGTGGGGAGCATAACAGGTACATCTTCTTGAAACACACTGCTGAGGGGAGCAGCGGGTGAGACAGGAGAAGTCTGCTGCGCCATGTGGGTCAGCTCCTTGGCTGGGGATCATGGCTGACAAAAGCTAGATAGTGCCGAGAATTTAACCCCTGTGCCTCCAGGGAGGCCCCAGAAAGTCCTTAATTTTAAGTTGGTAAATGGAAGGCAAGAAGGATTTGAGAGATATGATACACGTAATTTCTTTTGTCCTAGGGGGTAACTATGGAGATGATCGTCGTGGTGGCAGAGGCGGCTATGATCGGGGTGGCTACCGAGGCCGTGGAGGGGACCGTGGGGGCTTCCGAGGGGGCCGGGGTGGTGGGGACAGAGGTGGCTTTGGCCCTGGCAAGATGGATTCCAGGTAAGAAAAACTCTTAAATTGAAATTAAAAGTAGAGCAATTGAATAAACATAATGGGGAATCGAGGGCTAGATGGGTAGGGGAGGAAAATTACCCAGGTGAGCTAATCTACGGGCATACCTATTCTATATCGATAAGAGACGTTGCTTGGGTTGGGAAATGGGCAGCCTAGGATTTGGGGGATGGAACTGTGTAGCGAGGAGAGCTTGGTAACTGACTAATGGGTACTCTTTTTTGCAGGGGTGAGCACAGACAGGATCGCAGGGAGAGGCCGTATTAGCCTGGCACCTGATGTTCTGGAACAGCTTTTTTCCTGTACCCAGTGTTACCCTCATTATTTTGTAACCTTCCAACTCCTGACCAGCCATGGGTTTTTTGTGTCGGACTATGTAATTGTAACCATACCTCTGGTTCCCATTAAAAACCATCGTTTTAGTTAAATTTTCTTCCTCTTCCCCCCTCTTCACTCCCCTCAAAGATTGATGTCCAGGTCAGCATTGTGGGGAGCTTTCAGATCCACCTGCCTAGCAGGAGCTGGAATAAAGTGTTTGATACTTGGTCCAGGGGAGAAAAGGTCAAGTGGTTTCCTTGAAAGTAAATTTTTTTGTAGTGGCATAAATTGGATGTATGAATGGGGTAAATGAACACATGATGATGTGAGTGTTGCCCAGAATTGGTTAAACTATTTTTTATTTTGTTTGCATACTGGTCTTAGTTTACTGCTTTTAGAAGTTTCATCTTTTTAAAGAGCTTCTGTCACCTTTATAAATTCCTAAGGGTAGGTCTCAAATTAGGTCTGCCTTTAGGGGGCGGGAGGACAATATTCAAACTTGACCGTAATGGGAACCACCTAGCCAGGTTGGGTTGTTTGAGTACCAACTTCGTGTAAAGTAAAACTAATTCTGAACTCTGGGAGAGCAGGCTACTCCAGAATACATGGTACATTGGTACATGGATTATGTGGCTGACAGAAAATAGAACCATGGTTATTAGTCTTAGAACTCCGTTTCCATCTCTGCATTCTTCTCAGTGAGGGGACAGATAAACATTTGTTTAGATCTTAAGGATGCTGGATTTGAGAGCGAAAGTATATGGTTTGCTGGGACGGGAGGGTAGAGGCAAGTTTTTTTTTCAAGGTTTATGCATGCAAGAACTGGGGTACAAGCCAGATGTGCAGTGTTGGGTGGGGTGGTGAGAGGATTTACCAGAGACTGGGGAACAGAACAGACAAATGGACTCAAAATACACTGTTGAGGGAGTAGTGGGCCAGACAGGAGAGATGATCTACACCATGTGTGGGGGGGTCACTTCCCTCACTGGGATTTGAAATCAAGTTGCAGTGGCTGTGGGCAGATTCATAGTGCTGTGAATGGACCCCTTGTGGCAGTGGGGATGCCCTGGTAGACTGGCAGTTTTTTGTATTTGAAGGTGAATGACCCTTCTCCCCTTTTAATTTACCTGTGGGATAGATGATGTAGAAAAATGGGGTCATATTTCTGCCTGTACCGAGAGAGCTGAGGTTGCTAGTTTTTGAGATGGTAAACTTGAGCCTTCAGTGGTTTGGGGGAGTTGAAAGCTTCCCTTTGTTAAAGGTAAGGGGGTATGGTGTTAGAAACGAAAATGGCAGGCTAATGAGTTGAACCCTAAAAGCTGCTTTCTCTCCATGTGCCATTTTTTTGAACCCCAAGTGGTTTAGAGAACCTGCTGAGGATTTAAGTGTGTGTTAGAACAAAATTGGAGCTGAGAGTAAAAAGGCATTTTATTGCGGAAGCAGTTTGCAGTTGAATTGCTTGGAACACCTGGACAGGAATTGCTATTTGTTGAAAATAGTGTTGCCCAGGAGTTGCTTTATTAAATCTCTGGTGAGATGGGGAGGCAGTGTCAAAAGGAATGGCTGCCTTAAGAGTAGGTTTAGAGTAGTGGCCTAGGTTCTCTCAGGCGATACTTTGAAAGATTTATTTATGCACACAAGAGCTGGGGTACAGGCCAGAGTCCAGGGTGGTGAGAGGATGTCACCACAGAGCGGGGAACAGGACAGGCAGATCAAGGGCGGTGCACTGCTGAGGGGAACAGAGGGCACAGCAGGAGAGGTCTGCCTCACCATGTGGGTCCCCTCCCTGGCCGGCACCAGGGATCGAACTCGGGCTGCAGTGGCTGCGGTTTGCTTCATAGTGTGTTGCTTAACCCACTGTGCCACCAGGGAGGCCCCCAGGCGATACTTTGACTTGGCTTACTGCGCTTGGCAGCTCGCAAGAAGCTGAGCAGTAGGGTTCTCCCTGGTGTGGTCGGGCTGCCTCTGCTGCTCTGGCCTGCTCTTCTGAATGGTTTGAGCCCGTCCCTCTCAGGTTTGTTTCTGTATCACTTGAGGGTTCTGGTGGTTCTGGTCTTTGGTTCCTTGGCCCTTGTTGCTAGGCATGAAGGTGGTTGAAGCTCCTTGTGGGATTTGATCATTGGGACTGTCTTAAGTGTTCTTCCCAGGGATTTGATGGTTGGCCTTGCTCCTAAATAGGAGGAAATAGGGTTCCAGATGTCTAGTTGGTAGTTCTTATTAATTTGGGGGGAGGTTTTTTCAAAATGACAGCAGAAACAACAGAGAAACTGTTGGTTCTGATAAGCTGGTTCTGATGCCAACTTGTGTGAGAAAGTTGTGACCCATAGGGTTTGGACCGAGCCATCTGTTTTATGCTGCATTTCCTACTAAACGGCATGTTTCTGATGGGTGAGGGTTCTAAATCAGTTTTTATATTCTAAACAGTAATGTGACTAACTATTGAAAATGGTATATCATCTTAAAGTGTGCTTTGCTTTTTTGAATTGGGATTGACAGTCTGAAGTGGGGAAGGGTAGATGATGGTGCAGGGGAAGTGTACTTGCAGGTCTGTTTGCCTTCTCTGACTTAGTTCTTCGTTATGTCTTCAGCTTTCCCTTCATCACGTTCTGGGTTTGCCTGGCTTTCAGTGACTTGGATGTGGGACTGAGGTGAAGTCTTGGGTAGGTTGACCAGGAAGTAAGATTTAGGGTCCAGTTACTATGAGATCGACATATTCACTAAATCTTCAGGCGCATCTTCTCCCACTTCTAGTCTCTCAGGAGTATGTGCCACGGGCCTTAGAACCAGGTCTCACTTCTTACACTCATCTTCAGGAGGCTGAACTCTGAGATTGGTGTCCCCTCTTTAACCTTCCCTCCAAGTCTCAGAATCCCTTTCCTGCCCTTGGGCCCTTAGTATTTAATAATTTTACTAAGTACTCAATAATTTTAGCTTATTATCTTGTAATCTAGGAGGAAAGTTTGCACCAGAATTCTCTCACCCATGTATGTGTGTGAAAATTAAGGAAGTTAGTATCAAACGGGTCTTGCCTAGATTGACTTCAGGCCGTTTAGAAATTTATCAGGCCTTTAGTCCTATGGTGCTAGCAGGAGGTATTAAATCTAGAGTTTTCAGCGTCCTTGAGAAAAGTACCTATCTCTGGAAGTAGTACTCTGCAAGTGGAAAAAAATGCACTCTTAGCTTCTTGGCCTGTGGCTTATCCCTGAGTCTTGGTTATACTGCTGGAGAGACTTCCAGTGTAGGGACTAAAGATGAGAGAGGAGCTTGCGTGTAGGGTTGAGGATTTGAGTTTCACTGCTGTGGTGTGGAGCCATGCTAGAGCAAGGCAGGTGTGTCCTTTGACAGGAGCAGGAGCCTAGCTTTGCAGGCAGCATCCTGCGTGCGCCTCAAGGTGGCAGTGTTGCATGATCCCTGTTGCCGTTCAGTGCCCTTAAGCCTTCATGCAGTCACAGGGTAAGGATCTGTAGATCAGGCTGACAGGCTGTTATCTTTTGAGTTCAAGGGAAAGCTGGCTGTTCTGGGTAACAAGGCATGTGGGCAGGCCTCTGCAAGGCTGAGAATGAGACAAGTTTTCTGTACAGCAGTGTCTTTGAATTGAACTTGCATGAGTCATTGGCAACTTTTTTTGCATGTGGATTGTGATTTGTAAGGAGGCCCAGGTGGGCCCTGAGCTTCCTGGCTCAGCACACTTGGCAGACCTGTTTCTGCTCATTCCCTTCATGTTTCCCAACTTAGTGCAAAACTTTCCATATAAGCAGTGCAAGCTAGGAGCTAAGAATGTGGTCAGCCATGGAAGGCTGGGTCCTGCATATAGGTTTTTGTGATGATCATTGGCCCAGCCAGCACTGGCATTAGCTGTTCTCTTTTAGTCCTTGTGATGTATGGGGATTTGAGCAAAGAAATATTTCAGATGCTGTTCTGAGCCAGTGGGGAGCTGGAAATAAGAACATCTTAGTGGAGATCATTACTGACACTAGTGTGCCCTTGTCGAGGCCAGTTAAGTGTTGCACTTTGTCCTCTTATGTCCAAATTGGCCTCAAGCCTTTTTTTTTTAAAAGATATACATACAAGAGCTGGGGTACAGGCGAGAGTCCAGGGAGGTGAGAGGATTTGCCAGAGACTAGGGAGCAGAACAGGCAGATCAAAAGAAATATACTGCTGAGGGCAGTGGGCGAGGCAGGAGAGGTCTGCTGCGCCGTGTGGGTCCCCTCCCTGGCCGGCGGCTGGGATAGAACTCGTGCTGCAATGGTTGCAGTTTGCTTCATAGTGCGTTGCTTAACCCACTGCCACCAGGAAGGCCCTCCTGCATTGGCTTTTGTAGCTGCTCTGTAACAACGTTGTGTAAGGAAGTGTCTGCTGTGGTCCCATCTCCTGAGAGCTTAGGTTCCCAAGAAATTTTTGAAAACACTGGGTATGCAGTAAATGCCGGTAACTACCATTTACACGCAAGGTTCTTGCACAGAGGTTGAAAGGTCTTTTTTTTTCCAAGGATTTTATGCATACAAGAGCTGGGGTACAGGCCAGAGGTGATGGGGTGGTCGGTGGATTCACCAGAGACAGCGGGGAGCAGAACAGGCAGATGGACCTGCTGAGGGGAGCAGTAGGCAAGGTGGGAGAGGTTTGCTGTGCCACGTAGGTCCCCTCACTGGCCAGGGAGTGAACTTGAGCTGCAGTGGCTGCAGAAGCCCCACACCCACAGTGCAGAACGCAACACCTTGCGGCACCAGGGAAGCCCTTGAAAAGGTCTTTATGGAACTTGGTCTACTTCAGTTTGCTCTACCAGGGCCAGCTGAGAAAGTTTAGGTGACCTGTTTGAAGTGAGAGAGTCCATTTGTGATCTGCTTTGCTCACTCAGATCCTTGAAGATGGTGCACTAGTGGCAGCGGAGACCAGTTAGAAGGGCTCTTAGAGGGCCTCCCTGGTGGCGCAGTGGGTTAAGCAACGCACTGTGAAGCAAACCGCAGCCACTGCAGCACGAGTTCGATCCCTGCTGCCGGCCAGGGAGGGGACCCACATGGTGCAGCAGACCTCTCCTGCCTCGCCCCGCTGCTCCCCTCAGCAGTGTACCGCCCTTGATCTGCCTGTTCTGCTCCCCACTCTGTCTCTGGTGAATCCTCAACCCCCACATCTCTGGCCTGTACCCCAGCTCTTGTATGCATAAACAAATCTTAAAAAAAAAAAAGGGCTCTTACAGGTAGCATGTTAGGCATACCTGCAGTTGGTGCAGCGAAGGTGAAAAGATGATCGGATATAATCTGATCTTTATGGAACATGCAGAGTTTTCTTGTGTTCTGGTTTGGCTGTTGCCTTATTTGCACGATACGGGGATGATAAAACAGTTCTAGAAAGTTGTAAGGAAACATCAATCTGTCATCTCAGGGACTGAATAAGGCTTGAATTTGAAGACTCGGAAGACCAAGTTGAGGAAGGTGTGGGGAGCATGAGCATTTCATGAAGTGGCGCTCAGGTTACTGGGTGTTGGCACTGATTCCTGGGGAAGCTCAGTGTTCCTCTTGGCGCCCCAGGTGGCTTCAGGAGCAGTCCATGTGGCCTTGAGGCCTTGACAGTGACTGCATCTTAGCTTCCAGTAACCACATTTCCTCCATGCCCTGGTGATGGCTGGTGATCAAGTAGGTCTCAACGGAATGGGAAATGTGAGTTGTCAGTGAAACTTCACACACTTCTGAAGATGTATGAGTGATGAAGTCCATAGCTAATTGTCACCTACTAGAAGTTATTCCAAGTGAAGTCTCCGGCTTTGTGGGCTGGTATATTGTGAAGGGCACAGAACTGGTGATTACCCTCATGTCTGATCCCTAAGAAAGGGCTACTGGGCTTCTTTGGGGCCTCCCTTTCACTTAGTGTATGTCTCCTCCCACTTCAAGGCCAGAAGGAATTTGGGTGCAAAGTATACTTAGGATGTAGTTATAGGATATTGTTCTCTCATCAGCCTCTGGGAAGGCAAGTGCTGTTACCTAGAGGGAAGAATGATCCTGTTGGAGGCAGGCCTAAGAAGTAGCCACAAGTGCTTTTGTGGTGGTGTGTTCATGGGCAAACTAACCCTTTGCTCCAGGGGCGGGGGTTGACTGAAGGAAGCAACTGAGCCTCGTGCTACTGCCGCTGCTAGAAGGAATACTTGGCCTGTGCTCCTGTCCTATGATAAGGTGCTAACTTTCTCCTCGAAAATTGCTCTCATTTCACAATTTTGCTCCCTTTGTGGACAAAGCAAACTATGTAGGTTAGCCTGTTTTTAATTACCTCTAGAAAATCTCCCCAATCCCACCCCCAGTTCCAGACCCTTTGTATATCTCTCCTTTAACTTTTACACCTTGGCCACAAGGTTAACTAATTTCAAGGGCAGACCCTCTGGGGTAGTGCTAGAGGAGGTGTCAAGTAGCACCCCAGGAGGGAATATTCCACGGTGACTGAGGCAGGAAGAATGAAGTGTTTGGGGAAACTGCTGCCTTAGCAGTGAGCAGAGCTTCACCCAAGCCCCTCTGGCATTTGGATATATAACTTAGCTCTGCATGTGCTTCCAAGGCTGGACGCAGGAAAAGAACACAAGGACAGGGTGCATTTTTTATATTGTGTATAAAAAAAATCAGACTGCCAGGGCGTGCACATGGGGCTGTTGGAGATGCCTCAACTCTTCTCCAGATCAGCCACCAGGTAGGGCTGGTTGGTCTCTAGGGCCTGAAGGAGCAGATCCTTGCAGCTCAGGTTCCAGGCTGGAGCGAAGCTGAAGAGCTTCCTCATCTTGTTTGGGTTGGTGCTCTCCGCCCGGATCGCCTGGTACTGCTCCTCTGTCAGGACCTTCCCATGCAGGACATCCAGCACCCCATCCACCTCTGTGACGCGGGCGATGAGGGCTGCCCGGTGCCTGTCCACAAAATGTCCTGGGGCAGGAGGGAGGAGAGCGGGTGAGCTGGTATCCAGGGTCAGTGCGAGGGCCTGTCCCTGTGGAAACCTGATTTCTCTAGAAATTCCTGAGTGTAGCCCACAGGAGTAGGGCTTAAGGGGGCAGCCACCAGGACTTGATAGAGTTGGGTAAGCAGAACGTTTTCTCCTTCACCAGGTGTGAAGTGAGTGGCTCCGAAGGGTTGCTCAGCCTGGCCTTCACCTGTACCAGGGGTGTGTTGGGTGGGTCTGGGGCTGCAGGAGTTGGGTGTGAAAGCTTCATCTAGCTTGGCTGCCATCTGGGGAAGGGCTTTGATCCTGGTTCAGGGAGGCTCCCAGGCAGGAGATTGGGTGTGAAACAACCTCACCTTGCTTGGCTGCCATCTGGGGAAGGGCCTTGACCTCCACTCCAGGGCCTGTAAAAAAATCAGTCAAATGGTCCCCTTTACACTGTCTCCAGTGTTTGCAGGGGTGGGGTGGGGAGAGGTCCTATCTGGAAGCCAGGTGGAAGGCTAGGTCAGGACAGAGTGGGAAACTTCCCTTCCGGGCAGGAGGACATTTTATTAAAGGGTAGAAATAACAGAAAGTGAAAGTGTCCAAGAGGCAAACTTGGGGTGGGGGGTAGATGAAGGGAAAGAGGAGGAGACTCATGGAGGGCGTGGGGCAAAATTTTGGGGTCGGGGGTGGGGGCAGGTGAAGGGGAAGAGGAGGCCCCCGGAGGGCGTGTGCTCACCCTTGCTGGTCTCCAGCTCCTGCGCCAGCTCCTGCATGCCCATGTCACGCAGCACGGCGGCCACGATCTCTGCGCCGTAGTCTTCTAGATAGAAGCTGACGAGCTTGTCGGTGAGGTCCACGGCGTCCATGGGCGGCAGCTGCCCCCGTGGGATGCGCCCAAAGCCTTCGCGCAGCGTCACTGAAAGTAGCTTCATCTTGAATTTCTTGAGCTCTTCGGAGGTCAGGTTCTCCAGAGCGGCCAGGATGGCATCGCGTGCGCGCCCCATTTCCCTGGGGTTTCACGCTGCCACCACTCACTCTCTCTCGGGTGTCCTCTGGAGCAGGAAGCTGGCGCAGAGCGGAACCTGGGACTCCCCGCCTTCTCTCGACTCCACCCCAGCCCATTGCCCTCGGTGTAGTTCGGTGCCCATACCTTTGGGGGGCGCCAATATTGCATCCTCTAGTTGGGACCTGCCAGAGCCTGGAGACAGGAGCTGAGGCGCCTGCATCCCCAGGCTTGTATCATCCAACACAGAAAATCACCTGTTGAACCACCAAGGCTCAGCCTCTTGGAATTCTAGAACCCCGGAATCTCCACCTTTCTCACATGTCATGGAATCTTAGGATCCTAACAGCCAGAACCATGTAGCTCCTCAAATTCCACATATAGGGGAGAAATAAGTGTAAAAAGGGTAGAGGGATGTGTGTGCTTTATCTTTTTGAGTCTTGGTTTCCTTATCTGTAAAACAGGGATAATAGGGGCCCTGGTGTCTCAAGGGGTTAGGTCGCAGCACCATGAAGCTGTCCCCAGTTGGGTCCCCAAGCAGGGAGCTGAACCACATGGCGCAGCAGACCTCTCCTGCCTCGCCTGCTGCTCCCCTCAGCAGTGTGTTTCAGTGGATCTGCCTGTTCTGCTCTGATGAATCCTCTCACCAACCTGCACCTTGGCCTGTACCCCAGCTCTTGTCTGCATAAATCAATCCTTAAGAAATAAATAAAATGGGGATAATATTTACTCATCCACTTAGTAAATATTCCAGCATAACCCTGGCCTGATGCTTCCTGGGAGCTGGAGTTGGTTCATGGAATGGAATTTTTGGGAAGTGATGACAATAGACTCATGTAAAAGTTGAGAAATTCTTGACTTGTGGGAAGGTCGTGGGTGGAGAGCCACTCTGCGTCCAGGGGCTTAATCCGGAGAGCTGGTAGGAGGTGCCGTGGGTAGCACTGGTACCCACATCGTGTCCAGAATCCTTCACTTGCCCTCAACATGGTCCTGCTAGCCTGGCCTGTGGCCTTCTCCAGCCTTGCCTTCTCTACAGCCTGCTCTTCTTCCCGAGTTCCTCAGACATGCCAGGCCCCATTCTTCTCTAAAACTTTGCCCTCAACTTGAAACATCTCTTCCTTCACTCTTTTGTCTCTTCCCTGACAAATTCTTGAGGCTTTAGGTCTTCAGTTAAAATGTCACTTTCTCTGGGAGACCTGGTTAAGAATCCCTCTTAGACCCGTTCATAACACCAACTAATTTGTAGCTCACATAGCAATTGTGATTCTCAGCTAACTCTATTTGTTTACTATTAGTCTTCCCTGCGGATATGTAAACCAACCCCAACCCTTCAAGAGCACGGTTATATCCACAGCATCTGGAGCGGTGTATGTCGTGCAGGAGCTCAAAAGTATCCACGAACTCAACAGTGAACGAGTTCCTGTGGCCCAAGGGAGTGACTGTGCCTTACACGCATCGCAGCGCTTGGAGAGGCAGCACTCTTGACTCTCCTTCCCCGGGGGATAGAGACCCTCCATGTTCCCCTCACCTGGGTTGTAACCTTCCAGTGATGTGATCCTGACCGTGAAAAGATTTGTTTTTATTTATTTATGCATATAAGAACTGGGGTGCGGCCAGGGGCATATGGGGGGCAGTGGGGTGAGAGGATTCACCAGAGGCAGAGTGGGGAGCAGAACAGGCAGACTGACTGAAACATACTGCTGAGGGGAGCAGCGGGCGAGGCAGGAGAGGTCTGCTGCACCATGTGGGTCAGCTCCCTGGCTGGGGATGGAACTCATTATGCGGTGGCTGGGGATAGCTTGATGGTGCTGAGATTTTAACCACTGCACTACCAGGGAGGCTTATAATTTCTTTTTCTTTTTTAAAGATTTTATTTATTTATGCGTACAAGAGCTGGGATACAGGCCAGAGGTGCAGGGGGTGAGAGGATTCCCCAGAGACAGAGTGGGGAGCAGAACAGGCAGATCTACTGAAGTACACTGCTGAGGGGAGCAGCGGGGCGAGGCAGGAGAGGTCTGCTGCGCCATGTGGGTCCCCTCCCTGGCTGGGGATTGAACTTGCGCTCCAGTGGCTGTGGAAGCCCCACAGTGTGGCGCTAACCCTTTGCACCACCAGGGAGGCCCAGAGTCTTATAAATTCTTTAAAAAAAAATCTTCAGTTGAAATAACATTGCATTATAGCATGTTTCCATTTTTTGGATTTATTATATTCTAAGCACACAACATGCGTGACCTCCTTTAATCCTCCCTGTGAGATGTCCATTCACCCACTTTACAGAGGAGGAGACTGAGGTTTCAGAAATGACTCTGAAGCCTACACTGGTTGTAAAGAGTGAAATGTAGATTGGACCCAGGTCCCTCTGACTCCTAGGCCCAAATGCCACCCGACTTCCTAAAACCCCCTGTCCTCAAAACTGGAAAACTTGCTTGGAGATATTTTGATAAGGAAATATCAATATATGTCTCCTCTAGACTCCACAAATACCAGTAGTTTCAATAATAGTGATGATAATATTGCAGAAATTAATACTAATGGCAATATACTAGTTAATAATAGTGATGATAATATTTTTGCAGACATTACAATGAGTGACGAGAGCATTTACTTCCTCTTTGCAGAATGCTCTAGACCATAAAAAGCACAGATAGTTCCCAATATTTTGAAATATTGGGAAAAGCAGCTGAGGGGTGTCTGACCTGCATAAATTCAATTCTCATGCCCTCTACCTTTCAGCTGTGTGACCTAGGGAGGTCACCCCCCCTCCTGGGGTTGGTCCTATTAAGTGTGCTCACCTTACTCATCTGTAAGGAGTCAGTGCTCTGGGAAGGGCAGTATCTTGCCCAGGATTCCTCAGGCAGGTGGGACAGAGTCTGCTCCCCTGCCAGGGTGGTTTCCCCTAGGGAGGTGGGGAATAGGAGCCTTCAGAGTTGCTCACTGGGAAGCCATAGTGATTCCTTCACCCTAAGCCCTCTTTCTGGGTGAAAAGATCAGAAAGCTCACCTTTGATATCTGGCAAGAAGGAATCTCCGCTGTTCCACCTCAGGCCCACCCTGGGTCAGAGCCAGCTCCCCTGGATCAGAGCCAGAACAGTTGGTGGTGATAAGAGGCTTTCTGGGTGAGGCTCCTCCCCTTGCAATGCCACCCTTTGATTGCTGGAGTCAGGCTGCTTCCCTGGGGCAAGAAGGACCAGAAAATGCCAGGACTTGACCTCACTCATTTTGTGCCTTCTGGGGCTCCCTGTAAGATCAGAACAGTGGTGGGGTTGTCCTGATGTTACAAGTGCTTTAAGAATTGTGATGGGGGCCTCCCTGGTGGCGCAGCGGGTTAAGCAACGCACTATGAAGCAAACTGCAGCCACTGCAGCACGAGTTCGATCACTGCCTCCAGCCAGGGAGGGGACCCACATGGCACAGCAGATCTCTCCTGCCCTGCCCACTGCTCCCCTCAGCAGTGTGTTTCAATCAGTCTGCCTGTTCTGCTCCCCGCTCTGGTGAATCCTCTCACCACCCTGGACTCTCGCCTGTACCCCAGCTCTTGTATGCATAAATAAATAAATCTTAAAAAAGAAAAGAATTGTGATGGGGGGAAGGGGAAGCAGAGACTGGGAGGAGGGCAGAAAGAGCACAAGGGACTGAGGTGATGGTGCACGGGTGAAATAGTGGTGGAACTCTCTGGGGACTACAAATGATGACAAATATAATTAAATAAATCTAAAAAAAAAAAATTGTGATGGGCCTCTTTGCTGTGTAAGGGGTTGAGGTGCAGCACTATCAAGCTATCCGCAGCCACTGCAGCACAAGTTTGATCCCTGGCCAGGGAGCTGACCCATATTGTGCAGCAGACCTCTTCTGTCTTGCCTGCTGCTTCCCTCAGCAGTGTATTTTAGTGGATCCAACCTCTTCTGCTCCCCACTCTGTCTCTGGTGACTCCTCTTAACCCCTGCACCTCTGGCCTGTACCCCAGTTCTTGTATGCATAAATAAATACATCTTAAAAAAAAAAAAGGAATTGTGAAGCCTACCTACCAATTACTCTATGCAAAATAAATACAAATCTTACAATAGAGGAATGATTCTTAAAAAAAATTGTGAAATGCTTGGAACAGGCCAGGCACACAGTAGGTGCTTTTGTTGTAAAGTTTCTGAGCCTCAGCTTCTCAGTCTTTGAAATGGGGATGATGTTACTGACCTTATGGGCTATAGGGAAGATTCACTGGAGCGATTAGTAATAATGTAATGTAATAGTAGTAGCAATTGCTAATATTTACTGCACATTTTCTGTTCTGAGAGCTTTACACAAATTAACTTGTTGAACCTTACTATTATCAATAGTCTTGATAATAATCCTATCACGGTCCTGATTTTACAAATGAGAAAAGCAGGTTATGTGACCTGCCCAAGGTCACACAATAGGGAAAGATCCAAGCCGCTGCTTCCTAAGCCCTGGGGTGCCAGCACATGTCTCTTGTTTTTATTTAGCAAATTTAATCCTCATGACAAATGACAACTTACAGGGATGTTGTTATCATCCTACTTATCCTTGTATTGTAACTGGAGATGCTGAAGCCTGGAGAAGAGGCTACACCCGGCATGAGTTTGTGACATCCTTCCTTAGAACCTGTGTCTGCCGTGGCCCTGGCTTCTCTTTGCATTTATCCAGTGCAAGGTGCGCTCACACCCCACAGCACTTGTCACTTCAGCTGCCGGGAAGCTCTCTCCTACATCGTGCTGAAACGTGCCTCCATGAGCTCTGTGAGCAGAGCTGTGACGTCAGCAACACTGTCCCCACTTCCTCTTCTCCTGGACATGGCTCCAGTCCCCTTCTTTTTTTTTTCTCTAAGATTTTTCTTTTGTGTAGAGGAACTCTGGTGTAGGTGTGTGTGTGTGAGAGAGAGAGAGAGAGCGCGCGACAGAGCGAGAGAGGATTCACCAGAGACAGAGCGGGGAGCAGAACAGGCAGATCCACTGAAACACACTGCTGAGGGGAGCAGCGGGGCGAGGCAGGAGAGGTCTGCTGCGCCATGTGGGTCCCCTCCCTGGCCGGGGATCGAACTCAGGCTATGGCGGTGGTAGTACTGAGACTTAAGCCCTAGGCCACCAGGAATGCCCCCTGGTCCCCTTTTTGTTCTCCAACCTGTTGTAGAAAGTGTTTCTTCCTTGGGTCAGAGGTCAGACCTGGTCCATCTACAGAGGGGTTGAACTGATCATCACCTCCTGTCTTGGGTACCCAATCCTTCAGTCCCAGCCGGGCGGTGATGGAAATATTAGGTGAGATCTACATTTAGGGAATTGACTTTTCAGGCTGAAGAGAAATGACTTGCAGTTTCGAAATTAGTTCCACATATGTTATCATTCTCCTCCACCCTTTTGCTAGCCCCAGGTCAAGGCCAAGTCATCCAAAAAAAAAAAAAAAAAAAAAAGGCATAGAGGAAATCAGAGACTTAAAGAAAAAGAGAGTGAAGAAATCAAACTTCAGAACTTCTCAGGGCTCTGGTAAAAATGCTAGCTGCCCGAGACTCTTCATGTACTGCGAAGATGAAGCCTGTAGTCACTTGTATGGTGCTGTGCTGTGCTCCCACATTCAAGAAGGAAGGCGCCCAAACTTGGAGACAATTCCGAAGACCTGTCACAAAAGTTGGACGTGCAAGGAACTCTCTGGCTTAGATTTATTTACTAGCCTAAGAGTTGGAGTAAGGAGAATACCTTTAAAGAGCGATGGAGGACAGTTGCCTCCTTCCCCTTTATTTACTTATTTATTTTAAAATATTTATTTACGCATACAAGATCTGGGGTACAGGCTGGAGGTGTGGGGGAGGTGAGAGGATTCACCAGAGCAGAACAGGCAGATCCACTGAAACACACTGCTGAGAGGAGCAGCGGGCGAGGCAGGAGAGGTCTGCTGTGCCATGTGGGTCAGCTCCCTGTTGGGGATCGAACTCCTGCTGTAGTGACTGCAGACAGCTTCATAGCGCTGCAACTTAACCCCTTGCGCCACCAGGGAGGCTCCTCTTTCCCTTTATAAACAGAAAAAATGTCTTCCTTGTTGCTCATCCAGGGCTGTCTGGCTACCTCACGGCACCACCAACCTGGCTCTCTTCACATCATCTTAGGGCTGGGAAGGCATCTATTCCTTACCGTGAGGCGTTTACTAAGTCTCTCTGGTCCAGAACACCTGTGTGCACAACAGGGATAAAATGAACACAACTGAATATTAAAAACCCAAGAGAGAGGCAGAGATAGTGTAAAAGGGGAGGAGTAAGAGCAGCCTGAAACTGAAGCGCACAGAGAGACAGAATGGCCTGAGAGAAACGAGGAAATCCGGTAAAGGCTGAGAGGATATGTGACTGCGAAGTCAAAGAGGACCAAGTGAGCATGTGTGTTTATTCATCAATGTTATTTATTGAGCACCTGCTGTATGCAACACTCTTCATTCTAAGTTGGGGACAATCAGTGAACAATATTTATATTCTGCAGGGGGACTCAGACACAAAAACCTAGCAAGAAAGAAAACTATATTGCGTGTGAGATGGTGCTAACTGCTACAGAGAAAAATAAAGCAGAGAAGGAAGAGGTGAGATTTTAAAATCAGGGAGGCTTGGGGCCTCCCTGGTGGCGCAGTGAGTTAAGCAACGCACTATGAAGCAGACTGCAGCTACTGCAGCACGAGTTCGATCCCTGCTGCCTGCCAGAGAGGGGACCCACATGGCGTTGCAGACCTCTCCTGCTGTGCCCGCTGCTCCCCTCAGCAGTGTGTTTCAGTCAGTCGGCCTGTTCTTCTCCCCACTCTTGTCTGGTGAATCCTCTCACCTCCTGCGATTCTGGCCTGTACCCCCAGCTCTTGTATGCATAAATAAATAAATCTTAAAAAAAATAAAAGTTCAAAAACACTAATTCAAAAAGAAATTTGCATTCCCATTTTAAAAAAAAATAAATAAAATCAGGGAGGCTTCACTGAAAAGGTGGCATTGAGTAAAGCGCTGATGGGGGAGCAATGCAGTCCCTGGGTTTGACAGAGTGTTCCAGCTGGAACGGAGGGAGGGCCAGGGCAGCTGGAGTGAGCTGGGGGGGTGGAGAGATGGAGAGGGTCAGATTGTTACAGGGCAGGGAGAGGGACACCTCAGAACCTCCAAACCTGCTTTTTTCAATGGGTTTTGCTATCTGCTGCATTAAGATAAACATATAAGGCCTTTAATGGAAAGGAACTTTAATATAATTAGGGTATAATATGGAAAGGATAAAGAATATAGTTACTAAGTTAAGCATTTAAAGTTACCCATCTCGGGTCTCCCTGGTGGCGCAGTGGGTTAAACAACGCACTGTGAAGCACTATGAAGCAAACCGCAGCCACTGCAGCACGAGTTTGATCCCTGATGCCCACCAGGGAGGGGACCCACATGGTGTAGCAGACCTCTCCTGCCTCGCCTGCTGCTCCCCTCAGCAGTGTGTCTCAGTCTATCTGCCTGTTCTGCTCCCCACTCTGTCTCTGGTGAATCCTCTCGCACCCCCATGCACCTCTGGCCTGTACTCAACTCTTGTAATAAATCTTTTTTTAAAAAAAAGTTACCCATCTCCTTGAAGGCAAAAGTTCAGCCAAATAGGATTGGCCCAAAGCAAGGCCTAAAAACCTGCCACATGTCTAAAGGACCTTTCAGTAGAGACCCATAGAAAAGGGTCAGAAAATTCGGGAGGAAAAGAACAAAATTAAAGTTAAGATGAAAGCTGCCATTATTAAGCTCCCCACGGGTCTCTCACCCACATCTGTTTCAACCAGTTTAAGACCAAAAAGCAAGCGCAGCTTCTTCACATGTCCCTCTGCTCCACGTGCCTCCTCCACGCCTCCTTGCTGCTCTCCATCCTGCTTCCTTCTTCCTCCCTTCCTTCTGTCCTCTCTCCTTTCTCTAACATTTTTTTTTTTATCCCTGCTCAGCTCCACTCACTTAGGGCGGAACCAGGATTCTGGAACTTCCCCCTTTCCTGGGGACCACCCTGTTATAAGATCAGGTGGGGCTATGCAGGCCTGGGGGGGGGGGTACGACTTGCTTTTTATTCTGAGTGAAAATTTAAGCAACTTTGAAGGAGAAGCCTAGGGAAGGCCTGAGGCTCCCAGGGCAGAGGAAATGCTGCAGGTCGGTGGTTAGTCCATTCCTGTGCCACTGGCGCCGTGGTATCCGCTTCCCAGGCATTTGGGCAGGCCTGCTTTGCCCCCGGGTTTGTGTTGGGCACTGTGGAGGCCACAGTGTCCCCTCCGCTCTGGAGAAAGAAAGTCTTTCAGGGTGGGGTAAGGTCCTGCCCTTGGGTGAAGATAATACTGCCAGTGTGACCTTGGGGGAGCCACATGCTTGGGGAATGAGGGGAACACGGGTGGGAAGGGGGAAGTTGTAGATCGTGGAGGTGGGTGGGGTAGTGGAGAGAGGGGAGCCTCACTCAGGCATGTTCTTGTCTTCTCTGTGGTCCCTGCCTTCTTGCTGGCTGTGAGTTTTGGCTCTGGGCCGAGCAGGGAAGGGAGGACAGTGGATGGACCCTAACAGGTGGCCCTGACATGTGATACTTCTGGCTGACCACTCAGTCCTCACTTTTAGCACTGGTTTCCAGAAGTAATGGGAGGGGTTGGGCACCGGTGCTAAATATAGCCTGCGCCAGGGCTCTGTCTGGGAGGGTCTGCGGCTGTTCACCGTGTGCTGCACCCCAGTGTCCCCGGCCAGCGGCCTCTGCGAGTCCCCGTGCTCGCTCTGAGCGTGCTGTTTGCGCCTCTCCTGCTTTGCTCGCAGGCCCCCCCCTCCTCAGGCTTGACCTGGACTGGGGTCCCGGGACTCTCTTGGCTGAAGAGCTCCAACCAGATCTGTGAGTCCTGTGGCCGGGAGACGCTGGGTGAGGGAGCACTGGGAATCCTAGAGAGGCGAGGGAGAGGGTAGCAGGGAGGAGCTGGAGCATTTAGGGCTGAGGCCAAGGTCTGGGGCTGAGACAGCGGATAACCGAAACCAGGGCTAGGTGTTTAGGAACTGGAGTTGAGACAAGGTCCCCGGTAAGGGTAACTTGGGGGCTGGGGCTGAGAACTGCCCCTGACGTTGCTTTGGGGGACCTCGTTCCCCTCTGCCGTAACTAGCGCCAGAGTCCCTTCTGTACCAGATGTTTACAGGGTTTTTCTCTGTGGGCCCGGAGACCGGCCCCCACACCCCCGCCCCGCTGAACCACCCCTCCTCTCCCCAGGCCCGCCATGTCCGCCGCGCCCGGCCTCCTGTACCAGGAGCTGTCCTGCCCGCTGTGCCTGAAGCTGTTCGATGCGCCGGTGACCGCAGAGTGCGGCCACAGCTTCTGCCGCGCCTGCCTGGGCCGCGTGGCGGGGGAGCCGGCGGCGGACGGCACGGTGCCCTGCCCGAGCTGCCAGGCGCCTACGCGGCCGCAGGCGCTCAGCACCAACCAGCAGCTGGCCCGGCTGGTGGAGGGGCTGGCGCAGGTGCCGCAGGGCCACTGCGAGGAGCACCTCGACCCGCTCAGCATCTACTGTGAGCAGGACCGCGTGCTCGTGTGCGGCGTGTGCGCCTCGCTTGGCTCGCACCGGGGCCACCGCCTGCTGCAGGCCGCCGAGGCCCACGCCCGCCTCAAGGTGCGGAACACGCGCGTCCCGCGGGGCACGGGGCCCCCCCGGATTGTCGGCCCGGGCGGGCCAGGCGGGTCAGGAGGTCGCTGCCTGCACTTGGGTTCTGAGCGTCAGGGCTCCGGAGCTGGGCTCAGAGTTGCGGGGGACGCGGGCGGGACAAGGCCTGGTGGGAATGGGAGCTGGTGAGCTCGGGGTGGACCCCCGCGGGGCCCGCAGGGCGCAAGGAGGCTTCCCAGCTCCCTCAGGGGAGAGCGCCCGGGGATGGGGGCGGGGCCTGTGATGGGCGGAGCCTGAGTATGGGGCGGAGCCTGGCGCCGCTCTGGGCTGTGTGGGTGCCCGCAGCCCCGAGCGTCCGGGTGGGCAGGGTGGGGGCGGCCAGTTCGGCGGGTCTGCCAGGAGAGGCCAGGGGCTCTGGCCTCGAGCGTCCTGGGGCGGCGCTGGCTGTGGCCTCCAGAAGGTGCAGAACTGGGGCAGGTCTGACGATCCCCCATGGGGCCTAACCCAAGGGGAGGCGGGAAAGGCGAGGCACGACTGGGGCGGCCCCTCTGTTCGCGGGCCCAGGTTGGCACCGAGTCCCAAGTCAGGGCTGTTTTTCTGGTCGGGACTGGAAGTCCTGAACGGTTCCAGAGCCCCACACAGCTAACCGCACCGGTGCCCCGCAAAGACACCCAGACACTGGCAAATGGAGACGCAGGCACAGACTAGCTCGCTCGCTCAGTGTCTAACAGATCACCCGAGGGGAGGGTGTCCATCCACACCGCCCAGCCCCCAAATTGCCTTATCAGGGACGTTGGCTCAAATGAGACACTTTTTGGGTGGTGGCAGAACGGGTGGGGTGGAGGGGGTGGGAGAGGGCGGGAGGGGGCAGGGACTGGAGCTGGGGGTCTCTCTCTGGAGGGAAAAGCTGCCTCTTTCTCGGGGCTCCTTGTGACAGTGCTCTGGGAGGACTTCTGCAGGGCTTCTGCCCACGAAGGAGGTTAACTGCTCCTTTCTCTGGCCTCCAGGCTCCTGGGCAGGGAAGACACTTGCCCTCAGGCTGGTGTTGGCACCACCCGACTTCTCAAGGACCCAGCCTCAGGGTCTCTCGCTCCTGTCTTGCCCAGTTCAGGCCAGTGCAGTGCTGACTGGTGGTCTTCTAGCCCAGTGCAGGACCTGCCTCCCCCCAGAAGCCTTCTCAATCCAGACTCACCTCTGCTCATAGCCCCAGAACCCCTAGACCGGCAGCATTTACCTGTGAAGAGAGAACAGAGGCGGCCCAGGGCGGGATACACACCAGGGTCCATGTAACCCAGTCCCGAGCCTTAGGGAGGGCCCCAGGAAGGCGGTGAGGAGGAGGGCAGTGGAAGGGTGGGGTCAGACCCTGGATCCCTGGGGAGGAAGGGGGCTGGGTCTGAGCCCTGTCCCAGACACGGGCAGCCGCAGGCCCTGGCAACGCACTCGACTCCCTTAAGCCGAGCTGCCTCCTCCTGCGTGCCATGTCCAGCAGCGAGTCCGTAGCGAGCCCAGCGCCGTAGTCCTCACGGTAGAAAGAGACCAGCTTGTCCGTGAGGTCTGCCGCGTCCAGCGGCCTGGGCGACCCCCAGGGATGTTCCGATAACCCTCCCGCAACTTAGCTGCCCCAGCTTCAGCTGGAACTTCTTGAGCTCGACAGCTCAGGTCCTCCAGCGCCTCCAGGAGGAGGTCTCGCCTCTGCCCCAGGGCTCGGCCCAGATCCCTCTGAAGCTGCAGCAGGCGGGGCAGTCGCCCTGGACGACGTGCCAGGGAGACCAACCTGAAAGCTGGCCAGGGAGACGATAGTCCAGTCACGTGCCTCCCAGCTGGGGCAGGCAGGGCAGCACTGCACATAGCGTCGGGGGTTCCCGGTATCCTGCAGGAGGGTGTATGTGGGGCGTCAGTTAGTTATGCCCACGGGTGAGGCATGGGTGGCTGTCCCACGACAAGTCTTGGAGTCATCTGGGCAGCGGGGAGCCAGCTGACCGAGGGCCGTGCACATCCAGCAGGCGGCCGTGGGCAGGAGCGCTGGGGCTCGCTGCACCTCTGGAGTCACAAACCGCCGGGTGTAGGGTAGGAACTGCCCCCAGAGGCCACAGTGTGCAGAGGCTGACGGGCATTTTGCTCAAGTGCTGCCCTTCAGTGTAGGGCGAAGCCCAGGAGGAGGGGAGGGTGCATTGCTCCTTCACACACCCGCACTCACACACACTCCCCCGGAACCTGCTGTGCCCCAAGCCCTGGACCCATCTGTGAAGACCACCCTCGCGTAGTTAGTCATCCTCACGAAGACCTCTGCGGAGGGGCTCACGGCTGAAGACTTGGGAGCAGGGAAAGCCTGGCCGGGCGGGGTTACCGAGAGAACATGCAGACAGAAGGACCAGTGTGGCCAGGGCCTGAGCCCTGCGTTTGGGCTTGGGGGTGGTGGGATGCGGGTGGGGCTGGAGGCCAAGGTGAGGGCAGAGGCGGGTGGGGGCAGCAGCATTACTCTTCACCTCTGCCCTCCAGACGCAGCTCCCCCAGCAGAAGGCGCAGCTGCAGGAGGCCTGCACGCGCAAGGAGAAGAACGTGGCCGTGCTGGAGCATCAGCTGGTGGAGGTGGAGGTGAGGGGCTCAGCGTGGCAAAACCTGGGGTGAGGGGGCCAGGCTGGGGGGTCCCCGCCAAATGCTCTCACCTATCTGCCCTCATAGGAAACAGTGCGACAGTTCAGGGGGGCTGTGGCGGAGCAGCTGGGCAAGATGCGGGCGTTCCTGGCCGCCCTGGAGGGCTCCCTGGACCGGGAGGCCGAGCGTGTGCGGGAGGAGGCAGGGGTCGCCCTGCGGCGGGAGCTGGGGGGCGTGAACTCTTACCTGGAGCAGCTGCGGCAGATGGAGAAGGTGCTGGAGGAGGTGGCAGACAAGCCGCAGACCGAGTTCCTCATGGTGAGCACTGGGTGGCCTTGGGCTCGCCCCCCACTCCCCTCCCCCCACTCCTCCTACCACCCCCCTCCGGCCGCAGGCTCCAGAGACGCCATCCCATAGTGAGACGGGCCCTGGAGGGGCAGCGAGAAGCCAGGCTCTCGAGGAAGGCTGGGCCCAGGACGACTCTTCTGGCTGTCTAGGCTGGCGCTGGCCAAGGGCCTGCAGCGAGCGGGCACCGCTCCCGTCACGGCCACGGCGCCGTGGGTTAGCCCTTCGTGAGGCTGCGCTCCAGGCCGCAGCTCTGGCATCAGGGAGAAGGTGCCGTTTTCTAATTGGCACGAGACGCAGGGCGGGGCGCGCTGTGTTCTGGGTTTCCTTTGACCCTTCTGGTCCTTCCTGTCCCCACACTCAGTATTCCCGGGGCCCAATCAGTCCTCAGCAGTGCTCAGTGTCCCCCCCCCGTCTCACTCCCTCCTCTTTTTACAGAAGTACTGCCTGGTGACCAGCAGGTGAGATTGCCTGGCCCCCCCCCCCCACTTGCCCTCATTGTCTTGGGGTCCCGTCTATCCTCCACTCCTATCCGGCCACTGCCATTTCCCTGCATTGTGTGGAAGAAGAGCGAACCCCACCTGGCCTTTCGCTGGCCCTCCCAGACGGCTGCTGGAGACGTGTGGGCAGGAACACGGCATCATGGTGGCTTTGTGCGGACTAGAGGGCAGAGGGTGGTCAGGAAAAACCCCCCAGAGGGGCGTGCTTGAGCGGGGCACTGGCCGTGAAGGGTGGGCGGTGAGGAGCTGGGAAAGGCGCTGCAGAGGAGGGGACAGCAGGGGCAGGCTGGTGAATGGGAGAGGAGGTGGAGCTGGCATGGCGGGGGCTGGGGGCAAACTGAAGGGCTGAGGAGCCTGGACCGTACCCCAGCAGAAGGCTTTTCTTTCTTAAATTGTGGTAAAGTAGAGCACAGAACACACTTACTTAGCCGTTCTCAGCACACATCTTAAGTTCGGTGGCGTTAATACCCTCACGTGTGTAACCATCCCCACCATCACCTCCGCAACTTTTTACCTTTCCAAACCAAAACTCCAGCCGTAAAGCTCTGAATCAGGCTGTGACGTGGGGGAGACCTGGGGTCCACTGCGGCCCCTGGGCTCTCCTCGGCCTCCTCCCCGCCCTGCCCCACCCACCCCGTGCCTCCTCCAGAAAGCCCCTCACAGACACGCCCCCACCCCAGGCTGCAGAAGGTCCTGGCAGAGTCGCCACCCCCAGCCCGTCTGGACATCCAGCTGCCTGTCATCTCAGATGACTTCAAATTCCAGGTGTGGAGGAAGATGTTCCGGGCGCTGATGCCAGGTATGGGGAGGAGCCGCCCCGGGGTTGTGCTCTTGACCGTGTGGTTCCTGGGAGACTCCAGCCACACACAGAGACCACCCCCCCCAACGGAGGAGGTCATCCAAGGGGTTCCTACTGCGCTTTTATCTCTGGGTCCCCCCTGCAACCTCGAAACCTGCTCTGGGAGGAGAACGGGTTTAAAGGTGGGTGGTGGGCATGGCCTGGGCCCTGCTTACCAGAGGGGCTGCTGCTGGCAGTGGAGGGCTGGCCTGGGTGAGAGCCACTGACTCCCTGTGTGACCCCGGCTGGTTCCTGCCCCTTCTGGACAGTGGCGATGATGGTCTCTGTTCACCGGCAAGGGGGGCGCTGAGGATCTGCAGAACTGGAAGCCTGGGGGGCTGGCCTGAGGCAGACATGGCTTTTGGGGTCTTGTGGCTGGGGAGGCGCAAGGGCTCAGCTTTCCTCCCTACCCGAGAGCTAGAGAGCGTTGGGGTGCAGATTACAAAGCCCTGGACACACACACACACACACACACACACGGTGCAGCATTCAGGCGAGGAGGTGGGCTCTCTCGCGGATGCTGAGGACTAGGGCCCGGAGCTTGGGTCGGGGCAGGGAGCTCACACAGCTGGGTGAGGTGTGCAGGAGGCTTCCTGCTCTGCGCCCAGGGCCTTTCTGGGCCGCAGAGGTGAGTTACACGCCTTGGATCCACTTCATCTTGCTCACAACGGGCGGGTCCTGTGGCCTCATTGTCTAGCCCAAGCCGGCAGCTGAGAGGCCTCCCAAGCTGGGACGCTGGCGGGTGACAGGCCGGTCGGCTGCTAACCTGGTCGCAGAAAGCTCGCGCCCCGGCCCTGGCGCAGGGCTGACGCTCTCCCTCCGCAGCGCTGGGGGAGCTCACCCTGGACCCCAGCACGGCGCACCCGAGCCTGGTGCTGGCTCCCTCGGGCCGCCGCGTGGAGTGCTCGGAGCAGAAGGCGCCGCCGGCCGGAGACGACCCGCGCCAGTTCGACAAGGCGGTGGCGGTGGTGGCGCACCAGCTGCTCTCCGCGGGCGAGCACTACTGGGAGGTGGAGGTGGGCGACAAGCCGCGCTGGGGACTCGGCGTGATGGCGGCGCAGGCCAACCGCCGCGGCCGGCTGCACGCCGTGCCCTCGCAGGGCTTCTGGCTGCTGGGGCTGCGCGAGGGCAAGACCCTGGAGGCGCACGTCGAGGCCAAGGAGCCGCGCGCGCTGCGCACCGGGGAGCGGCGGCCCACGCGCGTCGGCATCTACCTGAGCTTCGCCGACGGCGTCCTCTCCTTCTACGACGCCAGCGACAGCGACGCGCTGGAGCTGCTCTTCGCCTTCCACGAGCGCCTGCCCGGGCCGGTGTACCCCTTCTTTGACGTGTGCTGGCACGACAAGGGCAAGAACACGCAGCCCCTGCAGCTTGTGGGGCCCGAGGAGGAGGCCTGAGCCCTGGGGAGGGGTCCTGGGGAGGGCTGCGGAGCCCTGGGAGCTGGGGCCTGGAGGAAGAGCTTGCAAAGGAGGGGGGGGGGGCAGTGAGGGCCAGATCTAGAGGTTTGGGGCTGGGGACACAAGAGTCCTGAGAAGTTGGGGCTTCCCGGGAAGAGGGTACTGTCCGTGAGGGGTTTGGGTGGCTGTTGGGGGGAGGGATGTCTGAAGTCAGGTCAGTTAGGAAATCTTACTAGGGGAACAGAGGCCCAAGGGTTCCAGGAAGAAACAGGAGGAGGGAAGGATGGAAAAGGGCTCAGGGGTCTGGGGAAACCTGAGGGGAGTAGAGGCAGGGCTGTGCAGGGCAAGGAGCCCCTTCAGCCTCAGGCAGCCCCGCAGCCTCAGGGAAGGGCGTCTCCACTCAGCGCCATGGACCTTTCTGAGTCCAGCTCCCCAGTCTGAGCTGCCTTGGTCCCCATGCGGGGCACAGGGTCTGAGTCTAAGCGGTTGTTCTTCATGGCCAAACCTGTGCCTTTAGCAAGTTCCCTGGTGACCCTGATGCCACTGGCTGCAAGAGGGATGACAGACACCCCAGAAGGGCTGCCCGAGGTGTGCCTCTCTTCAGCCACCTGCCCTGTGTACAGAGCCAGCTGTCAGGAGGCTGTCTGTGGACAGAGGCCCTTCTCCTAGCATATGAGCCCCCTTCATTGGCCATGTTAGGGTCCACACAGGGAGAATCAACCTGCTCCATCCCCTTCCCTTTGCCTCTGAGCAAGCCTCCCAAGTTGCTGATCAAGAGAAGGGCCCAGAGCTAACCCCACCCCTGGCCCTGGTGCTTGGGGGAGAAGAGCCCCCCTTGCCCCAGTGAACCCCTCACTGCTCACTTGCTGGTTCCTGCCTTCTTTGGTTCTTGCTCAAAAACCCATTTCTTGGGCCCTGGAGTAACCATCTGGGGGTGGCGGTCACTCTTCCCTGCAGGGAGAGGCTTTTGGGGGTTCAGGCAGGCAATGGGAGCTTGCTCCCCCCTTTGCCCTCGGGGAAGCTGATGGCCTGGAGCCCCTCACTCTTGCAGGCAGGGCTACTGTGGATCGGGAAAGAGTGGGGACCCCTACCCACTGGAGTCGGTGTGGGGATTTTCTTGGGGGTGGGGAAATAGTAGGTGGGGTAAGAAAGGCCTAAAGATGGGACCAGGGAGAGGGTTACTCCTGGTGGTACTTCCCAGAGGGGAGCTTGTTGGACCTCGGCTCTGAGACAGAGAAGACAGACTTAATTTGAAAAGTTTTTTCATGCTGGAATATAGAACAATAAAGAGGATTCTTTGGCTGTAAAATCCAGTGCCATTAATAAAAATCTTGGTATTTCGACTCCTTCCTTAGTAGGTCTCTGTGGAGACAATTGACCTGTTGCCTGGTGGTGACCTCCTGGTCCCCAATCTTGACTCATCTAATTTTTCTAAAGACCCAAATATGCTCATGTGGTTCAACTGCTCTACACTTCCAAGGGATCCTTGAGGCCCATGGGAGAAGGCTCCAGGTGTTTGGCTCAGCATTTGGGGTGCCTGGAGACTCTGCTGTTCTCCAGCCTCCTATGTGCTATGTGCCAGGGTACATCTTCACTCTGGTTAGACTGAACTTTTGGGGTTCCTGCACCCACACATGATACAGTTCTCCTAGGAGTGCCTTTCCCCTCTCACTTATCCTTTAGGAGTTTCTGGAGATACCATCATTTCTTATCCTCTCTTGGCTGCTGTGCCTCCTTTACAAGGAGCATCTCTGCACTGAGTCCCCTTCCCGGGTGTTGGGGGATGCTGGGAAATATCCAAGAGCCCAAAGCTTTTTTTGGGGGAAATGGGTCCTCTGAGAAGCAGTTGCCAAGACAAGATTAAATGTGCAAGGGTTTTGTGAGGGGGGATGGTCATGTGAGAGAAAAGGGGCTGTCAGAGTGTGATGCCAGCTGACCCTGAGTGAGGGCTGGGTGGACGTGGCCTCAGCCACTGCTCTGGGGACGCCTGCAGCCCGGGCTGCCCCTTGCAAGAGCCCTGTGTGCCCCATCATGTCTGCTCCTCGGCTGGGAGCAGCCTGAGTCCTGGCTTGGCACCGGTGCCATCCCGCTGCGGCCGCAGCCTCAGTCACTTGCCCCTCATTGGAGTTACATGAGGAAACTTTCTATTCTCAGTCAGCACATGTTCTCTCTGCTTCAGCTGTGTGCATTGTGGGAAATGGCACCCCGACCTTTCCTGTGACTGGTGGTGTGAGAGATGGGTCAGTCAAATGTCATCTTGATGGGACGAGCTTATGGGAAACTCTGCCTCATCGGGGCGTTTCCTGTTGCATGGCATCGGTCTGGCCCAGGCTGAGGCTGGCTTTGGAGGAAGAGGAAGTACCAGCTGACAGTAGTCCCTGCAGCTGGCGTCCCAAAGGAGCAGCCGCTCCTTTAGCGCGCCCCCTGGTGGCGGCTCTGGGAACCAGGATAACTGGCCGCTGAAAGGTTCTGTGCCACCTGCCTAACTTCTAGTACAGACACCTGCCCGGTGCTAACCCGCAAGGAAAAACATTTAAGGAGAGCCTGCTATGTGTGAATGACCTTATACCCGTATCTCACTTATCTCACAAATCCTCCCAACAACTAGCTCTCCACTCAGCTCTGTTGCTCCGCCCCTGGGGCTCAGGCGTCCCCGTATGGCACCGTATGGTACAGCTATGAAGGACCCGGATCCCTAGGTGCCTGGGCCATCTCGACATTGTCAACTCTGTGCCAAGATGATTATCATTATCCTCTGGGTGGTGGAAAGTGTAACTTAACCAACGAGTGGATACTGAAAATATGTTTGTATGGAAACACACGTGATGGGTGCAGAGTCTGCATGAAAATTTGAGCCTGAACAAGAGCTGGCCATGGAATTTTGCACTGGTGTTGACTGTTGAAAACTAGACTTCCAAGCATTCAGGGATATGAGTTCTTCAAGTTATTTTAAAAAATAAATGATGCGTAAATACATTTGAGAATATTTTCTGCTGCTAATATCTTCTCTTCCTCCCCCATCAGGAGTAATGCCTGTTGCCTGGTGTGTCGTTTTCCCGGGCTTTGGTACAGATGGAGATGCATGGAGAATAAACAACAGTGCATGTTTCTTTCTCTATACATGTGCCAGGCTCTGTATGAAGATACATATTGTTGACCCCTTTCTGTAACACACTTTTGTTTGCGATTCCATGGATGTAAAGCTGTGTAGTGTCCACTGAACAGATGTTTCCTGCTCTTTTAAGTATTTTGTGTTGGGGGCCTCCCTGGTGGTGCAGTGGGTTAAGCAATGCACTATGAGGAAAATGCAGCCACTGTAGTATGAGTTCGATCCCTGCCCCTGGCTGGGAAGGGGACACACATGGTACAGCAGACCTCTCCTGCCTCGCCCGCTGCTCCCTCAGCCGTGTGTTTCAGTCAGTCTGCCTGTTCTGTTCCCCACTCTGTCTCCAGTGAATCCTCTCACCCGCCACACACACCTCTGCCCTGTACCCCAGTGCTTGTATGCATAAATAAATAAATAAATCTTTTTTAAAAATTTATTTATTTGTGCATACAAGCACTGGGGTACAGGCCAGAGTTGTGGGAGTTGAGAGGATTCACCACAGAGAACGGGAAGCAGAACAGGCAGATCAACTGAAGTACACTGTTGAGGGGAGCAGCGGGCACAGCAGGAGAGGTCTGCTGCACCATATGGGTCCCCTTCCTGGCTGGCAGCAGGGATTGAACTCGTGCTGCAGTGGCTGCGGTTTGCTTCATAATGTGTTGCTTAACCCACTGCACCACCAGGGAGGCCCTAAATAAATCTTTTATAATAAAGTATTTTGTGGTGAATTGGTGAGCTGTGGGATCACAAGCCACACTGTTGCCTGCCTCTGTGTGCAAAGGTGCGGGGGTTTCTCAAGGGCAGAACCTGGGAGTGGAGTTTCTTGTATGTGCCTTTATTTTATTTTTTTAAAAGATTTATTTATTTATGCATACAAGCACTGGGGTACAGGCCAGAGGTGTGGGGGTGGTGAGAGGATTCACCACAGAGAGCGGGGAGCAGAACAGGCAGATGAACTGAAGTACACTGCTGAGGGGAGCAGCGGGCACAGCAGGAGAGGTCTGCTGCGCCATGTGGGTCCCCCTCCTGGCCGGCAGCAGGGATCTAACTCGTGCAGTAGCTGCTGTTTGCTTAACCCACTGCGCCACCGGGAGGCCCCGCATGTGCCTTTAGAATGCTAATGTTCCCATTACACTGTGGGCCTGGAGCAACAGGGGTGGGTGGGAGGGATTACTGGAGGTGCGGTGGGGTGGCCAACACTTCCAGGTGCTTGGGCTTGAAGGAAGTGGCTGCTCGTGCTCTCAGCGCACTCAGGAGGAAGGAAGGTTACGGAGCTTTTTGGTCCTGCTCAGCTAGTCTCCTTCTCAGGCACGAAAAGGTGCAGCCTAGTGGGATTCAAAGTTTCAACATCACATTGGATGAAACGGCCTGAAGTGGGAAGGGGAGGAGCACCTGATCCTTCACTCTCTTCATTCCTCTTCCTTCCGACCCTCGCTCTGCTCTGCCAGCTCCTTTGAGGCTGAGCTTCAGGAGAGGACAGAGCAGAGGGGCTGAAGGTGCAGTTCTACATGGGGGTCTGGCCTACGGGCAGCAGACACCCTGCTTTCAGGGGCTGTCTCCCCGGGCTCTTCGAGGTGATGTGGGCACCCTGTGACAAGCCCTCAGCACCCGCCCCCCTCCCCTGGGTTAACCCAGCAGCAGCTACACAGCCGCAGGGCACCTGTGTCCAGGTGTGCTGGAGCCCGGCTGTCCGGGCCGCGTGGCTGGGCTGGCGCCTCTTTCTTTGCCTGACTCCCAGAGCCACTCTGTTGTTGTCTGACCGTCTCCTGAAACCAGCTCTAGTCTTCAGGTTCCTGTGGGTCCAAACCTGGGTCCAGGGTCAGTTCTCCCACGAACTCCAACTCGCCAGCCTCCACCTGGCCCGCCAGCTCCACAGCCGGCAGGAGAGGAAGCTTCTGCCTTCCCGTGGCTCTTTGGGAACAACCTCTCACTTGTTTCCCGGTGTGAGGGGTGCTCTATGAGGCTCAAGGTGGGAAGCCCCCTGTAGGGTCAGAGAACCATCAGGTCTTTCCACCCTCCCACCACTGTAATGACGGACACCTGCAGTGCTGCGAGCATTCCAGGGTGGGCGTGCGCAAGTGGGCGCACCTGAGTTGGGCACGGGCTTAAATGGGCGGCGTCAAGAGGACGCCAGGACCGACAGGACCAACAGAACGAACGAACAAGCAGCAGTGAAAGCAGCAGCACAGCAGGGCCTTCCTGGTGGCGCGGTGGGTTAAGCAAGTTCACCACTGCAGCACGAGTTCGATCCCTGCTGCCGGCCAGGGAGGGGACCCACATGGCACAGCAGACCTTCCTGCTGTGCCCGCTGCTCCCCTCAGCAGTGTACTTCCGTTGATCTGCCTGTTCTGCTCCCCGCTCTCTGTGGTGAATCCTCTCACCCCCCACACCTCTGGCCTGTACCCCAGTGCTTGTACGCATAAATAAATAAACCTTTAAAAAAAAAAAGCAGCAGCACAGCAACCGAGAGGGTGAGATGTGCCGGGGGCTGGGAGGTCTGCCAGTCTCCCGGCCCCCCACATCCCTGCTGCCATGTACCTGGCCATCTCTGACAATAAAAAGCATAAGAAAGCCACCGAGGGCTCCAAGACTCTCCTTCCTTGACCTGTCTGCTAAGAACCATCCGGAACCTTGCCCAGTGAGCCTCTTTTCCTGCCGCTACACCCCCTCTCTACTCCATCCAGGTCGGTACTGAGAGTGGAGATTTCCAGGCTGAACCTGTTTCTCACGAGCACCTGTCTGCAGCTCTGCAAAACCCTGGCCAGGCAGCCTTCCCTGTCCTCTGCCTTAAACAAAAACTCCATCTCTGCGAATTTACTCCCGGACATATGAGTATTGAGTTGCTCTAAATCTTCTCCAACTCTTGATATTATCAGACTCAATTATTCTCTTTAACAAAAAATTTATGTATTTATTTTGCATGGAAGGGCTGGGCTATAGGCCAGGGGCACAGGAGGTGAGAGGATTCACCAGAGAGTGGGGAGCAGAACAGGCAGATGGACTGAAACACACTGCTGAGGGGAGCAGCGGGCACGGCAGGAGAGGCAGGAGAGGTCTGCTGCACCATGTGGGTCCCTTCCCTGGCCAGGGATTGTTTCTTTTTGATGATGCAGCGGGAAATCTACTCTCTTTCTTTCATCCTTTAATTTGTACTTTTGTCATTGCTTGTGTTTAATGACCAGTCGTAGTTCCTTTTCTAAACATTGCCTGTTCTGTCACTTGCTCATTTTTCTGAAGGCCAAGGCAGCTCTCTGTATTCTGCGCACTTACCCTTCGTGTTACATGCTCCTGTTCTGGGTGTTTTCTCCTGATCTGACCACTTGGCTTTTAGCTGTGTTGATGGAGTGTGTGGGGGGTGTTTTGGACCAGAGGCCTCATGCTGGATCTGGCGGACATGGATTTCCCCAAAAATGGCTAGGGGCTGGGCCAGGATGTCTGGGTTTGGGGAGCTGGGGAAACGCCCCAGCATGCTATAGAAGTCAGGGACCAGGGAAGACTGGGGGCCGGACCAAGGGTCCTGGAGGAGGGTGAGTGAGAATTGGCAGGTGGTGTCCTGGAAGAGGTGCTGTTGGCAAAAACTGTTCACCTGTGGCCAGAGATACCTGTTGTGTCTGCCTCTGCCCGGTTTTTGGACCCTTTCTTAATAGGAACTTCAGCCAATTGCTTTTTCTACAGGTGAAGAAACTGAGCCAGCCACAGGAATTGTTTCCAAAGCAATGTGGTAAGTCAGTGACAGGACCAACACTAGGAGGTCTCTTTCCCAACTATGAGTTCAGAAATCTGTTTGCGACATCACCCCACTTTTTTTTTTTAAAGATTTATTTATTTATGCATACAAGCACTGGGGTACAGGCCAGAGGTGTGGGGGGTGAGAGGATTCACCACAGAGAGCAGGGAGCAGAACAGGCAGAT